>JAGFNQ010000087.1:278335-360340 GCA_024364735.1 Boesenbergia rotunda | reverse complement strand
TAGAATAGGTTTCTTTATTTTTTTCCATGTCTCTTTTTCTTACTAGTTCTCTAAACTATATATTTTCAAAAACATAAGTGTTTTCTTAGTTTTAAAACTATATCTTTTAAAAATTATTTATTTATATTCATTCTTAGTTTTCAAAACTTACTAATAAGTGCTATTTTATTGATTATTTCAGATGTTAAAATCCATGTTTGACCCACATTTTACATGCGTAACATTGAATTTACCCTCGGTTTCATAGATTAGTTCTATTTTGGGCTTTATTGCAAATCTTTATACATTTGAAATATTTTTGAACTTAATTGTCGATCTATTTTTGTAGGCATGAAAGGATCATGGACCGAGGTCAAGAATGGTCAGGATCAGGCTCAAATCAAGGCGATCAAGCTCTGGAGAACTGTGAGCCATCCATTCAGAAGTTAAGCAGATCTCGATCATCCAGGGCAAATCAGATGGATTCAAGCTGAGGAAAGGTAGATCTGATCATCATAATGAGATTTGGAGGTTTAGGGGCAAATTGGAGAAGATCCAGCCGTTGGATCAAGATCAGAGGGATCTAGAGTGTCCATTCAAAGATCAGGTTGATCTGAGCTATCTGTTGTAAATCTGGAGGATCCGAGCTATCACGAGGCAGATCCTAACCCTTGATCAACATCTGGAAAGTTTGGGTCAGATCGGATGAAGATCAGCCGTTGGATTGAGTTAAAGAAATCTGGGTCGTCCATTGCTAAGTATTTAATCAAAAATCATCCACACTTCTTCCTCGCCGCGTCTTCGCCGCAACAGTTTTTCTTCATCGTGTTCTTCGTTTTTGCTTGCAATTTCCTTAGTTTGAAGGCGTGACCACCTCAACTTCAACCTTGGATCAAGATTTGGATCATTGGAGGAAGCGTCTGTGGAGAATTTAGCTCGAACTTGCGCCGGACAGAGCTGTTTGAGGTTTTCAGCAGTTCTGCGATCCAATCACTTGTTTCTCATCCGCGAGCCATTTCCGATCATCTGAGCCATCTGTAGGGGTCCTCAGGTGAGCTCAGAGCATCTTCAAATCATCATCGCAATCCCATTCATTGAGATCGAGGAGTTCGGATTGGATTTCCCTAGCTAAGTGCAGAGTGAGCAAAAATTGATCGATTGAAGCTGTTTCAAGTGATTTGCAGAGCTGAAGGGGTTCTTGGCTTGCCCTTGTGTGACGAGCAAGGAGATTTTGAGCTTAGGGAGGATTGAGGCTTAGTTTCCATAGCTAATTCCTGTTTTTAGTTGTAAGTTCGAATTCTACAATTTCCTTACTGTTTCTGAATTTCAGATTAGTTGAGTTTAGTTTTCTGCTATGTTTCTGCTGTAATTTGCTTAATTCTGCATTCTAATTAGTTAGATTACTTGTTAGTGATTAGTTGCATTTCATTTCAGCTTGTTTCATACTTTAATTTCTGCGTATCAGTCCCTGTTTGGTTGCTGAATTTTGTATCCACTTGCGTGCCAGTTTTATTCTGCGTATCAGTTAAATCTTGTATCAGTTTAGTTTCATTCTGCGTATCAATTTGCAATTGCTAGCTTCAGCTCTCAATTTGTCACCGCATCCTTGCCTTCGATTGTTTAAGCCCTGCATTTTCATTCCTGCTTTCGAATCAATTCTACATATTAGTTTAGTTTCTGAAATTTTGGGTCAGTTTGTTCTGCATTCATTTGCTTGCTTTGCATTTGATTAGTTTGCTTCACATCTACTGGCTCCATATCAGTTGTAGTTCTGCTTTCTTCGTCAATTATCGACTCAAAACTGCAGCTTGCATTGCTAAACTTTGTATCAGCCTTTTCCTTGTGTAGCAGCTTATCATAGATGAATTTTGTTTCAGTTTCCTTTCTTGATAACAGATCGTTAGCATTTAGCTTATTACATGACTCAATTCCTGAAGTTAAACACAAGGTGTAGTGTGTTATCGCATATTGTATCAGTTTTATTCCTAAAGGTTGCAGATTTGCATTAGTTGGTTTAAATTGTCATTTGGTTAAATTCATAAATTGCCATACTTTGTTTAATTCGTTTAGTTGCGTTCTTTCCTTTTTCATTGTGTTTCATTTCTGAATTGCAAACCAAACCCAGATTCTAATTGAAACCCAAAAACATTTAACGACACATAAACTCGAGCTCGAATCAAAAACTCTCAACTAGCCCTAGGAAAAATACGACCTGTGGCCCCTTTACTACGTTTTCATTTTTGATTGCAAAAAGGATTTCCAACTTACACATATCTAAATTTTGAGACCCACATTCGTGACACCTAGTTAGGGTTCATCACTTACCCCTCTTAAAATTAAGGGTTTTTCATTATAGACTTAGACTAGGCCTTACCCCTAGAAAGCATGAACCTTTAGATTTAGAAAACAACATCTCATAAGCATATTAGGTTTACCTTCCTTGTTACAATTTAGAAATGGTTGATAAGCTTAGTTCCTTGCCTGAGCTTAAGATGCTTATATCAATGCATCAATACAAGTGTGGGAATTAAATTAACACAAATTGATCAAGTTAAGTAATCATGTTGAGTAAACCTAACTGGATAATATTATTTAACTTGACTAATCAAAGTAAAAAAAACTACTATCTTATGATAATTAACAAGTAACTTAAAGTTAGATAGGTGGCTTAGGAAAATAAATGAATATTTTTCAAACTGTTATTTTCAAAATTTACTTGTACTTTTATTTTTGAAAATCATGTTTGGAGTCAAAAATAGATAGCTAAAAATTATTTCTTAAATTTCTCTATTTTTGCTTTTGTTAGTCATCTGAATTAAAAGCTATTTACTTACTTAGAAATAACTTAGTTCTATTTTCCACATTTTCTTTTTGCAAAACTTTACTTAAAACTTTCCTTTACATAGAAGTCATTTATTTTTCACTTAAAATTTGTTTGTGCAAAACTATTGTTTACTTATAAATTTTTGTTGCAAAAACCATCATTATTTTAAAGTTCTTTTACAAATTATTATTTTTGCAAAAAATCTATCATTTTGACTTAGAAAAGTTTTTTTTACAAAATCTATATTGTTCTTTCCAACTTTTGAAAACTAAAGTCTTGTTTTACAGGGCATTGATGTTGGTGTCGAAAGCACCAGATCGAACCTGGGTTTTGATGATGGCAAACGGTTCAAAGTTAAGGTTAAATTGTTATCTAATGAATCTGTTAAGTGTACAACAAAGTCCAAGGTAAGCTAGGTACGAAGTCTTGACCTACAGGGTTGAGCAATAAGTCCTGGTCATGGACTGGGCACCGATGACCTGACCGAGGGTTGGGCAATAAGTCCTAGTCGTGGACTGGGCATCGAAGCCTGATCGAGGGTTGGGAAATAAGTCTTGGTCGTGGACCGGGCACCGAAGTCTTGATCCGGAAGATCGGGCATAAGTCTTAGCTGGCTGAGAGCTGCAGACAGAAGTAGAGACGGGTCGATAAACGAACATCTCGAGATCTGGCAATCTCGGAGACCGAGTAAAAGTCCAACCGGAGGAGCCGGTTGGCAAAAGGTAACTTCTCCTGAGAGGAGTAGGTGAGGATGCGTTCCCCGAAAGAGGGAACATTAGGCGTCGGTTAGACCTAGGGTTCCATTTGGAAGCCCAAAGTCAGAACCAAGACAGCGCAGGCTGTTAATTGTACTTAATTTTACTATTACTGTTGTTCTGGAACTAACCCTGGTTGCAGGAGAAAAAGGTTGGAGTTTCTGCATCCTAGGCCCTGAGAGGTCTCAGGCGCTCGAGAACATAGGCGCCTGTGTTAATACAAGCGCCCTAGATGGGTTACTCCAGAGGCTGCGAAGCTGAACTGCCACGTCAGCATGGAAGGCACCCGTGAGCAGTCAGGCGCCCCAGACGTCCCAGGCGCCCTAGATAAAGGGATAGACGTTGGCTGAGTTTGCGGATAAGGACGCACGCAGATAGGCAACGTGGCAGGCGCCCTATAGCATTAGGGGCGCCCTGGACGATAGTATAAAAAGGGGTTCACCCCCTTTCTTCCGCACAACACTTTTTCCAACTCAAGCACTCAAGCGCTCAGTTCTATTTCCTCCGTACTCGAGTTCCAAGCGCCAACAATGCTCCAGATCGATGACCTGCTGCTCCGGTCTTCAGAATCTTTTCTGGTTTTCGGTATTTTTTTTGGTGTATTACTTTAATTCTATATTCATGATTCAACTCTTGTAAAACTTTTCCGAAATATAGAATTGTCTAACGAAAATGGTCATCACTTTTCTGCTGCGCAATATTCTTACGTATCCGAATGTTTATCGATATTCACCCCCTCTATCGATTCTAAATGATCCCACAAGTGGTATCAGAGAGAAGTTGCTCAAATCCGGTGCAACCACCGATTGGGCAATTTTTGAATTTCTTGTTAATTTTTTTTTCATTCGTAAATTGACGTTCATCGAGGTTGGTGCAACACCATTCGATTCTTATTATTTTTTCTTTCTACCGCACTACTAATCCAAGACTTAGTCTTAGAACAATGTTTCTTTTTCTTTGTAATTTTTTAGATTAAAAAATTTGATGGCCAATCAAGAATGGAACAACACCCGTCCACCGCTATTCTCCGGCAAGAATTTCATATCTTGGAAAGGTCAAATGGAATCTCACCTGAAATCTCATATGGACTTATGGATGATAATCCAAATGGGATTCACATTCCGCATAGAAGATGGATCATCAATCACCTGGGCCAAATTGGATGAACCAACACTCATCAAGATTGAGACAGATGCAATGGCGACTGCAATCCTACAATGTGGCCTAACCAAAGAACAATTCAAGCTAGTTCGACCATTCGAATGTGTTAAATACTGAATTTTTAAGGGTTAAAAAGGAAAAATCCAAAAAGTAGGGACTTAATTGGAATTAACAGAAGTAGGAGGGCTTATTTGCAAAAAGGGCAAAATCAAAATAAAAAACCCTAAGTGCCCTAATTTATTTTCTCTCATTACTCTCAAAACCACGCGATTCAGTTCCTCCCCCCCCCCCCCCCGGGACGCCGCCCTTTCCCGATCGCCTCTGCCCCGCTGCCGCGGCGATTCCCAGCGAGCAAGCGAGCGTCGTCCTCCATCGACTTCTTTGTTGGAACCCGGATGGCTAGAGAGGGGGGTGAATATCGCCAAACACATGGACTTTAGGCACTTATCGAATTCTGCACTCAAACTTATCAGTAGCACAGCGGAAGAATCAATGGAAACAAAGAAGTGCAGAAAACAAAAACAGAAAACGAAGGCAAACAAACACAACTAGCATGATCACTAACAAGGAGGGTTTACAAGGTTCGGGGATAACTTGCCCCTACTCCTTGGCGTGCCTTTAAGGTGGGTGATCCCTTGATCATCGGCAGATCAAGCCCCGGTTAACACCAGATAGAAAGCAACCTCCTTCTCGGTGGAGAAACCTCTCCACAGCGTTTCAATCACAGATATAGGTTTAAGCACAATAAAACACAAGAAAGATCTTACTTAGCACTTAGCAAAGACAAGAACACAGCAAGCTCCCTCAGAGCTCCACCCAGCGACGATCTCACGCAAGAGCCTTCTCCTCGTGTCTTCTCGCTGTTGGACTCGGAGCTTCTTGTTCCTTCCTTCTAGCACTCAAGTAATGAATGGTTGCTTCAAGATTGCAATAGCTTGCTCAAGGTGCTGAAATTTCAGAACGCGCAAGCAAGTTGTAGAGAAACCAAAGGCGCAGCCAGAACTCAATTCGCGAACTCTGCTACAAAGAAGCTTTCTTCCGCCCTTTTTGTTTCTCCACTCAGCATCAGGTGACACCATCTCCTGCAGCCTCCAGCTGCTTCCCTGCCAACGCCAGCTACCACTGAGCACTCCCTGGACTTCCTGAGCCTCCCTCAGCCAAGCTCCAGTCAGCAGCACCAGTCTGCAGCTCCAGCCGTTGCAACCTGAGATGGAAAACGGACAAACCTGCTCCAAGGAAAGGCCACCATTGACTCTCCTTGAGTGTTTGAATCCTTCCCTATCACCTGCAGCTTAATCAGTGTGCTGGAGTAGCATATCACCCAGAAAATCATATATCAGATGTTAAGCGCAGAGAATCAGATACGTTCAGACGCGATCAGAGCGTCTGACAGTGCATTTTGAATAAAGTGATCGGTCACCGGACCGATCAGAGAGTCTCCTGATCGGTCACCAGACCGATCAGGCTGGGTCTAGACCGATTAGGCTCCGTCCTGATCGGTCCCCAACGCTCAATTAGAAATCACGATTTCTTTGGGACTCTCCTGGATCGATCACCAGACCAATCCCAGGTTGTGGATCGATCACCAGACCGATCCACCCCTTTATCGGGGGATTTCTGATCTTCGCAGTCCAAACCTCCTGATCGGTCATCGGACCGATCAGGGAGCCTCCTGATCGGTCACCAGACCGATCAGGTCATGACCAGACAGATCAGGCTCCGTCCTAATCGATCATAGAGAGGAACCCGCGACGCTGGATCGTTCTCCAGAACGATCTGCACAGTGATCCTGATCGGTCACCAGACCGATCAGGAGCAGGTCAGCAAGGGAACTCAACCTCACTGTTTGCTCCCTGATCGGTCACCAGACCGATCAGGAGCAAAGCAATGGGTGAAACGCATACTCCCTGATTGGTCCCCAGACCGATCAGTCATCGCTGGATCGGTCATCAGACCGATCCACGAAGGAGCATCGTGCCAACTCCCTGATCGGTCACCAGACCGATCTAGGGGCTCCAACCTAGCCCTCCAAGCTAGGGTTTCATCCACCTTAGCCCTCCAAGCTAAGGATTTTTCACCTAACCCTCCAAGTTGGGAATTTACACCTAACCCTCCAAGTTAGGACTTTTCACCTAGCCCTCCAAGCTAGGACTTTTCACCTAGCCCTCTAAGCTAGGACTTTTCACCCAACTCTTCCGGATTAGGACTTTTCCAAACCTAGCCCTCTAAGCTAGGACCTGACCCTCCAAGCCAGGAATTTTTCACCTAACTCTCCAAGTTGAGACTTTGCACCTAACCCTCCAAGTTAGGACTTTTCACCTATCCCTCCAAGCTAGGACTTTTCACCCAACTCTTCCGAATTAGGACTTTTTAACACCTAGCCCTCCAAGCTAGGATTTTCCACACCTAACCCTCTAGGTTAGGATTTTCCAATACCTAGCCCTCCAAGCTAGGATTTCCCATACCCTGCGTGATCCCCGATCAGGACTTAATCATAATCATCAACCTAAACTAAAATCGTTGTCAACACCAAAACAACAATCAGGGTCAGACTACATCAACAATCTCCCCCTTTTTGTTGTTTGACAATCCGATTTTAAGTTTATGGATTCTCAATCAATTTCTCAACTTTCAGAATCATAGGGGAATCAAGATCCTCCCCCTACAATATAATCATCCTAAACTTAACCAACCAACACTCTCCCCCTTTGTCGAACACCGAAAAGGGTCTAGAGGGGATGTTAAGTTTAACCATACTCCCCCTCAATCCTAGGGGTATCCCAAAGCTATAAAGATTTAATTGATTTTTAATTGAAATTTTGGAACACATATAACATCATGTGAAAAGATAGATCAAGATATAACATTCACATGCAGCATATGAACATGGCATCATAAGCATAATCATGGCAATGTAGCAAACATGCAGATAATACCCATATAAACAGCATAGCATCAACAATAAACATACTAAAATAGGATAAACATGTGAGATAAAGCCAGAGAAGTCAAGGCATAACAAGATGCAAGACACATGCATCAAAGTCAAAACACGTGCGGCACAAGGCCATAACAGACAAAAGTCATAGGGCATACAGCCCGAAAGTCACACAAATCAAACAGTCAAGTACACAGATCACAAGGAGAGGCAACGGACATCCAAGCTCAACTGTCAGCGGGGGGATCGTCATCATGCATGAGATCATCCGTCATAGCATCAGCAGATCTCGGTGCAGCTGTAACGACCCGGAAAATTATCTTAATATTTTCCTTAAAATATTGATCATGTCTAGATAATTTTCCGAGGAACCTAGAGATATTAGTACGAACCCTAGGCTGGAGATACATGATTTTCTCATTTAAATTGAGAAGTTAAGTACTAATGGGCCTTATATGAGCTTCAAAAATGGATTTTAATTAGGTAGAAATTAATATAAATATAAAAGAATTATAATTTGGAATTTTAGCATGATTATGGGGGAATTTTAGGGAATTTTTGAAAATAAGAAAAAAATGAAATAAAAAGAAAATAAAAATAAAGTGCATGCACCAAGGATTGAACCTTGGACCTAGTCTACAACCATGCATGCACTAACCAATTCACCTACAAAGGAGTGCTATGAGGGAATGAAGTAAATTCTTGTTAAGGCTAGAGGAAGTGAAGAGTCACATGAGAGAAGGCACCATGTCTCTTCACTTACCCCTCTTCATGGTGCATAAATAAGAGATAACTTAACCATTAAGGTTCATTTCTCTTCTCCTCATCCACCAAGCCACATTTCTTCTCCTTCTTCCTCCTTCTAGCCGAACCCCATAGGAGGGTTTTTCTTTGGGAAAAAGTCCATAAGAAGTCCACTCCTTCAAGATCCAAGATTCTTGTTCAAGGTTACAAAGGCTAGAGGTGGTTAAAAAGCACAAAGGTCTTCATCCTTCTCCCAAACCTAAGGTCTAAAACCAAGATACCCTAAGGTAAGACTCCCTCACCTGTGGTATAATAGTTCCTTTGTGATTTTTAGCATAATATAAAGTTGGTTTTAGATTTGATGTTGAGAAAACCATGTTTTGGGACCCTAAAGTATTCGTCCACCATGGGTTTTGGGTCCATGATGATGTTAAAAAAATCTAAATCATGCTTTCTAAAGTGTTTTCATGATGTTTAGAGAATAAGTATAATTTTTTAGGAATTTTTGGAATACCCTAAGACCTTCTAGGGCTTGGGACCATGATAAGGAGTCCATGGCAAGGGATGGATTTAACCCTCCAAGTGTATGTCTTGTACACCCTAAGGATACAAGGAAGGTTGAGGATGTTTTATGTGAATTTTCTCATGGTCTAGAGGCCCTACAAGTTTCGGCCAAGATGGGTAATAGGGCAAGGAGTTAGGGTTTGTGGCAAGTATGGGTTCCAATGGCTCCTATGGTATGACATGGGTGGTGTTAGATGTTTAATTGGAATTTTTATAAATTTTCCATAGACCCATGGTCCATGTGGGTTTCGGCCAACCCTAGGAAGAAGGGCTAGGAGTTAGGGTTAACCCTAAAACATGAGCCCTAATAGCTTCCTATGACTTATAAGTAATGTATGGTCTTGTATTTACCTTATGCTACCTTACATGTCATTTGAATGGTTGAACCCTTTCCTTACAATTTCGGCCAGGCCATGTAAATGGGGTTTAGGTGGAGTTAGGGTTTCAAGAATGATGGTTTATGGCTTATTATGATATATAGGTTCAAGCATGTGGTAGAAATTATGTTATCTTTAACCCTAACCTTAGGCGTTATAGTTCATGTTTGATATGATTATGTTAGATGCCATGGTTATTTTATGTATCATGATCATGCAAGTTAGATGAATTAGGAGAATGTTTTATGTGAATATGCCATGTTTTATGAACGTAATGCAAGGCTTACCTTATGTATCATGATCATGCAAGTAGATGAATTAGGAGAATGGTCTATGTAATTATGGCATGTTTTATGGATATAATGCAATGTTTATCTTATGTGTCATAATCATGCAAGCTCTATGAATTAGGAGGATGGTTTAGGTGAACATGTCATGATCTATGAATACAACACAATGCTTACCTTATGTACTATGCTTATGCAAGTACCAAGAACAAGAATGATGTTTTATGTAAGCATGTTATGTTTATGAATGACGGCACGGCCAATGGTCGACGGTACGACGGTACAACGGTCGTGAGGACCGGTAAATGGGCCGGTAGACGGGCCGGGTCGTTACACATGCCATGTTTTATGAATGAAGATGTATGCCATGTTTTACGAATGATGAAGCATGTAAAGTATTTTACCTTATGAATGGGCTTGTACCGGACCGAAGTATGGGTCCAAGGGATGGGCACCTTAAGAACGCCCCGGTTCTGGACTACCGACTATGCTGTCTACGGTTCTGGCACTATCGAAGCTGTGCAACAGGGATGGGCACCTTAAGAACGCCCCGGTTCTGGGACTACCGACTATGCTGTCCTTACCCTAGTAGGTCGGGGCTCGCTACCTCGTATCTACTTAGGGATGCGCGCTTATGATGTATGTATGTGGTATAAGCCGGGGACCCCAATGATGTTATGATTATGTTTAAGTAATTAAAAGTATGGTTTTAAAAGTAAGCATCCTTATGTACATGCATTTGACTCATGCATTCATTCATGCTATGCATTATGCCAAGATAATAATGATAATTATGCTTTTATGTTTATATGTATACCATGTACCATGCCATGATAATTATGCTTTTATATTTATATGTATACCATGTATCATGCCATGATAATTATGCTTTTATGTTTATATGTATGTCATGTATCATGCCATGCTAATTATGCTTTTGTGTTCATATGTATGCCATGTATCATGCCATGTTAATTATGCTTTTATGTTTATATGTATGCCATGTATCATGCCATGCTAATTATGCTTTTGTGTTCATATGTTTGCCATGTATCATGTCATGTTAATTATGCTTTTATGTTTATATGTATGCCATGCGTAGATATTGTTAAGAATGGTTGAAGTCTTATGCTTATGATTCATGCTAAGCACCAAGTTATGTTAATGTTTTGTGTGCTTATGTTTAAGTGACGAATGGTTTTAGTGAGTAGGAAAGAGTCTTACTAAGCCTATGTGCTTATAGTCTTATTTCCTTGTACCGCAGATCAAGCAAGAGGACAATAGGGGGAAGCAGCAGGAGGGACAAGAATATGTGTGTGGTAGTGACTTGGCCAAGGAAGAGATACATTTACAAGTCTTATGCTAAAACTTTACGTTTGCTACTTATGTGCTTACGGAATGACTTAGGTGACTTTATGACATGATGTTCAGTATGATATGATGTTAAGTATGCTATGATGTTACTATGCTAAGTTCCATGTCACCATGTTAGGAAGGATGGATAGGTGCATGTATATGTAAAATTTAAGTATTCCGCTGCCTTACGATGTTCACATGCCCCTAAGTACGTTAGCGTAACGCCGCTTTAGGAAAAAAAAACGGGCGTTACAGGTTGGTATCAGAGCAGTTACCATCTCACTACACACACATCAAGTCCTCTTCCTGCCGTTTCCAAGTAAGTACCTCTATGCACACCTTATGTTCTCTAATGATTCTAGAATATGTAAGTATGAATGACACCTTATGATAGATAATGGAAAGTAATTCCATAGTTTATTTACGAAGATAGGTACACCTGTACATAAGAATGATATTTTAATATTTAGAATTTAGGGGTAGGAAGGTGGTTACATATTTTAATCACTAGGGTAGACGAAATCGATTTGTGTGTGTTTTTCTCTGTATATATTTGCGAATTGAAAAAGAAATGGTTTTGTACTGGCTTGTTCGGTTTGGTACTAACTATGTCATTTTTTTTCAATTCCAGATGTTGCATGAGAACTACACTGAGAGGTGCCGCGAGCTGATGGAGCGAATAGAGGAAGTTGAGTACAGTCCGACCCTTGGAATTCAAGGCAACATGGGGTTCTTGGATCGGCTATTCTGGAAACTGGAGCAGGAAGGGTTTCCAGTCGTGGATGATCACAGGATCGGAGCTCTGCTTCGCTCATTGCCCAATCGGGCGAGAGAGGTTGCTCATTAGATCTGGGGGCAGCACGGGTGTCGTCTCTCATATACGAAACTCTGTAAGCAACTTCTCCGCCATGAGTTTCCAGAAGATCTGGGGGACTCGGACGATCTGGGGGACTCGGAGGAGGATCCCGAGACGTTGGAGGAGGATCCAGAGATGTACGAAGAGGATCCCGAGCCGTTTGAGGAGGACCCCGAGATGTTTGAGGAGGACCCTGAGATGTACGAAGAGGATCCCGAGATGTACGAGGAGGATCCCGAGCCATTCGAGGAGGATCCCGAGATGCTCGAGATGTTTGGGGAAGACCCCGGGATGTTCGAGGAAGACCTTGAAGTGGTCGAGGAGGTTCCCGAGATTGAAGAAGAAGACCCGATGGAAACGGTAGAAGATCCGGAGGCAGGCCAAGGGGAGGTGAGCGAGGGGGTGGTAGTCATCGCTATGATGTTCTTTATTATGGGTATGATGGCAGCCCATCTAGCTCACTGAGTTCGGACAGTTTCTGTATATAGACTTATAAGACTTGATAAATAAATCGTTGGTGATATAATAAATAAGATCTCATCTACCCTGTAGTAACCAGGGCTTAACCAGGGCTTCGATATGTATAGCGAGACCTCCCGATTGGGACTTGGAGCCGTGCTTATGCAGAGTGGTAAGGTCATTGCTTATGCCTCTAGGCAGCTCAAGGAACATGAGCAGAACTACCCCACTCATGATCTGGAATTGGCTGCGGTGGTCTTCGCTCTTAAGATATGGAGGCATTATCTGTATGGAGCACAGTGTAGGATCTATACAGACCACCAGAGTCTGCGATATTTCTTCACTCAGAAAGACTTGAATATGCGACAACGCCGATGGCTGGAGTTGGTGAAGGATTACGACTGCGAAATCTTCTACCATCCAGGGAAGGCAAACAAAGTGGTCGATGCACTCAGCAGGAAGTCAAGTGCCACCTTGACATCCGTATCCATATTACCCCGGCTACTCGGAAAGGAAATGGTTAATTTTGGAGTCGAGGTCATTTCCGGACGGCTTTCCACTATGACACTAGCACTAGTGCTGTTTGAGGACATATTGGAAAAGCAAAATTGTGATTCGGGTCTTCAGAGAATCAAATAGGAGATCTTAGAAGGGAAGGGCGACGGTTTTCGTATCGCCGACGGGGGGGGTACTATACCTTAGGGATCGTCTATGTATCCCTAGTGATCTGGAGCTGCGGAGAAAGATATTAGTGGAAGCTCACGAAACCCCTTATTCGATGCATCCAGGATCCACTAAAATGTATCAGGATCTGAGGGAGAAATTTTGGTGGTCCGGCATGAAGAGGGATGTGGCTCAGCATGTGAGTACTTGCCTGACTTGCCAAAGAGTGAAAGCAGAACACCAGCGACCCGGCGGAGTCCTACAGCCACTCCCGATTCCGGAGTGGAAATGGGAAGACATTTCTATGGATTTCATTTCAGGACTTCCCAGGACTACGAATGGATATGACGCGATATGGGTAATTGTGGACAGGTTGACGAAGTCTGCTCACTTCCTAGCAGTCAAGATGACTTATTCGATTGAGCAACTAGCTCAAGTATATGCTAGAGAGATAATTAGACTCCATGGGGTTCCCAAGACTATCACCTCTGATAGGGATGGTCGCTTTACCTCACATTTTTGGGAATGCATCCAGAAGTCTCTTGGCACTAAACTGCGGTTCAGCACTGCTTTTCACCCTCAGACTGACGGGCAAACGGAGCGAGTGAATCAAGTATTGGAGGATATGTTGAGAGCTTGTGCCCTGGATTTCAAAGGAAGTTGGTGCCGATATCTATGTTTAGCAGAATTTGCTTACAATAATAGCTACCAAGCTACTATCGGAATGGCACCTTACGAAGCTTTGTATGGGAGGAGATGTAGGTCTCCAATCTGTTGGTATGAAGGTGGTGAAAAGAAGGCGATGGGGCTCACGACGGACCTCATCGACGACACCACCCGAGCGATACAGAACATTCGACGACGGATAGAAACTGCGCAGAGTCGGCAGAAGAGCTATGCGGATGTTCGGCGTCGGCCATTGGAATTCAATGTTGGAGATCTGGTATTCCTCAAAGTGGCTCCGATGAAAGGGGTGACAAGATTTGGGAGGAAAGGAAAACTGAGTCCACGATACGTGGGACCGTACATGATTCTGAAAAGAGTTGGCAAGGTGGCATATGAGCTGGAGCTGCCTCAGGAGATGGCAGCTATTCATAATGTGTTTCATGTGTCAATGCTGAAGAAATGTGTTTCCAATATGGACCAAGTGATCGAGCCACAGACAGTACAAGTTCAGGAGGACCTAAGTTATGAAAGCCGACCTATCCAGATTTTAGATCGGGAAGTCAAGAAGCTAAGGAACAAGGAGGTACCCTTAGTCAAGATCCTATGGCAAAATCAACGGTTCAAGGAAGCTACTTGGGAACGCGAGGACGAGATGAGGCGCAAGTACCCGGAATTATTCTAAGTTCGAGGATGAACTTTCACGAGGTATGGGGGATTGTAACGACCCGGAAAATTACCTTAATATTTTCCTTAAAATATTGATCATGTCTAGATAATTTTTCGAGGAACCTAGAGATATTAGTACGAACCCTAGGCTGGAGATACATGATTTTCTCATTTAAATTGAGAAGTTAAGTACTAATGGGCCTTATATGGGCTTCAAAAATGGGTTTTAATTAGGTAGAAATTAATATAAATATAAAAGAATTGTAATTTGGAATTTTAGCATGATTATGGGGGAATTTTAGGGAATTTTCGAAAATAAGAAAAAAATGAAATAAAAAGAAAATAAAAATAAAGTGCATGCACCAAGGATTGAACCTTGGACCTAGTCTACAACCATGCATGCACTAACCAATTCACCTAGCAAGGGAGTGCTATGAGGGAATGAAGTAAATTCTTGTTAAGGCTAGAGGAAGTGAAGAGTCACATGAGAGAAGGCACCATGTCTCTTCACTTACCCCTCTTCATGGTGCATAAATAAGAGATAACTTAACCATTAAGGTTCATTTCTCTTCTCCTCATCCACCAAGCCACATTTCTTCTCCTTCTTCCTCCTTCTAGCCGAACCCCATAGGAGGGGTTTTCTTTGGGAAAAAGTCCACAAGAAGTCCACTCCTTCAAGATCCAAGATTCTTGTTCAAGGTTACAAAGGCTAGAGGTGGTTAAAAAGCACAAAGGTCTTCATCCTTCTCCCAAACCTAAGGTCTAAAACCAAGATACCCTAAGGTAAGACTCCCTCACCTGTGGTATAATAGTTCCTTTGTGATTTTTAGCATAATATAAAGTTGGTTTTAGATTTGATGTTGAGAAAACCATGTTTTGGGACCCTAAAGTATTCGGCCACCATGGGTTTTGGGTCCATGATGATGTTAAAAATCTAAATCATGCTTTCTAAAGTGTTTTCATGATGTTTAGAGAATAAGTATAATTTTTTAGGAATTTTTGGAATACCCTAAGACCTTCTAGGGCTTGGGACCATGATAAGGAGTCCATGGCAAGGGATGGATTTAACCCTCCAAGTGTATGTCTTGTATACCCTAAGGATACAAGGGAGGTTGAGGATGTTTTATGTGAATTTTCACATGGTCTAGAGGCCCTACAAGTTTCGGCCAAGATGGGTAATAGGGCAAGGAGTTAGGGTTTGTGGCAAGTATGGGTTCCAATGGCTCCTATGGTATGACATGGGTGGTGTTAGATGTTTAATTGGAATTTTTATAAATTTTCCATGGACCCATGGTCCATGTGGGTTTCGGCCAACCCTAGGAAGAAGGGCTAGGAGTTAGGGTTAACCCTAAAACATGAGCCCTAATAGCTTCCTATGACTTATAAGTAATGTATGGTCTTGTATTTACCTTATGCTACCTTACATGTCATTTGAATGGTTGAACCCTTTCCTTACAAGTTTCGGCCAGGCCATGTAAATGGGGTTTAGGTGGAGTTAGGGTTTCAAGAATGATGGTTTATGGCTTATTATGATATATAGGTTCAAGCATGTGGTAGAAATTATGTTATCTTTAACCCTAACCTTAGGCGTTATAGTTCATGTTTGATATGATTATGTTAGATGCCATGGTTATTTTATGTATCATGATCATGCAAGTTAGATGAATTAGGAGAATGTTTTATGTGAATATGCCATGTTTTATGAACGTAATGCAAGGCTTACCTTATGTATCATGATCATGCAAGTAGATGAATTAGGAGAATGGTCTATGTAATTATGGCATGTTTTATGGATATAATGCAATGTTTATCTTATGTGTCATGATCATGCAAGCTCTATGAATTAGGAGGATGGTTTAGGTGAACATGTCATGATCTATGAATACAACGCAATGCTTACCTTATGTACTATGATTATGCAAGTACCAAGAACAAGAATGATGTTTTATGTAAGCATGTTATGTTTATGAATGACGACACGGTCGATGGTCGATGGTACGATGGTACGACGATCGTGAGGACCGGTAAATGGGCCGGTAGACGGGCCGGGTCGTTACACATGCCATGTTTTATGAATGAAGATGTATGCCATGTTTTACGAATGATGAAGCATGTAAAGTATTTTACCTTATGAATGGGCTTGTACCAGACCGAAGTATGGGTCCAAGGGGTGGGCACCTTAAGAACGCCCCGGTTTTGGACTACCGACTATGCTGTCCACGGTTCTGGCACTACCGAAGCTGTGCAACAGGGATGAGCACCTTAAGAACGCCCCGGTTCTGGGACTACCGACTATGCTGTCCTTACCCTAGTAGGTCGGGGCTCGCTACCTCGTATCTACTTAGGGATGCGCGCTTATGATGTATGTATGTGGTACAAGCCGGGGACCCCAATGATGTTATGATTATGTTTAAGTAATTAAAAGTATGGTTTTAAAAGTAAGCATCCTTATGTACATGCATTTGACTCATGCATTCATTCATGCTATGCATTATGCCAAGATAATAATGATAATTATGCTTTTATGTTTATATGTATACCATGTACCATGCCATGATAATTATGCTTTTATGTTTATATGTATACCATGTATCATGCCATGATAATTATGCTTTTATGTTTATATGTATGTCATGTATCATGTCATGCCATGATAATTATGCTTTTATGTTTATATGTATGCCATGTATCATGCCATGCTAATTATGCTTTTGTGTTCATATGTATGCCATGTATCATGCCATGTTAATTATGCTTTTATGTTTATATGTATGCCATGTATCATGCCATGCTAATTATGCTTTTGTGTTCATATGTATGCCATGTATCATGCCATGTTAATTATGCTTTTATGTTTATATGTATGCCATGCGTAGATATTGTTAAGAATGGTTGAAGTCTTATGCTTATGATTCATGCCAAGCACCAAGTTATGTTAATGTTTTGTGTGCTTATGTTTAAGTGACGAATGGTTTTAGTGAGTAGGAAAGAGTCTTACTAAGCCTATGTGCTTATAGTCTTATTTCCTTGTACCGCAGATCAAGCAAGAGGACAATAGGGGGAAGCAGCAGGAGGGACAAGAATATGTGTGTGGTAGTGACTTGGCCAAGGAAGAGATACATTTACAAGTCTTATGCTAAAACTTTACGTTTGCTACTTATGTGCTTACGGAATGACTTAGGTGACTTTATGACATGATGTTCAGTATGATATGATGTTAAGTATGCTATGATGTTACTATGCTAAGTTCCATGTCACCATGTTAGGAAGGATAGATAGGTGCATGTATATGTAAAATTTAAGTATTCCGCTGCCTTACGATGTTCACATGCCCCTAAGTACGTTAGCGTAACGCCACTTTAGGAAAAAAAAAGCGGGCGTTACAGCAGCACTGCCTGAAGGGGCATCCCCTGGAAATGTATGGCGGTGCCACTCTACGTACCAAGTCTGCTGCAATGTCTGGACCCCAGAGACAGTGGATTCCATGCCGGTCAATCTGCGATCAATGGATCAGAACTATGAACGGACCTCCTCGCGGTAAATCTCTCGCAACTGAAAATTATGCTGGATGGTCTGATCCAGATCTGAAATCTACCAGCGCAGATCCGGCTCGGGCTCATCGTAGTAATCACCAGCAGCAGGAGCCTCAGGAGGTGCAAGAGCATCAGCGGTTGCCTGAAAATGTGGTGCTCCCCCAGGTAGCTCACCGAGTCCTCTCTCATCCTTCCAAACCAAGGCCCCATCGTCGTCCCTTAAGATGATGTCGGACTTGGCAAATGCTCGCCGACCAAGTCTGCAATCCTGTCGGACCATGGGGACTATCCTGCCTTTGGTGACATCAACACCGACTGACATAAGCCAACCAGTGATGACGTGACCAAATGGCATGTAGACCTTGCGATGGCTCGTCTCACGATAGGATAAGATGGACTGAAAGATGCTCTCCATGATATCGAAGTCCATCCGGCGGTGCATGCCGTAGAGCATAAGGCAATGGTAGGGTCGAATCTTATCTAAGGTCTTGGAAGTGATTGGAAGGATACAGTTTGTGATAATCTTGAATAAGACGTAATCAGTGGGAGAGAGACGAAGTGCTGCAAAGGTAGGAAAATCAGGACCCAACTCATCAAGCCCGGCGGGGCGAGGATGACCAAAGAAATGCTGATAGATGGAGTCGAGGGTAACATCTGCAAAAGGTGCCAATAAAGGATCAGGAAGCTCAGGGTAGATCGAGTATAGATTTGGTGATCGTCAACCACCCAAATACTCTGCTAAAATCTCGTAAGAAAAATCAAGATTCCTCTTGGCGACTCGAGTGGTGAACTCGAAGCCTCCTTGAGGTCCCTGCTGAAGGTTGTTGTAAAATTCGGAGACTAGGTCATAATTGATAGTCCTCTCCAAAGAAAGAAGAAAACCAAGGTTGTAATACATGACTATCTCCATGACCGACGGACAATGTTCAGTCAGAAAAGGGACATCAATGGATCGGCAGGATAGTAATTTGAAGGTCCTCGATTGGAAGGCCTGTTCACAGGCCGCATTTGGAAAGCGGGAGCTCGAAGAAGGATGAGGCCTTCTGGAGGGCGCAGATGAAGAAGGGCCTTTCCCCTTCGAGCTGTCCTCAGCAACTTCTTTACCCTTAGAAGATTTTCTAAAGATTGAATAAACAAATTTGATCAAGATAGGTAAACCAAATCACAAGAAAAGGTTTTGATCAGATTGAACAAGACAAGGTAAGAGTAAAGGAACAAAGTTTAGTCAGAGACACAAGGTAGACATGATCATAAGAACACAATTCAATCATAAGGTAGAATTGATCAAGGGTAAGATATGGCACAGATGGGTCACGGCCAAAAACAAGAGGGTTACGGCATAACAGCAAGAACAAACACCAAAACAGGATTAGCTTCATATACATATTTTATAGACTGGTTTGTAAGGAAAACTAAGACAAAAGCTTACTTTGGTGCCATTCGTGAAGTTCTTGAAGTCTCGAAGGGAAAAAAGGCTTGCGCAGGAGAGACTTTCGGCGCAAGAGATGATCACAAAGCCCTTCAGCGAGAGAGAAAACCGCAGGAAGAAGACAAAACTTGCAGTAGCCCTTCCCAGGAACACACGCACAGAAGCTCTCTCGAGGAAGAAGAGGACGCAGGGAGGTTTCTCGCTCAGGATGAAGTGCGCGTGTGGTGATTCGGCGCTAGGGCTTGGGAAAAGAAGGGTTTACGCGACGAGTTAATCGGTTGGTGGATCGGTCCACCAACCAGACTTTAATGCATTTGAACGGATCACCGTTCGATCTGATAGCGCCCAGACCGATCAGGCTATAGCCTGATCGGACTGACCTGGGCCTGATCGGTCTGGTGACCGATCAGGCTCACTCCTGATCGATCGGCTGATCGATCAGGACACGAACAGTAGGGTTCGGAGGGAAACCTGTGAGCCCCCTGATCGGTCTGTGGACCGATCACCATAGGGTGCTAGATCGGTCCGGGGACCGATCCAGGCTAGCTCAGTAAGTTTGGTCAGGATTTCGTAAAGTCACTACTGCCCCTCTGATCGGTCTGTGGACCGATTGTTACAGGATGGATTCAGATCGGTCCGGGGACCGATCAGCCTTACACCTGATCGGTCCAGTGACTGATCAGGGTTCCTGAAACTTTCAGATACGATCTGAAACATTCTGTCTCAGATTTTCAGAATCTTTCCAACGAGATCTGATGAAGTTTATCGAACTTGGACATGATCTCATGACTAAAATTGATCCCTAAACAAGGATCAAAGGTCCTTATAGGTTCAACAATCACTTTGCTCCACCCAAGTGAAGTCAAACTCAAACAACAATCATTCAAACAATTTGTGCCAAATCCATGTTTCCAATCAAGTTTCCTTGATTGGAATGTCCAAGTATGATCATGGAGCGAAATGCATATATGTTATGCATTGGTTTTCCCCATACTTGGTCACCGAAGTGATTATTATCTCGTCAACTTAATTTCTCAAGGGATGCATTGACATTTTGAGAATTTAAGTTGATCCTAACATCTCACCCCATGTCTAGCAAACAAAAATGTTTTGTTGAATCTTATAGTTTGTGTGAGATGTCCCCAAAGTTACCCAATTATTTCCCAACAATTTCGAAATAATGATGAAGGGTTTTGAATGCCTTTAAGATATCTCAAAATTCTCTTAACAGCAATCAAGTGAGATTCCTTGGCACAAACTTGATATCTAGCGCACATACCCACAGCAAAATGAATATCAGGTCGATTAGCTGTGAGGTATAGCAAACTCCCTATCATGCTTCAATATTGAGTCAAATCAACGGGTTTACCACTCTCATCATTATCTAATCTTGTATTTGTAGCCATGGGAGTGGTTACCTCTTTTGAATCACTCATGTTTAATTTTCGAAGCATTTCTTGTGTATACTTTGATTGGTGCACATGGATACCATCGCGAGTTTGCTTGATTTCAAGTCCAAGGAAGAAAGTCAACTCTCCCACTAGACTCATTTCAAACTCACTTCCATGTGTCCAATGAATTCATTTAAATAGCCCTTCTTATTCGAGCCACAAATTATGTCATCGACATATACTTGGGCTACAAAAATATTGTCACCATCTCTCCGTAGAACTAGTGTAGGGTCTATTTGACCTCTTACAAAGCCTTTTTCAATCAGAAAAGTTGACAACCGCTCGTACCAAGCTCGGGGTGCTTGTTTAAGACCATAAAGTGCCTTTTTGAGCTTGAACACGTGGTTTGGGAATTCGGTACTCTCAAACCCTGGAGGTTGTTCGACCTAGACCTCTTCCCTAATCAAACCATTTAGAAAAGCCGATTTGACGTCCATTTGATATAATTTGAAACCACGATGTGATGCAAATGCTAGCATCAATCGGATGGACTCTAATCGTGCCACGGGAGCATAGGTCTCATCATAATCAAGGCCTTCAACTTGACTGTAGCCCTTGGCTACTAAGCATGCCTTGTTTCTAATGATTTCTCCCTTATGGTTCAATTTGTTCTTGAAGACCCATTTGGTTCCAATGATGGTGGTCTACTTAGGTCTAGGAACTAAGTCCCAAACTTGACTCCTTTCAAATTGACCTAGTTCATCTTGCATTGCAATGATCCAATCGGGATCATTTAATGCTTTATCAATTTTTCTAGGTTCAATTTCAGAAATTAAAGCAACTTCATTAGCCTCATTCTGGAAGAATGATCTAGTCCTAACCCCATAGTGGATGTCTCCAATAATTTGGTCTTGGGGATGACTAGAGGCTAATCTAGTTTGCCTAGGTGTTGGTGGTGCTTCTTGAATGGGTTCACTAGACACAATTTCAGCCTCAGGATCCGGCTGATCTATGGATTGTCTAGGCTCACCGTCATCAGATTCATCACCATCAACAACATTTGGACTCTCATTCAAACTTAGTCTCCTAAGTTCGAATTGGACTTCATCTTCTGGCTGACAATTGACTTTTGGAATTTCTTCAAAGACAACATCAGGAGATTCTTCAATTAATCTAGACTTCTTGTTGTAGACTCGGTAGGCTTTACTAACTAGGGAATACCCAACTAGTATCCCTTCATCAACCTTTGCCGTGAACTTTCCAAGATGGTCCTTGGTGTTTAGGATGAACACCTTACAACCAAACACCCTAAGATGTTTAACCGTAGGCGGTTTCCCAAACCAAAGTTCATGGGGAGTCTTTCCTAAAAACCTATGGATGAGAACTCGGTTTTGCACATAGCAAGCTGTATTTACAGCTTCAGCCCATAAGTAACTCGGGAGTGAGTACTCATTAAGCATGCTTCGTGCAGCCTCTTGTAGAACACGGTTCTTCCTCTCTACAACACCATTTTGTTGTGGTGTTCTAGGAGTAGAGAACTCATGTCTATAACCTCTATCTTGACAAAATTCTAAAAATCGTTGGTTTTGAAATTCACCTCCATGATCACTTCTGATTGTCTTAATTGTTGATGATTTTTCATTTTCAATTCTTCTACAAAAAGAAATGAAAACATCTAAGGTTTGGTCCTTATATTTTAAAAACTAGGTCTATGTATATCTAGTGAAATCATCAATGATCACAAAACAATATCTACTTCCATTCAATGATATGATAGTACTACAATCAAATAGATCCATGTGAAGTAAATCTAAAGCTGTAGAAGTACTTACAGTGCTTTTACCTTTATGTGCAGATTTCGTTTGCTTACCCATTTGACATGCATCACAAAGTTTGTCCTTTTCATACTTGATGCTTGGTAAGCCACGAACTAATCCCTTGTTGGCCAACTTCCGGATGTTCTTCATGTTCACATGTGCAAGTCTCCGGTGCCAAAGGGTGGACTCTTCTTCTTTTGACATGAGACACTTAGCAAAAGCATTAGTAGCACTTTTAAATGAAACTTGATAAATATTGTCTACTCTTGCTCCTACTAGTATCGTGTCCAAGGTGTCATGTTGTCTAACTAGACATTGACTTGGTTGAAAATCAATTGTGTAACCCGTGTCACACAATTGACTGACACTTAGGAGATTAAAAGTCATCCCCTTGACTAGAAGGACATTTGAAATTCTAAGACATTCGGATATTTGAATGTCTCCTATTCCTATGACCTTAAGGCTACCATTGTTACCAAATGAAACATTACCTCTACTTTTCTTGTGAAGTGTGGTAAACAATGATCTATCCCCGGTCATGTGTTTGGAGCATCCACTATCAACGAACCAAGTTAATAGATGCTCCCCCTCAATCATAACCTACACAATTTGAAAAATAGAAGTTTTAGGTACCCAAACCTTGGGACCTAAAGCATCAACTAAACAAGACTTAGGCACCCATGCCTTGACAACATTCTTTTGGACTCTAGGTGTCTTAGATTGTCTCATATCAGTCCTAGACATCAAAGACACGAATGAAGGTTCTTTGGGTCGGTAACCAATACCGGCCCTATTGTAGACTGCCCTTTGGGCATTCAAGATCATGTCTAGGGTCTTAGAGCTAGTTGAGAACTTCTCAAGAATATTCTTGAGTTTCTCAACTTCACTCTTTAATGATTTGTTTTCTTCTACTAGCAAATAATTATGCAAATCATCTACATCCTCAACCTTAGAGGATTTCAAATGTTCAACCTCAAGTTTTAATGACTTAATCTCATCTTCTAACAACTCAACATGTAAGTCATAATGTTATCATCCCTAGATAGTTTTAATTGATCAATTTCTAATTGCAATGCTTTAACCTTATTTTTTGACTTCTTTAGCATATTGGTTAAACATGCAATTGCTCTATAACACTTTTCAAGTTCGGGAGAAGTTACCTCTTCATCATCCGAAGATGATGAGCCGCGTTTGAGGAGTTGGAAGATTCATCACTGCTCTCTTCTCCAAGAGCCATGAGTACCACATGCCTTGTGCTCTTCTCCTCCTTCTCTTCATCGGATGAGCTTGAGGATGACTCATCCCAAGTGGCCTTCAAAGCTTTCTTCTTCTTCTTGGCTTTTTCTTCTTTCTTTTTAGATGTCTCCTCCTTCTTCTTTAGCTTTGGACATTCATTCTTGAAATGCCCTTTCCTACCACACTCAAAGCAAGAAGCATTAGTCTTATCAAGTTTGGCTTCACTAGAGTTACCTCTACTCTTGAAGTGTCAACCCCTTCTCATCATCCTTCTCACAAAGTTTGCCATCTCGGAGGATGAGGAGCCGCTGCCATCTTCCTCGGAATCGGACTCGGATTCGGAAGAGGATGAAGATGAAGTGACTTCCTTCTCCTTCTCCTTCTTCTTCTCCTTCTTCTTCTTATTGGATCGATCCCCTGCAACTAAGGCAATCCGCTTCTCCTTGGGGCCTTTGTTAGCCATTTCATGTAATTCCATTTCACAAAACAAATCATCTAACAAATTATCGGATTCTGCACTCAAACTTATCAGTAGCACAGCGGAAGAATCAATGGAAACAAAGAAGTGCAGAAAACAAAAATAGAAAACGAAGGCAAACAAATACAACTAGCAAGATCGCTAACAAGGAGAGTTTACAAGGTTCGGGGATAACTTGCCCCTACTCCTTGGCGTGCCCTTAAGGTGGGTGATCCCTTGATCGTCGGTAGATCAAGCCCCGGTTAACACCAGATAGAAAGCAACCTCCTTCTCGGTGGAAAAACCTCTCCACAGCGTTTCAATCACAGATATAGGTTTAAGCACAATGAAACACAAGAAAGATCTTACTTAGCACTTAGCAAAGACAAGAACATAGCAAGCTCCGTCAGAGCTTCACCCAGCGACGATCTCACGCAAGAGCCTTCTCCTCGTGTCTTCTCGCTGTTGGACTCGGAGCTTCTTGTTCCTTCCTTCTAGCACTCAAGTAATGAATGGTTGCTTCAAGATTGCAATAGCTTGCTCAAGGTGATGAAATTTCAGAACGCGCAAGCAAGTTGTGGAGAAACCAAAGGCGTAGCCAGAACTCAATTCGCGAACTCTGCTTCAAAGAAGCTTTCTTCCGCCCTTTTTGTTTCTCCACTCAGCATCAGGTGACACCATCTCCTGCAGCCTCCAATTGCTTCATGCCAACGCCAGCTACCACTGAGCTCTCCCTGGACTTCCTGAGCCTCCCTCAGCCAAGCTCCAGTCAGCAGCTCCAGCCGTTGCAACCGGAGATGGAAAACGGACAAACCTACTCCAAGGAAAGGCCACCATTGACTCTCCTTGAGTGTTTGAATCCTTCCCTGTCACCTGCAGCTTAATCAGTGTGTTAG
The DNA here is from genome assembly GCA_024364735.1 of Boesenbergia rotunda. NCBI lineage: Eukaryota > Viridiplantae > Streptophyta > Magnoliopsida > Zingiberales > Zingiberaceae > Boesenbergia > Boesenbergia rotunda. Next base: position 335,286 of record JAGFNQ010000087.1, on the reverse strand, counting down.
AGCAGCATATCACCCAGCAAATCATATATCAGATGTTAAGCGCAGAGAATCGGATACGTTCAGACGCGATCAGAGCGTCTGACAGAGCATTTTGAATTAAAGTGATCGGTCACCGGACCGATCATAGAGTCTCTTGATCGGTCACCAGACCGATAAGGCTGGGTCCAGACTGATCAGGCTCCGTCCTGATCGGTCCCCAATGCTCAATTAGAAATCGCGATTTCTTTGGGACTCTCCTGGATCGATCACCAGACCGATCCCAGGTTGTGGATCGATCACCTGACCGATCCACCCCTTTATCGGGTGATTTCTGATCTTCGTAGTCCAAACCTCCTGATCGGTCACCGGACCGATCAGGGAGCCTCCTGATCGATCACCAGACTGATTAGGTCATGACCAGACAGATCAGGCTCCATCCTGATCGATCATAGAGAGGAACCCGCGACGCTGGATCGTTCTCCAGAACGATCTGCACAGTGATCCTGATCGGTCACCAGACCGATCCGGAGCAGGTCAGCAAGGGAACTCAACCTCACTGTTTTCTCCTTGATCGGTCACCAGACCGATCAGGAGCAAAGCAATGGGTGAAACGCATACTCCCTGATCGGTCCCCAAACCGATCAGTCATCGCTGGATCGGTCACTAGACCGATCCACGAAGGAGCACCGTGCCAACTCCCTGATCGGTCACCAGACTGATCCAGGGGCTCCAACCTAGCCCTCCAAGCTAGGGTTTCATCCACCTTAGCCCTCCAAGCTAAGGATTTTTCACCTAATCCTCCAAGTTGGGAATTTGCACCTAACCCTCCAAGTTAGGACTTTTCACCTAGCCCTCCAAGCTAGGACTTTTCACCCAACTCTTCCGGATTAGGACTTTTCCAAACCTAGCCCTCCAAGCTAGGACCTGACCCTCCAAGCCAGGACTTTTTCACCTAACTCTCCAAGTTAGGACTTTGCACCTAACCCTCCAAGTTAGGACTTTTCACCAAGCCCTCCAAGCTAGGACTTTTCACCCAACTTTTCCGAATTAGGACTTTTCAACACCTAGCCCTCCAAGCTAGGATGTTCCACACCTAACCCTCCAGGTTAAGATTTTCCAATACCTAGCCCTCCAAGCTAGGATTTCCCATACCTTGCCTGATCCCCAATCAGGACTTAATCATAATCATCAACCTAAACTAAAATTGGTGTCAACACTAAAACAACAATCAGGGTCAGACTGCATCAACATTCTTCTCCCGTCCTTCTTGTTCTTCGTCTTCTACGAGCACACAAACAAGAAGCCCGTGATTCCTCTCCCCCGAGCAAGCCGACGGTGACGCTGTCCACGTCGCCACAGCCGGTGTGACTCTCTCCCTCACGCGATCTCAGGCGAACTCCTCCCCTTCGTCGAGCGCGAACACGCATCTACTCCCAAGCCGTGCCCTAGCGTTGGTTTTCAATTAGGGCAGAAGAACTGTGGCCGGTGCCAACTTAGGTATGAGGTTGATATGGATTTGGTCATTGGTTGAACTCATAGGATTGCTTGTAGATGTTTCTGTGTTGGTTGCCGGGAGATCCAATGAGAGTTTATTTTGGGTTAATTGTTGTTTTCCTTTGGTTTCCTGTCGTAAGATAGCTAAGTAGGGCTGCGTGTGATGACAAATAGTCTGTGGAGTTGAGTAGCAATTTATCATTGTTTTATTTTGAAACCACAGACCTAGTTCTCAGAGTTTAAGGTTGACATTGGATGTTTCACCGATTGTAAGGGGGTTTGTGGTTTGGTGTTGTTGGATTGGTTTAGTCTAGTTTGTGGCAGTGAGTTTCAGTTGAAAATTGAAGCATGAAGTTGTGAGTAACATTTAAATGTTTAGCTGTGTTATAAATTTATACCGTGGGCTAGGTTGTGGTAGACTTTATATATCCGTTCGTTTTGGGAATTGGATTCATAATAGTTCTAACCATTATATGAGTTAATTAAATAGGTAATACAGTTAAGATTTATCCTAAGCAGATATAATATTTCGTTTAGCTAATTTATTAATTCTATAAATAGCTAAACGATGCCATTGATACAGGACCTTGATTCGGACGCGTTCGGTTGATCGTGGAAGGTCTTCGTTCATGAACTTCTATAATAAAGGCGGGTACTTCTCCTTTGTACTCGAGTAGTTTTCATTACCTTAAAAGCATGACTATATTATGTCTGATAGGTTGCTTGACCTTGTTCTTTGTCGTTTGTTATTTTAACATCGTCGTTGATACTTATTCTTCGTTGATTTTCGAGTATTCCAAATTCGTATCTGTATAGTCCTCGGTTGATTATCTATTCTGTAAAGTGCCGCTTGTACGCGAATACTTAGAAGTCCATTAAACACAGATAGGTTTATTTGGCATTAGAAATACCTTACCTAGTAGTGTAGGTGCATAATCGTTGGTTTTCGATTTACGATTGGTTGTATTGATGCATCGTATACTTGTTGGATTTTGTTGCATCATTGTTTTTTCGGTTGTTTGTGCATCGTATAGCATGCACCATACTTGCACGTTGCATACTAACGACTGTTGGGCTTACATTTGGTTAAGCTGTCGTTAGTCATATTGTTGCTCGATTCACTCAACCACTTGTTGTCATGGTAGATATTAGAGTGCGAGCACCTATCCTGTTATGCCAAACAGTGACACCCTCACCGTTGTTTTTAGAAGGATGAGTTGTTGGTGGCTTACCCTCATCGTTGTTTTTAGAGGGATATTGTAGCTATATAGCTCCCCCTATGTATCGGGGTTTGGAGTGTAGACTCCCTGATAAGTACCATTTTATTGATTATTTTAGTTGCTAAAATCCATGTTTGACCTATGTTTTTATTGCTTAATTGTGATTTTACCCTAGGTTTTAGAACTTACCTTTATTTTGGACTTAATTGCAAATTTACACATATTTGGATTATTTGGCCACTAAATTTTTGATTTATTTTTGTAGGCATGAAAGGTTCATGGACCTAGGGCATACTGGGTCAAACTTGAGTCGGAAATGGACCCAGATCGAGTTATCAAGCTTCGGATTAATCCGGTCCGTCCGATTCAAAAGCGGCTAGATCTGAGCCATCCGGGACCATCTGAAGCAATCCGAGCTAGGGTTAGGGTTGATCAAGCACTCTGATCAAGATCTGAAGGTTTCATCCCAATCAGAGCTCAATCAACCGTTGGATCAAGCTCGGAGGGCTCTAGATCGTCCATTCAAGGATTAGGTTGATCTGGACCATCCGTTGCAAATCTGGAGGATCTGAGCTACCACAAGGCAGATCCTGACCCCTGATCATCATCATCAAAATTTGGATTAAATCAGAGCAAGATCAGCCGTTGGATTCCCTCCGATAAATCTGGGTCGTCCATTGCTAGCTACTTAATCAGAAATTCCTAGCGCTTCAGCCTTGTCGCATCTCCGCCGTTTCTTCGTCTTCTTCGCGTGTTCTTAGCTTTTCTTCCGTAGTTCTTCATCCAAGGGGCGCGACCACTCGATCCTTCATTAGAGCAAGTGCTAGGTAAGTGGAGAGAGTGCTCTGTGAAGTTTCCAGATCGGATTTTGCCAACAACAAAGCTGCGTGAGGTTTCAGCAGCTCTGTTAACTGAGTTCGTCAATTTTAGCTGTGCACCTCCCTTATTCGATTCGATCCATCTGGAGGGGTTCCCTGGAAGTCTCGGATCAACCCCAAGTCCTTATCACAATCCACCACAGCCGAATTGAAGAACTTGGTTGCTGTTTTCAGTTTGAGCATGGTTTGAATGGATTTGATCGCAGAGACGGATTTTCCACTGATTTGATGAGCTTACGGGTTCGAGGCTCACCCTTGCGTGACGAACAAGGAGTCTTGAGCTAGGGAAGGATTGAGGAGTAGTTTCATTGGTTAATTTTAGTTCTTTAGCCGTAACTTCAATTCTGTCATTTCATTTCTGAATTTCTGAGGCAATTTCTATAGTATTTCGTTTCTGAACAGTTTTTTGTTTCAATTAGAGTTTTAAGTCAGTGCTTTTAGTAGCTAGATTGTTTGTGTAATAAACTAGTGTAATTAGATCAATTTGTTTCTCCGCAATTCATTTCTGAATTTAGTTCAAGCTTGCGTGCCATTTAATTGTTGCGTATCAGCCCCTGTTTTTCAATTTTAGTTTGGTTTCTGATGTTTTTCCAGTTTAGCTCGAATTCAGTTATGTCTAGTTTAATTTCTGCAATTGGAGACACATTTTGAGTTTATTTCTCAGTTGATTTTGTATCTGAATTTTAGCTCAGCCTGTTGCGTATCAATTCTTACAACTCCATTTCTGCAAATTAGTTTCATCTCTGTATTTTCAGTCTAGCACTTCTAAATGTTGCATCAGTGGGCTCAGTTTGGCTGAATTGAAGTTGAATATTAGAGTCGAGCATTAAATCTCAGCTGGATTGGTTGATCTGTATATTAATTTTCAGTGGCTGTGTATCATTGCATTTTTGAAATTCTTAATTTGTAATTGCTGAATCTTGTACCAGTTTGACTTCATTTGAAGTCAGTTGCTTTGCATTGAGTTTGTACTAGGTTTAGAGGTCATTTATGCAATTAGGTTTAAATTCCTGCATGAGGTTTCATTCGAAATTTCAGCCCTGCAGTTTTCAGTTTTTGCGCATCCTTGTTTCTGAACTCAGTTTGATGACCTTACTTTTGTATCAATAGAACTTTGTTGCTATCCTTTAAATTCATCTTGAAGATTGTTTCAATCTGCATAGCAAGTGATCTAGAGTTCTGCATTCGTTTTTCCAAACCTATGAATCAGTTTGCTTAAGTTTCAATTACATTTCTGCAATTGTATCAGTTTGGATGTGCTGAAGGTTGTATCAAATGAACTGAATTTCGTATCAGAGATAGTAGTTCTTTGAATCTTGCTGAAGTAAATTCATGTATCGATCTCAGTTTGGTTATATGTTCTGCATTTGATATGAATCTGCAATCCTGTCTTCAAGTTGCTGAAAATTCTGCAGTCAATTTCTGCAGCAGTTTGATTGGAAACTCTGCATTCTAATCAGTGGCTGCACTTCTCCCTTCAAAATTTCTGCAACATGCCTGAATTGTAGTATCCCTTCTGCATTTAGTATCAGAATTCGGCAACTAGCTTCCCTATCCTGCATGCCATGATCAGTTTATTTCTGCAAGTTTGTGCCAAGTGAAAACTTGTTTCGGATTAGTGATTAGCTTGATGGGCATTTGGTTGTGTTGAGTTCCAATTTAGCTGAAGTTAAACCCACTTGTCAGATTGTATTGTGCTCGGAATAAATTGGTTTTACAACTCATTTGTTTCTGAATTTTCAACTTTATTTCGGTAAACCAACTTGCATTTCGGCACTTTGGTATCAAGTGAGTTTCGGTATTGATTTTGTATTGGATTGTTTTTAGATTGCTTGATTTGTTGCTTCATTGCTTAGCATTTGTTTTGCCTTGAATCAGATTTGCTCTCCAAATTAGGCTAAGTTGCAATTGAGCTCCAAATTGTTTGAGTTCATTGGTTAAGTTCCATGGTTAAGTTTTTATCCCTTTCATTGAGTTTGCATTCTATTTGAAACCAAATCCGATTTTATTTGAAACCCAAATTTCACAAACGACACATAAATACAAGCTCGAATCAAACAAACTCTCAACTAGTCCCCAGGAAAAATACGACCTGTGGCCCCTTTACTACGTTTTCATTCTTTGATTGCAAAAAAGGGTTTCCAGCATTTTTATAAATATTCTAAATTCTGATGGTCCCACAATTCGTGACAACTTTAACCTAGTATTTCGGGATCGTCACTCCCCATCATCCTGTCCACTCAACCACGTCTTATGTAGTATTTGTTGTTGGAGTGCGTACAGTTGTCACAGCCCTACCCACTCGGTCACACAGATGGGATGTGTTGACGGCTTGACTGGCGTCAGGGGTGACACTTGTTATTGCATCATATGCATACGTATTTCGTATATACATTTTCCTGTGATTGTTGCATTTATATGAGCTATGGTTGTTGCACATGATTGACATGCATGTATATCTTGGCTTAATTGTTATTGCGTCGTTTTACAACTATTTAGTTGTTAATCGATGTTATACCATGTCGTATTATATTAGTTATGTATGATTAGGTGAATCCTATAATTCTTATGGACTGTACACTGTTGATTTCTCTACTCCGTTATCCTTATTATGCCATGCTTATTTGTCTACTCATATACCTGCAGAGTTCGCTCGGACTCACCACCCCTGCTTTCCTTTTTATTGTTTCAGATAGCAGGTAGACGTATCTCTTGGAGCCAGGAGAGGGTCCAGTTGCCAGTCCCCAGTGTCGAGTTGAGTTAATCTTTCATATTTGGTTTAGTTATTTGTTTCAGTACTTGGAGTTGCATTTTATTCGTTATTGAATTTTGTCGATATCAGAGACTTTTGTGTTCTCTTTGGGGTGGTAGTTCTTTTCTGTTTAAGGTGGCTGAGCCACCCATTATCTTTTATTCTAATATAAACTGCGTGGTTGTGTTTACTTCTATATATGTGATGCTAGCCGCATGTGGCTAAGCTTTTATGGTGAGATATATGTATTATTGTCCCATATTGTCCGCCGTATAGGGGATATGCTGCCCGATTTTCGAGGGAGCATGTGCCTCTGGGGGCGTGACAATTTTTGGTATCAGAGCGAGGTTTGCGAGTTCCTTTGGGATCTGTGGATTTTTATGATGTTGTTTTTGGTGCGTCAGTTCGTCCAAGTTTTGCGATGTTTTGGGTGTCTGTGGGTTTACGGAGTTGTTTTATGAGGTCAATCTGTATGTTACAGATTTGTTTATTTTTGCGGAGTCATTTTCTTGAGGGTTGACGAAGTTGTTTTGTTTTACGAGGTCTATCATTATTTTTACGGATTTATTTTCCGGAGTCATTTTCTGGTTATGGTTGTGATGGGACTTGGCAGCGACGAGATCTCTCCCGGCAAACAAGAGGTATGTTTTCAGTGATCGTATTATCTTTGGTATTCTCTATCTAGTTGGGGTTGGTTAATGTTTTCTAAATCAGTTGAATTGCGTATCTTTGGTAACTTTCAATCATGCATGACCCTGTTGATCCACCCATTTTCTACCTGTATGGTTCTTGATCCGCATTCATTTTCTCATAAGTTCCATCTCAATTGGTTGGATGTAAGCAATAATGCACCAATCCCTTCAAAAATAAAATAAAATAAAATAAAAATAAAAATAACACTCTGTCTCCTAAGGCAAAGGTATGCAACACATCATTGCCTGTACGTAAGGTATTGGAAATGAAAGGTTGTGGCCATTTTGATTTGTTGTCATTCTTGGTATAGCGTTACTGAAGTCTGTAGTAGAATGTTGCTTGTTAAGTTGTCATAATAAGATGTTTCATTCATTTGTTTCGTGATCTCTTGACACTTGTGTCAGGACAATGGGGAATTTGTGGTTCGACATTTGGTGAGTCACTATGGGAAGATAAAACATTAGAGTGACCCAGTAGAAGCGTAGTGGGCTTATAACCCATAGAAAATAGCAGAAATCAACAAAGCACCCCATGAAATTTGTTGCTCATAATATCGAAGGCTTATTTTGATAAATTCATCTACTCTTCTATAATGTTGCTGAATAGAAGAATCATAGTTCAGTTTGTGTTCTGCCTCAATAGTTTCAGAATAAGGATTTGGTTAATCTCAATACTTTATTGGAATAAAAGTTTCATACTTGAAGAGTGTATTTTTATTCTTAGTATAAGTACCTACAGGATACCTCAAGCAGGCATATATGTTAGCGACTAAACATATATACATATTTCCATAGATTTCCTAGTGGAATAAAAATAAACAAGAAAAGTGGTAGATTGTTTTATCTAACCTCGTCAACCAAGAAAGTCTTCCTTCTCTCCTGTTCCCATGTCTTCGTCTTTGCTATCAATGAGTCCACTAAGGCTGTATTTTTGTATTTGTAGTTTCGTTTAGAATGTAATAGCCAACTCTTAGGAATTTTGGTTCACAATTGCTCTAGCATGCCCTGCACGTTTCAAGTTCTTGTGAGCCTTTTCTAACGGAATAACATTTTTTTTTTATCATGTAAGCACTCATGTGGGAACTAAAAAATTTTTGTCTATAAAATTTGGTGGTGAGATGTGATTCTATAGGCATATGAGTTGAATTTATAGATGACCCTTATGTATTCTTCCAAGTTCCAACCTGTGTTCTTCTTTACATGAAACCATCCATTTTTCAACGTCCTCCATTATTTCCCTCTGGCTGCATGCTTCTTCTTTTGCCTTGGATATATGCTCCTCCATTATCACTAGGAATTCATCATGTCTACAGTCTCAAGGTTACATAGTCTAATGGTCGCTCATGATTTATAGTTTGGGGGAAGATAAGGAATGAGACCTTGCTGTGTAATCTACTGCGTTTGCTATAGTAGAAGTTGGAGTTCTTGACTTCTTGTAATCACATGATTAGACAAATGTTTCAAGCGTTCACGCTAGTAGCTCAAGGAATGAACAATTGTGGATGCTATTTGGGGGTCTCAAAATGTTGATGCACTTGTTCTAAAGGAAGTCTGAAATACAGTGCACATTGGTTGATCAAAACGAATCAACTCCTGAGGTTGATAGCTTCAGGAGTGTTGACTCCTTCAAAGGAAGAAGTTCTTTCAATGGAGCAAGTCATCCCCTAGAGCCAATGGATACTGATTTGGCGAAATCAGTCTATGTGGCAATTGACCAAGAGAAATCTGATGCAGATTTATAGAACCGGATAAGAGCTTTCCTAGTGAACTGAATGAATCAGATTCTTTATCTACAGAGATTACCATTGCACAACCATGGATTCCTTATTCTATACATTATAATGGTTTGTCTTTTTCCCCTCAAAATTATCCAGGTCTGAAACCCATCTCTGCCGGGAGTAGCACCATGCAATCTTTAATTTGAGAGATACGAGAGCCTTGAGTAGTCTTGAGCCTCATCAGCTAGTTGTGTTCGTTGCCGGTTACGATTATTCAGATACAAAGTTAGTGAACTCTCTGATGTTTTGCGTGTGGATTGACAATCACACATGAGCTAGAGCAAAGTAGAAAATATAGTTAGAATCTGATCATGACACAGATGAAGACTACAGGATGCCATTTCTCTGATAAGGTGTAGCCTGATGTTATGATTCAAGAGCTTGGTTTTGTTCTCTCTTTTATAATTGAAGTTTAGAAGAGGGAGATCAGACCGATGGGTGAATACTAATTATTCTAGAAGTTTGGTGTTTGCAACCACCACATATTTAAAAGGCTCCAAGTTGTAAATATACTTAAAGGGTTGTATTGTATTTCGTTGATCTAATGGAAATGTTGCTAAATTGAACTATGGGAAGTTGTTACATTACATCGATGTTGAGGATATCTTAGAGTTGGTGGGTATTGTGAACCCTATTTTGTGATACGTAGCTTTTTGGTAGATCATTAGTGGCTAAGTTATTCAGTTGACGGCGTGTACTCTATGTGGACATTGATATCCATCATAGAGATGGTGTTAACAGAGAGAGTCATAACTGTGTCATTCCACAAATACGGGGATTGCTTTCCTAGAACTGACCATATAAAGGATGTTAGGTTTGAGCAAGGAAAGTATTGTGCTCTAAATGTTTCTCTCAATGATGGGATGATGACGATAGCTTCCAGTTGTTCTACAGTGTGGTGTTGATGCATTGGCAGGAGATAGATTAGGTTATTCCAACTTGTCTATAAAAGGCTATGCAGATTGCCTACGATATCTAGGATCCTTCAATGTATCCATGATGGTTCTAGGAAGTAGTGGGTATACCATGCGCAATGTTGCTCGCTGCTAGTATCCACTAGAATCTACTGGCAACAAGCTGTTTATTAATGTTTAATGTAGTTTTTGCAGATTTTTCTGGAATAGGAAATCTGAAGGTTAAGAGGCCACCTTTCAATGGTTCACCGTGGAATCTGACTTTAGTTTAGAATCCTATTGTGAATAGGTTGATGATGTAGGATAGTTTCGTTGTGGAAAAAGACCTATACTGATCTGTTCGGATCAGAATTCTTGCCATAAGTTTTCATTGTTGCAGATCTGTGATAAGAAAGTAGTTTGCTGTCTTGGTGAGATATTACTAGGTTTGTTGTGGTGGACATGGGTTGATGGGAACTTGATTCTTGGAAGAATTGAGTTTGGTTAATCATATTTAGAATTAGGAGTTTAACCTAATTATGATGATTAGGTTAGGAAGTAAAGCGTTGATACTTTAAAAAAAAATTTACTCAAGTAGGTGGTATGATTAGGATTTATTTTAGTTATTAGTTATGTGTAGATCAGTTGTGCCCAGCATATTAGTCTTCAGTTTACTAGCCTTAGCAGATGGTCGAAGCTACAAGTAATCAGACTCAGCAGACAGTGGGAGCTCCAGCACCTCAGACTATGCAGCTAGCAACAATTTAGATGATTCGGCCATTTCCTCTTCAGACGATGCCACCATCAGTTCCAGAGATGGACCGAGATTACAAGCTCACTAGAGAGAAGGCACAACAGGTCGATGAATCGATTTTCCGAGATATTAAAAAGCTATAGGGTATCTAAGTGTAGGTCACTGCTTGTAACTGGGTAGCTACCGTTTGAGGGATGTTGAACATTTCCCAATATGATAGATAGTGCATTTGACTCGTAATCAGGGTTAAAGTTGGTTGGCAGCACCACTCTGATGAGGAAGCTAATTAGGAGCTCGGGGATTCGATCAAAGCTCGCTACCCTCATCTATTTACTTGGGGTGCGTATAGTTGGTTTTTGTTCAGTACTCATATTATATCTAGGTTGTTGATTTCTCTTGTTGTTGACCAGTACTCGTTGCGGTTTATGGTTTATGGTTGTGGACTAGTTTGGTTGTTGACTAGTATTTGTTGTGGTTCACTAGCTAAATTTGGGGACCAAATTTTTGTTAGAAGGAGAGAATGTTAAATACTAAATTTTTAAGGGTTAAAAAGGAAAAATCCGAAAAGTAGGGACTTAATTGGAATTAACAGAAGTAGGAGGGCTTATTTACAAAAAGGGAAAATCATAATAAAAAGCCCTAAGTGCCCTAATTTATTTTCTCTGATTACTCTCAAAACCACCCGATTGAGTTCCTTCCCCCCCCCCTCGGACGCCGCCCTTTCCCGATCGCCTCTGCCCCGCTGCCGCGGCGATTCCCAACGAGCAAGCGAGCGTCGTCCTCCTCCTCCGACTTCTTCTCCCATCCTTCTTGTTCTTCGTCTTCTACGAGCACACAAACAAGAAGCCCATGATTCCTCTCCCCCGAGCAAGCCGACGGCGACGCTGTCCACATCGCCACAGCCGGTGTGACTCTCTCCCTCGTGCGATCTCAGGCGAACTCCTCCCCTTCGTCGAGTGCGAACGCGCATCTACTCCCAAGTCGTGCCCTAGCGTTGGTTTTCGATTAGGGCAGAAGAACTGTGGTCGGTGCCAACTTAGGTATGAGGTTGATATGGATTTGGTCATTGGTTGAACTCATAGGATTGCTTGTAGATGTTTCTGTGTTGGTTGCCGGGAGATCCAATGAGAGTTTATTTTGGGTTAATTGCTGTTTTCCTTTGGTTTCCTGCCGTAAGATAGCTAAGTAGGGTTGCGTGTGATGACAAATAGGTTGTGGAGTTGGGTAGCAATTTATCATTGTTTTATTTTGAAACCACAGACCTAGTTCTCAGAGTTTAAGGTTGACATTGGATGTTTCACCGATTGTAAGGGGGTTTGTGGTTTGGTGTTGTTGGATTGGTTTAGTCTAGTCTGTGGCAGTGAGTTTCAGTTGAAAATTGAAGCATGAAGTTGTGAGTAACATTTAAATGTTTAGCTGTGTTATAAATTTATACCGTGGGCTAGGTTGTGGTAGACTTTATATATCCGTTCGTTTCGGGAATTGGATTCATAATAGTTCTAACCATTATATGAGTTAATTAAATAGGTATTACAGTTAAGATTTATCCTAAGCAGATATAATATTTCGTTTAGCTAATTTATTAATTCTATAAATAGCTAAACGATGCCATTGATACAGGACCTTCATTCGGACGCGTTCGGTTGATCATGGAAGGTCTTCGTTCACGAACTTCTATAATAAAGGCGAGTACTTCTCCTTTGTACTCGAGTAATTTTCTTTACCTTAAAAGCATGGCTATATTATGTCTGATAGGTTGCTTGACCTTGTTCTTTATCGTTTGTTATTTTAACATCGCCGTTGATACTTATTCTTCGTAGATCTTCGAGTATTCCAAATTCGTATCTGTACAGTCCTCGGTTGATTATCTGTTCTGTAAAGTGCCGTATGTACGCGAGTACTTAGAAGTCCATTAAACACAGATAGGTTTATTTGACATTAGAAATACCTTACCTAGTAGTGTAGGTGCATAATTGTTGGTTTTCGATTTACGATTGGTTGTATTGATGCATCGTATACTTGTTGGATTTTGTTGCATCGTTGTTTTTTTGGGTTATTTGTGCATCGTATAGCATGCACCATACTTGCACGTTGCATACTAACGACTGTTGGACTTACATTTGGTTAAGTCGTCGTTAGTCATATTGTTGCTCGATTCACTCAACCACTTGTTGTCGTGGTAGATATTAGAGTGCGAGCACCTGTCCTGTTATGCCAAACAGTGACACCCTCACCGTTGTTTTTAGAGGGATGAGTTGTTGGTGGCTCACCCTCACCGTTGTTTTGTATAGCTCCCCCTATGTATCGGGGTTTGGAGTGTAGACTCCCCAGCATCCTGTCCACTCAACCACGTCTTATGTGGTATTTGNATCGAGTGACACGTGGAGGGCGCCCCCAGCGTCCCGGGCGCCCCAGGTGCACTATATAAGGGGCTCGACCCCCAAGGCTTCTGAGACAACACTTCCAACGCCAATACGCCTCTTCGACTCATGCGCTCTGCTCCGGAAACCTCCCATCTCGGACTCCAAGTGCCGACGACGACCCTCTGCTCTGAAGCACGATCCACACCGGGCGTCGGTAAATGAAGAGTTTATTTTTAGTTTACTGTACTACAACTGTAATATTTTCTGTAAACATTTGCGCACATATAGAATTGCCCCGCAGTAAATGGTCAACTACCGTGGGCCTTAGAGTAGGAGCCGACCGCGACTCCAATCCAAGTAAAATCGCTTGAGTTCCTTGTGCTGTGTTTTCAATTCCGCTGTGTATTCTCTTAACGTCGAATCCCGAAAAGTTTTTAACGATATTCACCCCCCCCCCCCCCCTCTATCGTATTCTCTCGATCCAACAGAGTTTTCACCAGTACCTAGTTAAGATCTCTACAAGGACATAGACATGGAGATTAGGATATTAACAATCCATGGGGCACCAACTAGCATTATAGCAAAATTGAAATCCTGGATTCCACCTATCTGATCCTTCCCCAAAGATAAATTCTTCCTTTCTCCCTCTCTCACTCTTTGTCTCTCCTCTCTCTAGCAAGCTTCTCAAATCAATCCTGCGATCGTCTAAACAGTTTACCTTTGCATAATGGACTAGTGCTTAATCAACAATCCCTGTAGATCGATATTTATTACTTGACGACGTTTTATGCGGGCAACACATTAGCATTACAAAAAGAAACTCAATCTAACCTATAAGATAAATTTTTTTAACTTGTAAGAATTCAATTGCAATCAAGAATATGAAACACAAACAAATAATTATGATTTGACTTGAGTGGGGTCATTCGTTTGAATCAATTTAAACTCTTTTGAGGAAATAGGTGTTAACCCTCGATGCCATATGTGAATGTATGATCAGTTTAGATTCTTAAAAAACTCCACATACACATAAATGACATTAATAATCAGTATATATGAAAAGCTTATTGTAATATAATATAGAACTTAATACTTACAGTTTTCTCAAACATAATTGTATAATTTTCTGTAACGCTGAGGGATTTATAATGAATAAATTAATCTTTCTTGAGGTCAATGATCATTTGTTAATGATCATCTTAATTATTAAGAGTATAGAAGATATATCTAATGACTTTATTTTCATCACTTTTCATAATTTGTTGAAATGAATGGGCATGCATCATTGAAAACATATTTTATGTAAATAAGGACAATTATCAGTTGAATATATACAAGAAAAATAAATAACATTAGTTCAATTAGTCAAATATTTACATTAAATCCAATCTTACAAAATATGAATAGGTAGTATAGTCTGTCAGAGGTTTTGACTTAATTTGCTATAATTATAAAATATGTATTTATGCAATCACCATAAGTGTACTAAATCCAATTAAATACTGTCATGAAAAATTACATATCTAATGCAAAAATAGAATTAGGCCATACTCAAAGCCGCATAACCCTACATAAACAAACAAAAACATTTTGACAAATTATAAAATAAGGGAAAAAACTATCATTACTATTATTATTGAATAATATTCACAACTGCTATATTTATAGTGCTATGAAAATTATATGTGATATAACAACTTCTAAATATATAGGTGGTTCTAGTAGGTTTTCAGTGTTGATAGTTAAATTTAACATACAAATGTATGATTCTCAATACAACATGACACAAATGAAAATAGTAGTATTCTTGTTTTAATATACACTTATTGACACTTCAACAAATTACTATTCATTATTGTAGCGATACATACTTACGCAACTATACTACCCCAACTAACTCACTTAATTGACTGAACTTTAATAATGCATCTACTACCACAACATCTTTATTCTTCTTAAAACATATCTTTGCTTGCTGAACAAATACATAGACAAATATGTCATTCAGAATTAACAACAAAAAGAGTTAACTATAATCAACCATACCTACAAGACTTTGGTTTTGACACTATCAATCTCAGCTGCTTGTGTTGTTGATTTCATGAGACTTCGGCAAATTTGTTTAATGAGATAGGGGCTTCAGGATTTTCATATTGAACAATCTCCTTAATTATCTTTCTCTTTCCCTTTAGTTGTCCCTTCTTTAGGCACAAGTATTATAGTCATTTGTTTTCTATTAGTTCTTTTTGTTTTTGGGGCTTATTCCAATTTATGAATCAGTAGTGGTCAAATACTTTTTCTAGCACACCTCTTTATTCTTTTATATATTGGCGGATTAGGCACTATGACCTCTTTATCTGAGGTAAGAGCTACTCGTGGCTCTTCTGATACCTTGCTTTAAAGCAGTTTTTGGAGTTCTATAATTTTATTTTCTTATTCAGCTATGATTCTAGCTTTTATAATTAATGTTCTGCCCTTTTTACTTATGGTCTTGTCTTTTTCAACATTGTTAATGTCAGTATTACTGCATTCCTCTCTAGTAAATAAATGAGTTCTCTTATTTTTGTCTCATTCTCTTTATCCTTACTCAAGCCAACAATCAAAGTATGCCTTTTAGCAATTTGATCATATTTTACTTTGTAGCATTGATATTCAACTTGCTTCTAAACATCCTCTGTAACTTAATCTTGAACATCCTCTGCTACATACTCCTCGTGAACATCTTCTATATAGTGGCCTCTCAACTGTCAAGTCTCTTTTTTCTTATGGAATAAATTTTCATAAGAAATTTATCATATAAATTTTCTATGACTTATTCCATCATGCCAAGTCTTGATTTTATATCATGGTTAAAATCATATTTTAATTCATGATAAAAATCAACCAAGTCTCCTTTTCTTATGGAATAAATTTTCATAAGAAATTTATCATATAAATTTCTTTATCATGGTAAATCAATCCATGATTGATTTTATAAAATAAAATAAACCAATCCATGGTTCATTTTAATTTTCATGAAAAATAAATTTTATATAAATTTCTTTATCATGGTAAATCAATCCATGATTGATTTTATAAAATAAAATAAACCAATCCATGGTTCTTTTTAATTTCCATGAAAAAATAAACCAAACCTTGGTTTATATAAAAATTTATATCATCCATAATTTTATAAAACAAACCACACTTGATTTATTTTATAAATTGAACCAAACAATTTGGTTCCCTCCCTTTGTTGTGGCCGGCCAAGCAAAGAGGGTGGGGACCCTCTTTGACCGGCCTATCCAAGCCATGCCCCAATGAATTAAACTCATTTAATTCATCTATTAAGTCTTCAAAAGACTTAACCATTTTACACTTCCGATGCGTCTATGAAAAATTCAGATTCGACTTATCGTTTGGCTCAACCAAACCTAATCTCTCTTGATTGGAAAATCTAATTTTCAACTCGTTTTAAATCCCTCGGATTACTCGTAGTGCGTGTGACTAAATAGGCTTTCGATTTATGTTGGACGTCTATAATTAACCAATTATAGAACGATCATGAGTGGCACATAGTAGTACATCATGATCCCCAATTAATCGAAAGATCAACGGTTGACCTCAGAAACAATTCTAAAACCCTTCAGCAGCTATAATGAATCGTGTCTCATTCCCTTCACCATCTTATACCCACTTGGTTTAGGACATGGTCTATGTGTGTCAGTCCCCACTAGGCTGACTACGTTACACCTAGCCCAAGTAACATTTTCTCGTCCTACGGATTCTAATTACTCTCATGTATCTAAGAGATTCATACTCTGAACATGTTATGCTCTGGCCAGAGGCTTCGAATAACAATCCGACGACAGACCTTGGGTATACATCTCCTCGCAAGGAGTGGTGAATCCTTTGTAGGCTGTTCAAACATCTTCGGGCACTTCAGCTTATACCCAATCATCCTAGGTCCACACCTCCTTGGAGATGCTTGCTTAAGATGTCAAAGTATAAGTCTCCATGACCAAGATGACTTGAACACCGCAAGTCAAAGGAACATCGCACTTAAGCTGCAGTAAGAACTTCATTGACATTTCTATATGTAGACTACCATATGAAATTTTACAGCCAGTCACTCCAATGAACTAGTTCCCTTAACTAGCATTCATGTTTATCTCCGGACATCCCAATGTCACCAGCCAGTGAGAATCAGCTGATTAAAGAATAACCCATGCTAGTCTCAACAGAATTGATAGTGTTCATATTTATCAATTTATCGACTAGGGACAATTTCAATATTTCACAATTGCACATGTAGAGATAATCACTAGTTGTGAATTCATCACAAGTTCTCTCATGCTGTGAATTGTATTATGGACATTCAGTAAATGAGTTTAAGATCTCAATCAAATACATAAACATGTATACTCAAATAGTGAATATTCATTTAATAAAATAAATGATTACTATCATAAGGCGATTACCTTAGGACACTTTTCTCATATCACTAACAATAACAATATGACAATATCATCAAAGATAAGTCAAAAGGTACCCGCCTCCATGAGTGTAGAAGTCCGTATCACAACAGAAAAGAATCACCCACCAATAATAAGCAGCAACAAATCCAATCAAGCTCCTGAAACAATGATATCTAATTTGCTATATCCAGAAATGATAGCTAGCTAATAAATCCCTAAACCATGCTCGGGTTAACCTAACCATTTCCTTTCTATTTAATTACCTCTAATTAAATGAAAAGTTTCTTATTACTCAACGTAATTAAGATTAGGTTCAATTTCTAGATCCGCATTCCAATTCGTACTGGAATCACCTACCAAATCTGACAACCCAGCTCCAAAACCTAAATGCTCGAACAGAACCCCTTTCAAACTAAGTTAACCATACAAATACAATTCCTCAAACATAATCCCATAACACCTCTACCCATTCGGTTGCAACCACGTATCCACCTCTCAGCATAGTATCCAAATCAAAGTACTCCCAACCCTCTCAAAGGGGCTCATGACTCTATTCAAATCAGAGTAAAATTTTGAAGAGCAAAGGGAACAAATCTGTAAACCACTCTATTGGAGCTAGTAATCCCGTACCTCCACAGCCGCTCAATCTCCAGCTTCAAAACAATAGGATTGCTACGAGAGGGCACTGAGCAAACACCAATTGATTCCTAGCCAGATCAATTAAGATCAACGCAGCAACTGAATCCCAAATCTGAGCAGCTTGCACAATTGTATCAACTCTGAACAGCTCTTACCTCAGATTCTCGGCGATCCAAAGCCAATAGCAGCCAGATCCAAGAAGCAGGAAATGCGACACTGTCCAAATCGATTTCCAATCAAAGATTTAGAATAGCCACGAGGAAACCATGTTCCATTGATCCATTCATCTAAATTCCTTACCTGATTTGCTACTGGCACTGCTCCCTTGAGCCGAGACCAATCACGGATCAGTGATGTCACTAATCCTAATGCGTCGACTCGCGAATTCCTGGCTAAGCGAACCCTAGCCCACTTTCGATGAGCTTCGGTCGTGCGATGGAGTCGTCGGCCGGCTTCCACAACAGTGCCCCAAAATGCCTGCGGCGAATCCCTAGCTTCCACTCACGTGGTGATTTGGGAATCGAGGAAATTGGAGCCCAGTCGCTCGCACGATCTCAAGGTAGGGTTCGTCGGAGAGGTGGAAGACGCCGAGGAACGGTGGCGGCTTCGGCTGTGATCGGGAGAAGGAGAAGAGAAAAGCAAGTGAGGAGATCGGGCGTTGAATGGAATGCGGCGGCCACACCGAGCCCTAACCGGCCTTTATGTTGGTCTTTTTGCAGTTTAGTCCAATGAGTTTCGGCTGTTTGCAATTTCATCCTTATGTTTAAAATTTCTTTGCGCATTAGCCCTTGTAACTATTTATTTTAATTACAACTTAGTCCCTAATTTATGACCAAGGCTTCGGAAACCTTGGAACCTTCTCGGTAACCCTCTGGAAATTTCTGGAACCTAGTCAAAAGTGTCGGATTTAACAGACAAGGTTATACATTATCATAGTCATGGAGGTTTAGTCGGATCTCGACTTTTCTTGTTACTTGGGTAGCAATGATGCATTGCTAGATGCCGCTCATTGCTTATGTGTCTAAAGTGGTTTAGACACATTGCCAACGTTACGAGAACCTATTGGGTCACACACTAAGGACACGATACTTCGGAGATTAATTGATCTTGGTTTGACTAAGATTTGATTCGAATTGGATTAATTGAGTTAGAATCAAGTGAATCCAATTAGATTATGGGATTGAGTCTAATTTGAGTTAGACTCATCTAGATTAGACTCAACCACTTAATTATAGATAATATTCATTAAAGGGTTTAATAAATATTATTTAAGAGGAAGGCTAAGAGACATTCTATTCATTAGATGAATAGAATATTAAGAGTCTCAAGGAATACCAAGAGGCTTTGTATTCATTGGGTTTTATTAGCATTAAGATGAGAGGAGCTCAAGGGACATAGACCCTTGGTATTCATTAGATGAGTATAAATACCCCCCCCCCCACCCTTGTCAAAGGCTAGAGTGTGTATCTCTCTTCCTCTTCTTTCTTCCTCCTTGTCCATAACTCCCTAGTGGAGGTTCTTGTGCTTTGTGAACCATCCGATGTTGCTAGCACAACTAAGGTGGTTCTTCTCCGAGGCGTAGATCGTGTTCGTGTGGATACGCATAGAGGCACGGACACTTGAACGTGCAAGAGATCCGGCGAACTAAAGGACTAGTGGGATAAGCGAAGGGCGTGCGACAAAGGTATTCCTATGAGATAGGAATTATAAATCACTTTGTATGAGTTTTTCTTTCGCATGGATCGCTCGAGGGATCTTATTTCCGCTGCGATTTTAAATGTTTTTACCTATAGATCCCTACATGCACAGCCTCCCACAGAAATACAAGGCACCCTCGTCGTCCCGTGTAAAATCAGTCTGCTATTCTGAGGTTGCTCGGCTGCTGAGAAACTACAGATGCTGATCACTCACCTGAGCCTCTCAGATCCTCGCTCGGATGGATGACTGAGAAACCATGGTCGCCTGAATAGCCCTCTCAGTCTGCCCCTGCTCCTCTAGACCCAACTCTGAGAAGCTCTGAACTATCTCGGTAACCAATACTTGATGGCAAGCCAATACTCCTCTAGACTTCCTACTCAGTGCGTCAGCGATGACATTAGCTTTCCCAGGGTGCTAGCTAATGGTACAATCGTAGTCCTTGAGGAACTCCATCCACCTCCTTTGTCGGAGGTTGAGCTCCTTCTGCGTGAACAGGTACTTGAGACTTTTATGATCCGTGAATATCTCAAAAGTGAACCGATATAGGTGGATCTCCAGATCTTCAAAGAAAAAATAATAGCGGCCAACTCTAGATCATGTATAGGGTAGTTTTTCTGATGCTCCTTTAGTTGTTGAGAAGCATAAGACACTACCCGCCCATACTGCATCAGAAATGGGCCCAATCCCTGATAGGACGTATCCGTATAAAGTACAAATCCATCCTCTCCTAATGGTAGAACGAGGATGGGTACCGACACTAACCTTTGCTTCAGCTCCTGAAAGTTGATCTCGCAAGCCTTTGACCATGTGAACTTCATGACTTTCTTGGTAAGGTGTGTCAACGGCATAGCAATACTCAAAAAACCCTCTACGCATCTGTAGTAGGCAGCCAATCCCAAGAAGCTGCGAACCTCCTGAATGACTTCGGTTGCTCCCAACTAGTGTCGCGATCTTCTGGGGTCTACTGAAATACCTCTGCTGGAAACCACGTGCCCTAGAAAACTGATGAGGGTAGCCAGAATGTGCACTTGCTGAACTTCGCAAATAAATGCTCCCGTCTGAGAATCTCCAATACAATGCGAAGGTGTTGCGTGTGATCCTCCTCGGAATGGGAATAGATCAAGATATCATCAAGGAATACAATGGCAAACTGATCCAGGTACTCCAGGAATATGTGGTTTATCAAATCCATTAATACTGTTGAAGCGTTGGTAAGCCCAAATGGCATTAACAAAAACTCGTAGCGTCCATATCTAGTGCGAAACACTGTCTTCTGAATGTCTGAGTCTGACCCTCAGCTGATAATATCCGGACCGCAAATCAATCTTAGAATATATTGATGTATCTCTAAGATGATCAAACAAATCCTCAATCCATGGCAAAGGGTACTTGTTCTTGATGTTTACTACATTCAACTATCTGTAGTCAATGCATAACCTTAAAGAACCATCCTTCTTCTTGACGAACAAAATCGGTGAACCCCAAGGAGATACGCTCGGTCTGCTGAACCCTCTATCTAGTAACTCTTGGAGTTGGACCTTCAGCTCGTCCAACTCTTTCAGTGTCATACGATAAGGAGCTTTAGATGCCGACGCAGTCCCCAGAATTAGCTCGATGGTGAACTCTACTTGTCTCCTGGGAGGATGACCCAGTAGCTCCTCTAGAAATATGTCCGGAAACTCCTGGACCATAGGAATATCTAAAGTGAGGTGCTAGTGCTGTCGCTACGCTGATCATCGATAACAAGAAACCCTGGCAGCCCTGCGATAACAGTCTCTATGCCTGAAGCACAGAAAAAATTGATATGTCTCATCTCTGATGCCGGTGAAATCCCATGAGGGTTGGAGGTCAAAAGTGACCACCCTCGCCCGACAATCCACGGTGGCATGGTACGCTGTAAGCTAATCCATGCCGAGAATGACGTCGAAATCCACCATCTCGAGTACCAGCAGGTCTACGGTGAGAGTCATACTACGAAGTCCAATGGACAAGCTCTAACCTCCTTAGTGATACTCATGTCTCACCAGACGGTAAAGACACGAATAATCATCATACCCTAGGGGTAGGTATCCTACCAATCCTAGCCATGAATATCTTGAAATAAAAGAATACGAACTACCAGTATCCACTAATAAGTCTACAGAAACTGAATATAAAGAAATAATACCATGGAAGATGGATCCATTGTCCCTCTGAGTCTCCTCTCGGATAACGGCATGAACTCGCCCAGTCTCTGGTGGTGGAGGTAGTAGTGGATACTGTTGTGGCTGCGGTAGTGGCAGCGACTGAGACACTAATGCACCAACCGGCGGCTAAGGCTGATACATTGCAGTCTGATATGCTAGGTAATACTGAGGCTGGGGCATATATTGCTACTGTGGTCCTGAGGTGGAACACTACGATGCTACTGGGGTACTGATGTGCTCGTATCCATGCATGCTATACACGGCTGCTGGAGGAGCTTTCTACAGTGGACGGAAAGAATGTTGAGTCTTCCGTCCTCCCCTCTGAGGTCCCGACTGCGCTGAATGTCCACTCTGACTCGTAACTCCTGTCTTCTCGTTCTATGCCTTTAGCGTGCAGTCTTGGCTCATGTGTCTCGAGAGCTTGCAGTAGAAGCACTGCATGCCCTACAAGACAGTCTGTACTGGAATGCTCACTAGACCCACACAAGTACATTGGAAATTACTGGCTGTCTTCTTCTTTTGGTGTTGTTGAGAAGACTGGGAGGACCCTCCTGTATAACGTCCAGACTTCTGAGGCCAGGAAGATGCCCCAGAAGTGCTCTGAGCTGTCTGACTCTGACTACAACACTTCTTGCCCCATGGCCGGAGATGGTTGAGCCTGAGCTGAACCCTGAGCTGACTCCTTCCCTTTCTTCTTCTCTACGTTCACCTACTGTTGTACCATCTCTATCAGAAGGGCTTTCTCTAAAGCCTTACGGTACGATGTCATACTGAAACCAGCAATCCAAAGCCTATATACCTAGCTAGTCCCTGGTAAAGTGAATCCTACGTGATCTGTCCTCGGCAACTAACTGGGGTCAGAATTCAGCCAAATGGTTGAATTCTACATTTTATTCCATAACTGTGCAGTTCCCCTGCTGGAGAGTCAAGAACTCCTGACGCTGAGACATCTGATATGTCACTGGAAGGTACTGGCTCTCAAACACCTCCGGAAGATGGCCAAGGTGAGGCGCTGCTCTCCCATAATCGTGCGTTGCGAGGCCCACCAGGAAACTATCTCGTCCCGAAAATGATAGGTAGCCAACTCTGCCTTCTCCCACTCTAAACAAGCCATATAATAGAAGGTACCCTCTAACATTTCAATCTAGGAGCAGGCAACTCGGGGGTCAGGTCCTCAATGAAACAATATGAATCGGCCTTTCACCGGCTCAACTAATACGGGGATCTATGCTCTGGCCCTGGCCCAATCCGTTGGAGCGATAGAATCCACTAGCGGGACTGCAGTAGGTATCGAAATATGAGCTGCAGATAGAACCATGGGAAATCCCAGAGCCGGAGCCGCTGATGAGGTTGGTAAGACTACCAAAGCAGGAGCGACTAACGATGCTGTAAAATATCCCGTAAGGGGTACTGATGGGGGAACTGACGTATAAGCAACCATAGGCACAGCTGGGGGTGTAGTTACTGCTAGGTACGTTGTAGGGGGTGCCGATGGTGGTACTACTAGATATACAACTACAGGCACCGCTGGAGGTGTAGCAGTAGGTGCCACTGATGGTCTAGCTGAGTATGCGGTAGCGGGTATCAATGTCAGTACTGTGGGGATGACTGGGGTAGTAGTCGCGGGTGGAACGATCGAAACCGCTGACTGCAGTGGAGATGGGGCCCTCAGAACACTTAGAGGAGTCTGTCCTTGACTCATCGGCCTCATCTCCGTCAGACTCTTAGGTGACCCTGTCGCTGGAGACACTACAGTAGTTTACGTGGCACATCCACGCCGAGTCATACCTGTTACAATGTTACCCAAAGGTTACCAAAGGTATATGTGAACTAACATTATCAGATTATACAATTGTTGCCTGGAGATGTCCCGTCGCCGCCAGGTCCCAGAGTACAAGTCACATCATGAAAATGACTTCGAAGATCTAAATGTACTCGGGTAAATCTCATCAAACCCGAGCTCCGACACCTACCGAATAGGTATCAGATTTAACTCCGACAAATTTGAAAAGACTCACGAAACCTCGACTCTGATACCAAAAATAAATTATCACGCCCCGAGATCAATGAAGCCGCTGATCCAATATAAAATCGAACAATATCTCCCCTATCCAGCGGATAATTTACATATACATACAACACACACAGGTAATAAATTGGCCTCAGGCCTCAAAACAGCAGATAACATGAAGGAATATAACTGCATCTCAAAAGTAAAGCTATAAAACTCACCTGAGCTGCCCTCGGAGCATACACACAGTAAAACAACAAACACAAAGTCTAACAGAAGACTCAAAAATACAATCCAGAACAAATGAATCCCGATACAAGTCCATGACATGAAAATGAATACAATGCAAAGAGTATGATATAAAAGGAAAATAAAATCCACGGAAGCACCCATCAATGGAGTCGTAGGGACCCGGGACTAGTAACTGGGCTCCTCCGGTGACCTATCAACCTGAAAACAAAAATATTGTGATGGGTGGTGAGTCCAACTGGACCCTGCAAGTATAGAGAAAGATATGCATGGCTAAATAAATAGCTGAATAAGATATAAAGAAATAACATTATACACTCTCAATTGGTATATCATAATATGCAAAACTGAAAGTAACAAATGAATGTACATACCAGAAATTAACCTATCCTGATCATAAAAGGGCTCGTTTCGTATGAACAAGTGCAGGGTCATCAAACCACACATATAATATATATCCCGTATATGCATGTCAAACAAATGTAGCAAATAAATGTAGCAATCACAATCAAATGCACAATGCATCATATGCACATGATGCAATGACATAGTCACCCCTAGCAGCAGTCCAGCCACCGAGGCATGTCATATGCGTCGGCCGAGTAGGTAGAGCTGTGACATTGCCCGCACTCTATCATCACTACTCCTGAGTGACCAAGTAGAGAGGATGCTGGTGGAGCTCTCGCTCAACCCCATTTATATATAGAGGAGATATCTCTCTCATCTCCTCTGATATATGGGAAGAGGAGGTATCCCTGCCACCTAGCACGCTTCAAAACCACTACCCATGAGCGGTCGAGCGGAGCAGTACAAAGTAAATGCACACACTCAACGGTATCCACTAACCCACAAGTAGCCATGTGTGCATATCAAGTACCGGAAGATGATAGGCTCAACCACAAGGGAGTCGTTGATCGCTGATATGCAACAATAAAGGGATGGTGCATGACTCTAACACATGCAACCCCTACTAGGTCATCAACACATAACTCAACCTAAGATGCACAGGTTGAAAACATGTATCATAACCCAAATCAACAGACATCTAGATACACATGCAAGTATAACTAGAATCAATCAATGTAACTATACACTGGCATGTTATCCATTATCTACGTACTCATGCTCATACAAATGCTATACAAAATCAGATAACAATAAATGAGAGTATATAGAAGGAAATCTAGATAATATCCAAGATCAAGTATAAGTATCAAGCAAGATAACAAACGGTAGCAGATATAAGGTAATTAAAACCTACTGCACAAATATAGATAGTCATGCATAAAGATAAAGTGAAACTACAGAAACAAGCAAGAAGTACGCACCTCCAAATAGAAGAAGACCATAGAGAAGAGAACCACCCACCAATAATCAGCAACAATAATACAAATCAAGCCCTTGTATCAAAGGACATATTTAAATAGCTATCACACAAAAATGACAACTAGCTAATAAATCCCTAAACCATATTAGGGTTAACCTAATCATTCCCAGTTCAGCTAATTACTTCTAATTACATGGAAGATTCCTAATTACCCCCACGTAATTAAGATTAGATTAGATGGTGTGGGATCAATGGCGTCGATAGAGGGGGTGAATATCGACTCGTAAACTTTTTCCTTTTTCGGAATCTTGTCATTCGTTCTTTCTATCATGAGTGTTAGCACGCACCAGAATAATAAATAAATCAAAACACACGACAAGAACATGTGAGATTTTACTTGATTCCCAACCCCCCCAAGGTTAGTACATCCAAGACCTAATCACGGGAAGCACCCATCCACTAGTGGTCTCCTTTCCGAAAATTATTCGGAGACGGAGAACCTGTCTTACAGTTTTGAGTACAAGCACAAATAATGTAAAGAATTACAACTTGTAAATAAATGCAAACCAACAAGAGATGACGATCCCGACCGATCTGGAAGTCCGAAGCGTCGCGCACTTCTTCCTGAAACCTCCTTGGTCGTAGAGCTTTGTCTTAGCACTTTAACTTGTTGTAAATGTGTAGTAGGATGAAGAAGTTGTTGCTCTGAACTGAGAGGGTGAAACCACTTATATAGTAGTCATCCGGGCACCCTCCATGTCATCAAATCTGATCCAGCGAGCGAACAGGATGCGAGGATAGAGATTGGCTTCTTGGTCGCCCCCATGACTATGGGGGTGCCTGGGATGGGGGCGCCCTCAACCCCCTTGAGGGCACCCTCATCATGGGGGCACCCAGGATGATGGGGGCGCCCGAGAGCTATTTTTCCGGGCCTTGTCCGTTTGTGTTTGCTCTCCTATCTTGCCTCCAAATCCAGGTTCCTGCAAGACAAATAAACACAAGACAAACAAACAATCTTAAGCCTAAATTCTATAAGTCTACATGACCTACTAGGCTTTTGCTTGGAGTCTCCAAGACTTTTTACCTAAGGTCAACTCCTTAGGGTTTCCCACTATCTAGCTTCACTAGGACTTTACCTTGTCTGGCTTCACTCACCAGGACTTTTACCCAACTTCAGTCACTAGGATTTCGTGCCCAACCTGTGGTCAGGTCTTTGTGCCCAGCTTCACTCACCAGGAATCCATCCACCTAACTTCACTCACTATGACCCATCTTCACTCACCAAGATTTCGTCCACCTAGCTTCACTCACTAGGATTTCGTGCCCGATCCTCGACCAGAACTTCATGCCCAATTCCTCGAACTAGGACTTCGGTGCCCAACCCTCGGCCAAGTCTTCGTGCTCAATTCCCTGAACCAGGCCAGCTTCACTCACCAAGACTTCAGTGGTTTGACAAGGACTTCTTTGTTAGTCATCTTAATCCTCTCTCTGCCAAATATCAGGTACTGTTTAGCTTAGTCCTTAGTCTAATCGACCAGATATGAGTTTAATCACTTTGCCAAACATCAAGTCCTGCTTGGCTTAACCCTTAGTCAAACTGACCAACCCTGGCTTCTCTGCTAAACATCAGATTCTGTTTGGTTAATCCTTGTTCTAACTGATCAAACCTTGGTATATTGTCAAACATATCAGAGCTAGGTTTGATTACTCTGCCAAATATCAAGTCTTGTTTGGCTAACCCTTTGGTCAAACTGATCAACCCTGAGTTTATCCTACCAAACATCAAGTCATGTTTGGCTTAACTCTTGGTTAAATTAACCAGACCTTGGTATATTGTCAAATAACGAAACACTAGAGGTTGACTGTTCATGTCTTACGCTTTTTGCATCAACCATCTCCCCCTTTTTGATGTTTGACAATAATCTTATGTTAGGTTATGGTCTAAGGGTTTTAGGTCAATACTTGGGAGAAAAATCAAAAAAATCTAACTTAAGGTCCTCTCTCTCTCTCTTTGACAGACATAAAAAAAATAAGATAATAACAAAGATTTTAAGTTAAAAATTTGCACTAACAATGTAATTTTTGAAAATTCTTAAGATTTTTTTATAAAAAAAACATGATTTTAAAAACCCCCCTTTTTTATTTTAAAAAAATGAAGTACCATTTTTTTTTGAAAATATTTGAAGGAAGACTTAATATTTAAAAACTTTGAAAAGATAAGTACTTTATTGATTTGAACTTCCCTAAATCTGACACAGCCCTAGGAATCTTGTTGACCACAAGAAAATTTCCTATGTGTCTTAGAGATTTTCCAATCAAAATAAAGTGTTTTCAATAAAAAAAATCTTTAGCTTGGATTCCTCCCTAATCTAACACAATCCTAGGAAATCTTGTTAACTACAAGGGAAACTCCCCTATGTGTCTTGGAGATTTTTCAAAACTAAAGTAATGTTTCAAAGATTTTCAAGAACTATTTAGAAGACTAAAGGTTTTTTTAAAAAAAATATTTTAGAAAATGAAATGATAGTATTTTTTGAAAAAATAGTAGTTTTCTGAAAATATAGTACTTTGAAAGTATAATAGTTCTTTTAATTTGAACTCCCCCTAAACATGTCTAGTCCTGGGAAGTTTATTGACCACAAGTTGATCTTCCTTTGAGTCTTAAGGTTTGGATCAAACCAAAAGGATGACATAAATTATTTTAAAATATGAAATGAATTTTAAAAAAATAGTTTAGAGTCACAAGATGATTTATTCTTTTGATTAGGACTCCCCTTAAGCCTGATACAATCTTAGAAATCCTTGCAGATCATAAGAAAAACTTTCTATGTATCTTTAGAGTTTATCCAAATCATAAGAGCAATTAAAGCATATTTTAGAAGAACATTTTTGAAAAGTATAATAATTTTTGAAAGATGTATTTTTCGAAAACATTTTGAAAAACATAATAAATCTTTGAAAAATATTTTGAAAGACATAATTAATTTTTGAAATACAATTTGAAATATCTTTTTGAAAAACTTTTTTGAAAGACATAATAAATTTTTGAAGAAATATTTTTAAAACAAATTTTTTGAGCAAGACCCATTTCGAATGAGATGATAATGTTTGAAAAGAAATATTTGAAAATATAAAATTTCACAAAAAGACTGACTCCCCCTGATCCTGACACCTTCTGGCTACCCTTGTTAACTACAAAGAACTATACCTAAGTATCTTAAGGGACTTTAGTATTGACCTAGAGGATTTTTGTCTAAGTGTAGGTCAAATAATTTTTAAAAAGATATATAATTTTTGAAATTTATTTTAAGTACACACAATCATATATGAAATTCATTAAAACATTATTATATTTAATCACTATTTTGAAAATAGGTGTTTTTAAGAAAAATATTCTATATATTTTTGAAAATATTTATCAATTGATTAGTCCTTATCATCTCACCCATTCTAAGTGTCGCACTACAAACAAACATAGTAGCCTTATGGGTGGGTGTTTGTGAGATACTTGCTTAATTTTTCTCAATTTAATTCTAAGATTGTTTGACATTGAGTTAGATTCAAGTTTAACAAGTAGTAATTTAAAAGTAAATTTCAATAATTGACTTCCAAGTCTTGGCGAGGCATAGGGGCCTTCTTGGGTATCAGAACAACGACCCTTTCCTTGATAAAGTCTTTTAAAGAAATAATACTTTTAATTTACTTTTTGAGAAACCCTTGTCTAATTAGTCTAGGATGTGGCGAAGTAGCTTCGGCTAGTTCCACTTAGCTAGGCCAACCAAGTCGGGTACAACATACCCTTCCTGACTTCCTAGACTAAGCTTCCTAATGTACTATCATCTCGCCCCACCCTGGTACTATGTTAGGGAAGTATCAACCAATTTTTTTCCTATCTAGCCATTCTAGATTAAAAAAATAAACTAGCATGAATGACATGTGTATATATAAAAATAAGTAGATGCATGAGCATGACAGTTATGCATAAGCCAATCAAGTCAAATCATTTTAATTAGGTTTCTAATAAAGTATCAAATTCTCGATTTGATACAGATACTGTGAACCCGCGAATATGCCAACCCATTTTGATATATTTATTGTTATTAAGTTGATTGTTCCAGTTGAGTTGAATTTTACTTTAGTTTTATAATTAAAGATAATTAATTAGAATTTAGTTCATGAAATTTAAATAATTGAATTTTGAATTAAGGTTTTAATTTTGAATTTCTAATTAAAGTTGAATTATTGTTAACAATTAGAATTTAAGACTTAATTTAGGATTTTTATATTTGGATTAAGATTTTAAATTTTTAAGAATTTAACTAGAATTTGAGATTTGATTATTAATTAAGATTTAAATTTTTAAGAATTAGAATTTGAGATTTTATTATTAATTAAGATTTAAATTTTTTAGAATTAAATTAGAATTTGAGATTTGATTATTAGATTTAAATTTTAAGAGTCAACCAATAATTTTGGGTCTAATTCCAGTATTTTCATTAATTCAATTATGTCTGATTTATCTATTATTTATTTTGATTTTAAGTTTTCAATTTTATTTAATACTTCTATTTTATTTGAATTCTTATAAGCTTTTTTAATTATAACATCAATTTTATGAATTCATCTTCATCTTTTGAGTTAAATTCAGAATTATTAATTAAAGTTTTATTATTATCTTCAAAATAAATATAATAATTTTTAGAATTATTAATTAAACTTTCATTATTATCTTCAAAATTATTAGAATTATTTTTAGAATTATTAATTAAATTTTTATTATTATTCTCAAAATTATTAAAATTATCTTGAGAATTATTAATTAAGATTTCATTATTATTTTCAAAATTATTAAAATTATTTTCAAAATTATTAATTAAAATTTCAATATTATCTTCAAAATTATTAGGATTATTATTAATTAATGTTTCATAATTATATTTTAGATTATTAGGATTATCTGAAAAATTATTTAAAATGTTAGAATTAATTTCTAAAATTACAGAATTAATATTAAAGATTAAAGAATTAATATTCAATATTTTAATATCGTCAATGTATGATTTATATTCATTAACAAATTTATCATGTAGCATATTTAATTTGTTATGCAAAAAATCTAATTTAACAAGAAAATCTATGTTAGCAGGGATATTTTCAAAAATATTAACATGCATATTAAATTTTGCACTAGCGGGAATATTTTTGTGAGAATTGAGTTTTTGTACCTTCTTTACCTTCCTTGCATTTTCGGTATGTGGACCCGCTTATCCTCCGGTCTAGACACTAGTTTTTGTAGTGCCCATGGCACTTGAAGCACTTGATATAGTTCTTGTCCCTTCGAACTCCTAGCGTTGGTACCTTCGTTGCCGCCAGTGGGGTCTTTCGAATCTTACGAGTAGGACACTTATTTTTGTAGTGTCCTCTCTCCCTGTACTTAAAACAAGTTATATGAAATTTGAAATTAGACATTTAAGAAATATACCTTTTTCATCCTGTCACCCACTCAATTCCTGGCCTTCTTGCTCCTTCGGTGATGAGTCCAATCAAAGCCACCTGCTCTGATACCAATTGTGGGATCGGTAGCGTCAATAGATGGGGGTGAATATCGACTCATAAACTTTTTCCTTTTTGGAATCTTGTCATTCCTTCTTTCTATCACAAGTGTTAGTATGCAGCAGAATAACAAATAAAGCAAAACACACGACAAGAATATACAAGATTTTACTTGGTTCCCAACCCCCTAGGATTAGTACGTCCAAGACCTAATCACGGGAAGTGCCCGTCCACTAGTGGTCTCCTTTCCGAAAGTTATTCGGAGACGGAGAAACCCGTCTTACAGTTTTGAGTACAAGTACAAATAATGTAAAGAATTACAACTTGTAAATAAATGCAAACCAATAAGAGATGACGATCCCGACCGATTCGGATGCCCGAAGCGTCGGACACTTCTTCCTAGAACCTCCTTGGTCTCAGAGCTTCGTCTTAGCGCTTTAACTTTGCTGTAAATGTGTAGTAGGATGAAGAAGTTGTTGCTCTGAGCTGAGGGGGCGAAACCCCTTATATAGTAGTCATCCGGGTGCCCGATAGGGGCACCCTCTACGTCATCAAATCTGATCTAACCAGTGAACAGGACGCGAGGATAGAGTTTGGCTTCTTGGCCGCCCCCATGCCTATAGGGGCGCCTGGGATGGGGCACCCTCAAACCCCTTGAGGGCACCCTCATCATGGGGGCGCCCGGGAGCTCCTTTTCTGGGCCTTATTCGTTTGCGTTTGCTCTCCTATCTTGCCTCCAGCTCCAGGTTCTTGCAAGACAAACAAACACAAGACAAAAAAATAATTCTAAGCCTAAATTCAATAAGTCTACCTGACCTACTAGGCTTTTGGTTGGAGTCAACTCTCCAAGATTTTTCTACCTAAGGTCAATTCCTTAGGGTTTCTCACTGCCTAGCTTCATTAGGACCTTACCTTGCCTGGATTCACTCACCAGGACTTTTACCCAGCTTCACAAACTAGGATTTCGTGCCCATCCTATGGTTAGGCATTCATGCCCAGCTTCCCTCACCAGGACTTCGTCCACCTAGCTTCACTCACTAGGGCCCAGCTTCACTTACTAGGATTTCGTCCACCTAGCATCACTCACTAGCACGCAGCTTCACTCACTAGGATTTTGTGTCCGATCCTCGACCAGGACTTCATGCCCAATTCCTCGAACCAGGACTTAGGTGTCCAACCCTCGACCAGGTCTTCGTGCCCAATTCCCTGAACCAGGACTTCGTGCCCAGCTTCACTCACCAGGTCTTCGGTGCCTTGATAAGGACTTCTTTGTTAGTCATCTTAATCCTGACTAGACTTCTCTCTGTCAAACATCAGGTCCTGTTTGGCTTAATCTATGGTCTAACCGACCAGATATGGATTTAATTACTCTGCCAAACATCAAGTCCGGTTTGGCTTATCCATTGGTCAAACTGAGCAACCCTGGGTTCTCTGCCAAACATCAGATCTTGTTTAGCTAACCCTTATTCTAACTAATCAAACCTTGGTATATTGTCAAACATATCAGATCTAGGTTTGATCACTCTATCAAACATCAAGTCCTGTTTGGCTTACCCTTTAGTCAAACTAATCAACCTTGGGTTTATCCTACCAAACATCAAGTCCTGTTTAGCTTAACCTTGGTTAGATTAACCAGACCTTGGTATATTGTCAAACATCGAAATACTAGAGGTCAACTATTCATTTCTAATGCTTTTTGCACCAGTAGATGGTAGGTTTGAACTGAAACCTAGTCCAAGAGATCACCCTTAGATCACATACCTAACAAGTTTACTCATTCAAAGGCACATAGCAAAATAATGGAAACTCAAGAATATATCCAGGATCTATATCTAATCCATCTCACAACATGGTGTAATTGTAGTAAATCCAAGAGAACCCTTAATTCAATAAACAAAACAGAATTAAGCTTACCCCACAGCTTTATCAGATCATAACTCTATCAAGCCACACAACTTAGCATTCCATTCCAATCGCAAGCCACCATCCCTACACTGGAATGAAATCAAACCAAAGGCAATTCATCTTATTAGGAATCAACTACAATATCCCAATCAAAGCTAGCAAAGTAATCCAAAATTGTTAGTAGGAGATTCACAAAGCTAGCAAATGAACTTCTACTTATCAACTACATCTGTCGGTGATTTGGTTGTAGTGATAATATAGATGACTTAAACTAGTGGGTGTTACTTTTTCATTGTATTTTTCTTACGATATACACTAGAAGTAAAATTTTTGTGGGAGGTTGATGTTGAGACTTGATCGTATGGCTAGAAGGGAATGAATAGCTCATCTTCGAACTTCCGTTGATTTTTTCTACAAGTGTTAGCTTTGAACAAGTGGAAATAAGATAAAACAATGAAAATAATGATAACACAAAATCTTTATGTAGTTCGGAGATTGCTTAGTCCTACTCCATGGCGTGTCCTTGAGGTGGACGACCCCTTAATCCTTCGGTGGATCAGTCTCCGGTACTCTCCGGCTAGAGCTTTCTCCTTCTTGATGGAGAACAACCTCTCACAATGTTCTCTTCCTCTTTACAAGATGAGAGTTAGGGTTTGAGGAAGAGGGTAGGCTTTTGGAAGCTTAAGCACTTGAACAATAAGGTTTTTCAATCACACCCCTCTAACCTTTCTTAAGTCCTAAAGCCTCCCCTTAAATAGAGAAAAGAGCTATTAACAAAATAACTCAGTCTTGACATCAGTCGACTAATGCCAACACCAGTCGACTGATGCTCAACCAATGACTATAATTTAAACAGCAGTTGACTGTCTTCCAGACCAGTTGACTGGTCCTACTGTTTGAATCTAACAGAAACATTAGTCAACTGGTATCTCTACCAGTCGACTGACCTGAGTGTTGATGCAGTCTGACCCTGATTATTGTTTTGGTGTTGACACTGATTTTAGTTTAGGTTGATTATGATTATGATTAAGTTCTGATCGGGTATTAGGCACGGTATTGAAAAGTCCTAACCTGGAGGATTAGGTGTGAGAAAAATCCTAGCCTGGAGGGCTAGGTGTGGAAAAGTCCTAACCTGGAGGGTTAGGTGTGGAAAATCCTAGCTTGGAGGGCTAGGTGTGAAAAGTCCTAACCTGGAGGGTTAGGTGTGGGAAAATCCTAGCTTGGAGGGCTAGGTGTGAAAAGTCCTGTTGATGCAGTCTGACCCTGATTGTTGTTTTGGTGTTGACACCGATTTAAGTTTGGTTGAGCGAATTTGGGTTAAGTCCTGGTCGGGAACTGGGCATGAAACCATGGTGAGTGAAGCTAGGTTGACTAAAATCCCAGTGAGTGAAGTCGGGTCCTGGTGAATGAAGCCAAGTGATGGAAATCCCGGTGAGTGAAGCCGGGTCCTGGTGAGTGAAGCCAGGTGATGAAAATCCCGATGAGTGAAGCCGAGTCCTGGTGAGTGAAGCCAGGTGATGGAAATCCCGGTGAGTGAAGCCGGGTCCTAGTGAGTGAAGCCAGGTGTTTGGAAATCCTTGTGAGTGAAGCTAGGTTAAAATCCTGGTGAGTGAAGCCGGGTCCTGGTGAGTGAAGCCAGGTGTTTGGAAATCCTAGTGAGTGGAGTGATAGATACCATTTTGTTTATTATTTTAATTGCTAAAATCCATTTTTGACCTATGTTTTTATTGCTTAATTGTGAAATTGCCCTAGGTTTTAGAACTTACCTTTATTTTGGACTTAATTGCAAAATTACATTAAATTGGATTAATTGGCTACTAATTTTCGGATATATTTTTGTAGGCATGAAAGGATCATGGACCTAGGGCATACTGGGTCAAACTTGAGTCGGAAGTGGAACCGGATCGAATTATCAAGCTTACGATTAATCCAGGCCGTCCGATTCAAAAGCGGCAAGATCTGAGCCATCCGCGACCATCTGAAGCAATCCGAGCAAGGGTTAGGGTTGATCAAGCACTCTGATCAAAATCTGAAGGTTTCATCCCAATCAGAGCTAAATCAACCGTTGGATCAAGCTCGGAGGGCTCTAGATCGTGCATTCAAAGATTAGGTTGATCTGGACCATCCGTTGCACATCTGGAGGATCTGAGTTACCACGAGGCAGATCCTGACCCCAGATCATCATCATCAAAGTTTGGTTCAAATCAGAGCAAAATCAGCCGTTGGATCTCCTCCAATCAATCAGGGCCGTCCATTGCTAATGTATTTAATCAAATTTTCCCAGCCTTTCTCCTCGTCGCGTCTCCGCCACTACAGTAGCCTTCATCGAGTTCTTCAGTTTTTTTTCAGTGTTTTTCTCCATTTCCGGGGCGCGACCCCTCAATTTCTCCATTTGATCATCATCTGAATCCTTGGAAGATAGCTAGGATCGAGATTTCAGCTCAATTTGCGCCAGAACAGGGGTGTTTGAGGGTTTCGGCATCTCTGCTACCCAATTGATTGTGTCTCGTCCACAAGCCATTTTCGATCATTTGAGCTGCTTATAGGGGTTCTCAGGTGAGCTCAGATGTTCTTCAAATCATCATCGCAAGCCATCAATTGAGACAGAAGAGATTAGACTGGAATTTTCCCAGCTGAGGCAATTTCGAGCAGAGTGATCGATTGAAGCTTATTTCCACTAATTTGCTGTGCTTAGGGGTTCGAGGCCAGCTCTTGCTTGACGACCAAGAAGATTTTGAGCTCAGGAAGAGATTGGGGTTTAGTTTAATTAGCGAATTTTCAAGTTATAGCTGTAATTTCATTACTGCCGCAAGTTCATTTCTGAATTTTCGTATCAGTTGTTTAGTTTTCTTATATGGATTGTCTCTTTCTCAAGTCGAGGCTCATCCTTGAGTGACAGCGAGGAGTTCTTGAGCTGAGAAGAGAGATTGAGGATTTGCTTAGTTAAATTCCATTGCAATTAGCTGTAATTTTAATTCTGCCGCAAGTTTATTTCTGATTTCGTATTAGTTGCTGTAGCTTCCATTTCCACTTTGACTTTGTCTTAATTATGTTTAATTCTTGCAGGTAGCTAGTTAGCTAGCTTGTTAGTGATTTTTAGACTTAATTTCAGTTTATTTCTTGCTTAATCCTTGCGTATCGGTTGCGTAGCTGTAGCGTATCAATTCCCTGTTTTGCGTATCAGTTCATCCCCTGCATCTCAGTTTTCTTTTTGAGTTCCTGAATTGTTAACTAAGATAGATTTAGTTTTATTTTCTGAAGTTAGATTGTAGCTTGTCTCAATAGCTAGGTACTCGAATTAAATTTCTGCACTCGACTTCAATTGATTTGTATCAGTTTTCAATTCTGCAAATCCAGGCAGTTTTTGTTATTCAGTTTTTGATTTCTTCAAAACTTCCACTCCAATGCTGCCAATTAGTTTCTCATTCCTACAATTCGATTCCCATATCAGAACATGAATTCATTTCTGAATTTGGACTCAGCTGTATTGTTGCGTGTGAATTTCCATTTCTGAAATTTCTTGACAGCCTCCTTCAGTTTCAGATTCAATTCTGCAAGTATGCTTTTAGTTGTAGTTTCTGAAAGCTGTCTCGAATAAACCTTAGATCCTCTGCATCAGCTGTGTTGAGTGATCAGTTTCCAACTCCTGAATATTCTTCCTTCATCCTTGCTTATCACACCACTGGCAGTTGAATTTGTCAAGCTAAATTGTCTAGTTTAATTTCTAATTCCATTCCATTTCTGCACGTTAGTCTCAATTTCTGCAGTGTTCAGTTATCCATTCTGAATTTCTGAATGTCGAATACATTCAGAAACATCACAGCCATCTCCTTCTGAAATTCCTGCACTTGATCTGAGCTTCCATTTACATTCGGCTGATTCTAAACTCCTTCATTCATTTCTGCCGTTGATCATTTCTGAACATTATAGCTAGATTCAATTCCATTTGGTTTACATCAGTTTATGGTGTTTCATTTAAGATTCATTGCAGTACATCAGTTTCTCTCTTTTGCGTGCCAAGTGCTGAAAATTTTGCAACTTTGTATCAAGAGGCAGTTTAGGCATTAATTGGTATCCAATTATATGCTGATTTTGGTGTGCTATGGTGCTTGAACTCAGCTAGTGTAACATTCGGCCATTACTGAATTTTTCTGCATTTATTTGCTTTTGGAAATTGTAGCTAGTTGTGTTGAGTTTGTTTAAATG
Source organism: Boesenbergia rotunda (assembly GCA_024364735.1). Classification (NCBI taxonomy): domain Eukaryota; kingdom Viridiplantae; phylum Streptophyta; class Magnoliopsida; order Zingiberales; family Zingiberaceae; genus Boesenbergia; species Boesenbergia rotunda. The sequence goes on along the minus strand of JAGFNQ010000087.1, from coordinate 298,252 downwards.
TTTGGATACTAAATTTTGTAGCTAGCAAGTGTTCCAAGTTGTTTGTCTCCGAAAATTGTATCACTGCCTTTATTCATTTGCTTAGCCTTTGTTTTGCATTTGGAATCAGATTAGTTTCTCAAAATTGTTTAAGTGCCTTAATCAGATTAATTTGAAACCCAAAATATCAACGACACATAAATACAAGCACGAATCACACAACGTCAACTAGCTCCGAGAAAAAATACGACCTGTGGCCCCTTTACTACGCTTTTCTTTCTTGATTGCAAAAAGGGTTTCCAGCATTTTATTTACATTTAAATTTGAGACCCACATTCGTGGCAGTCTATTTTGGGTCCGTCAAATTTTTGGCGCCGTTGCCGGGGAAGCAACTAGTTGATTTGTTTGATTTTTGCTTGTATGCTTTTGGACATATCATTGGGTTCTATTTTATTTTGTTTTATCTTTTATATACGGGTACTGCCATTTTTCTTGTTTGTTTTGTGACAGGGGTGCAGGTTCAAAATGTTTTCATCCACTTATCAGCAGCCGTGTCCACAATTTCAGCAGAACCAACCTTTCAATCAACTACTACAGCAATTTCAACCGCCATAGCAAGAATTCCAACAGCTCTATTCTAATTTCCAGCAACCAAATAAGTTTTTTCAGCTACCATTACAACAATTCGAGCAACCACAGCAATTCCAACAATTTCAGCCAGATTTTCAGCCAAGTCTACCAAATTTCCAGAATTTTCAGAATGGGCAGCCACAATTCCAGAATTTTCAGCCCCACTTTCAGCAATTTCAGCCCAATTTTCAGCAACCTTGTCAACAAGATCAATCACCTTTTCAAGGAATTCAACAAGGGTACCAAGTTAATTCGAATTTCCAGCAACCATCTCAATTTCCACAGCAAGTTCACCCTTGTAATCAGAATTTCCAGCCCACTGAATTTCAGTGTTCACCACCACAATTTCAACCTCAGATCCGAGATTTCCAGGGCTACTATTCTCAGCAACAGTTTAATCAAGGACGCTTTGAAGATCCTGATTGGGATGAGGAACAACAACAAAGGATGATAGAGATGTGTCAACAAATGTTACAACAACAACAAGCTTGGCAACAACAAATACAACAAGTTCTACAACAACAACAACAACAAGAGCAAATTTCTCAACAACAACAACAACGCCTTGCAAAATTGGTTGATCAATGGAATCAGATACAAGCCCAAAGATCAGGACAATCAGATGAGTCCATAGGTGTAGGGGATTGCACTGAGCCCCAGGAATCACCAGAAGAACCAGAAAGTGTAGGGACTTGCATGGTGGAAGCAAGAACCCAAGGATCACCTGCTTTAGTGGAGTGTCCACCAGAACTTGAACCTGAAATGGAGCAATTACTTGACCAGGAGGAGAACACGGATACATCTACTTCTGTAGAACCTCCAGGTATTTTTCAGCACTATCAGGTAAATACTCCTCCTAATTTTTCTGAAAATTGCATGGAGGTACCTCAAACTGATTTTATTGTCTGTGATATATTTAGGGATGCATCTCATGTAGAAAATGATTGTGAAAAATCCCTAGAGGTACATAGTGTTGAATTTGCTAAATTTGAAGCATGTGGTGATACATATCATGAAAATGCTGAATGTGAAAATTTTTTAGAAGTGCCTAAAATTGATGTTGATTATTGTGATGAGTCTTTTGATATATCTTATGCTGAAAATAATTGTGAAAAATTCATTGAGGCACCTAAAATTGATTTCATCGGCTGTAATACCTTGCTTGATACATCCGTGGTAGGAAATAATTGTGAAATTTCTATTGAAGTGCCAAGGATTGATTTTATTATTTGTGATGAGTTTTTGGATGCAAATTTTGTAGGAAATAATTGTGAAAAATTTATTGAGACACCAAGAATTGATTTTATTGGACATGATGCAGTTTTGGATAAAATTCATGCAGAGGCTGATATTATTTTATTTCTTTCTGACCCTGCACGCTTGAGAGAGGTATTACATTGTTTTGCAGGGTCCAGAAGACTTTAGGAGTGGGTGCTCCAACTGAACAGACTTTAACCTCCTGGAAGGACTTCTAAAAGGCATCAAGAAGGAGGAGAAGATCTTACTTTAATCCATAGCCCTCCATTCCTTCAATGGATTTTGAACCTAAATCGCCTACGACCACCAGAGCATTCTTCTGTAAAGTTCAAGTGTGGAGGAGTCCTAGCTCTCTCAGCCACCCAGACCCCTCCACTACCACGATGGAGGCTACTTCTGGATCGACTCCGTCCACCAGAAATAAAGGAGAGTTTGTTCCATTTTGCATTTTCCTTCACTGTTTTGACTTCTAGAATTTTCTTTTAAGTTGAGTCCTTGCTAATAAATGCATGAGTAGAGTAGAATGCATAAAAATCATTGTAAATACCATGTCTTTTGTTTTAGCACTTTTTCTTGCATGACTAGGAATAACTGTGTTCCTTAGGTTATCTCAATAGCATTTTAGAGTCTTTTGAAAATAAATTAAATTTGGTTGTCAAAACTTAGGATTTGAGTTCATGGATGAAATCTTGGATGCTTGAGTACTACTTTGTTTTAGATTCTTAATTGAGGACTTGGGATGAATTATTTTTACCTAGTGAGAATTAGCCTTATATTTGTGATACACATATGTTATTGTACTCTAGAACTTGCTTAGGTTCTTTCAAAACCATATTTCGATGATTGGATAACATCTATAGAGACTAATCACTTTGTTTACCTTTCCACATCAATTTGTCTATTCTATTCTAGTTGTCTTTCCTTATTCCTAATCTTAACCCTAATTTTTCTATGGATTTGTTGCTTGGGATGTTTTCTTGATACTACTTTGCCCGAGACGGACAAAGAATTAAGTGTGGGGGAGTGATTAGTGATTTGGAATCAATTTGTATCAAAAGAGGCAATTCATGTCAACAAAAATTTTTTTTTCTGCATTTTCATGTGCCAAATTGAGTGAGTTTGGTACCAAGAATGAGGTAGAGAGATGGAAGCAATTGGAGATTGAGTTTCCTTATCATATTTTGAAGACTTAAATGGCAAGCAAAGGAAAATCAGTGCCAAAAAGAAAAAAAAACAAATGGCAATGTATCAACTTACCTAGTGAAGCATTTAACTCTCCATTACCATGTGATGTATTTGTTTGGAGAAATCAAAGTTTTTGCAATGAATTTTCCATGAAGCTGAAATTGAGAGCAAAACAGAAAAAATTTCAGAAGCAAAGCCAAGACAAGTTGGCACGCATTGGAAGCAAACCATGCTAAGTCGTAAGCTTAATCGAATACCTTATGCATGTGAAGCTGCAAAATTGCTTAAGAATCTGTTGAGAGCTGTTGTTGAATCTCCAATACAGGGACAGAGCAAGAAAAAAATCAGATTGGAAGGGCTAGGACTGTGGTTGAGACTTGGCACAGATTAGTATAAAGTGAAAATTGAATTTGGATGGAGTTAAGTAATGTAGTGCTGATCACAGAATAAGCCGAGTAGCTGCTGAAATTAGAGAAGGAAAATACAGAAAAAAAATCTGGAAATTGCAGCAGAGAAGAACAAAACAAAAAATGCAGTGAGATAATCTGAATTGGTTGGTTTAGGCTGGCCATGCATTCGGGAATTGAGTACACTATAAGCCAGAAATTGTTGAACTCATCCATTATTGACCAACACAGAAGAAAGGCAGCTGTATTAAACAGGGAGTCTGAGCAAGGTCTGAACAAAGGCTAAAAAGAAGCTGAATTGAAGTTCTCTTAGCTGTAAAATCAGAAATGTTGCTCACGAAAAGGGTTGAGTTGAAGCTAATATTTGATCAGAATTCAAGCACAAAGAAAGTTGCAAGATTGCTGGCCACAACATATCTGAATTCTGAAATTTCTGCACAAGTTTGTATCAACTTGGGACTAAAATTGGTTTGACTCAAAAGTAGGGAAGTCAAGAGCAGCAACCTGTCGTTGGAAGACTGAATTCAGGGCTGTAAACTCTGGATTTAAAGCTGAGTAAAGGCTGATCAAAAGCTGAGAAAGAAAAGAACAAATTTCCAGAACTGCCCAAATTTGAACTGCAGTCCATTTGTAGCTGCCGAGTACTACATCTGATGAATCAAGATATTAAGTGTAAATTGTATCTGAAGTTGAAGGTGCACATTCAATTTCAGATCTAAAAAGAATCAATGGATGCTAGAAGCTGCTGAAAAGAAAGAAAGGGGCAGTGAAGGGGCTGAAATTCGATTTGGAATTCAGCCATTTCCAAGTGGACAATTCAAATTCTCCACTACACTATGTGATGCTAGCTAATGTTAATTGTTGGAGAAATTAGAAGTTTTGCAAGATCTGAAATTATATCATGGATGCTAGACTTGAAAACAGAAGAAAGAAAAAAAAAGAGAGAACACATGAAGGAAGTGTGCCAACTTGTAAAGGAAATGTATCAAAAGTGAGTTACAAGGGTTGTTGAGTAAAAATTTTATGTTGAGTATCTATTTCACTTGATATCATATGTTCTTTGATACAAATCTGAGCTGAAAAGAAAGAAGAGAAAGAAGAATGAGAAAAGAAAAGCAAGTTGGCACGAATAGACAAAAATCGGCACAAGAGGTCAAGGAAGGGTTTTTCATCCAAATCAAAGGCAATTACTTAAATTTGACTTTACCACACTTGTGATATCATTAGAGGACTGACAAGAGGGGCAAAGCACATTGGAAACATACTTGAGCACTCAAGTCTTCCACTTTATCAATTTTTTCCATTTCCTTGATTTGTATTCCATTTCTTACCATTTTCCATATTTTCATTTGTTTTTGTAGATGTGAATCCCAATCATGAATAAGGGTGGAGATTAGATAATAAGCAAACCTATGGTAGTGCAAGAAGCATGTGTGTTTGAGTGAGCTCCACTTCCATCATCAAGTTAGAACTTAAGGAGAGAGCCACTAAAATTTTTCTTGAAAGGCTATGAGTTAAATTCATCTCAATGACTCATGATGGATGAAAAGGCTAAGTTGTTGATTTAAGGACAAGATACTAATCCATAGAGCTTAGATTTATGAGAATTGACAACCCTAGGTAATTTCTTTTCATTTGTTTCTAATTATGCATAAGAAAATCTAAGGGATACATACTTAGTGTTTTCGCGAGACGCTCAAGGCTAAGTGTGGGGGAGTTGATAGATACCATTTTGTTTATTATATTAATTGCTAAAATCCATGTTTGACCTATGTGTTTATTGCTTAATTGTGAAATTGCCCTAGGTTTTAGAACTTACCTTTATTTTGGACTTAATTGCAAAATTACATTAAATTGGATTAATTGGCCACTAATTTTCTGATATATTTTTGTAGGCATGAAAGGATCATGGACCTAGGGCATACTGGGTCAAACTTGAGTCGGAAGTGGAACCGGATCGAATTATCAAGCTTACGATTAATCCGGGCCGTCCGATTCAAAAGAGGCTAGATCTGAGCCAACCGGGACCATCTGAAGCAATCCGAGCTAGGGTTAGGGTTGATCAAGCACTCTGATCAAAATCTGAAGGTTTCATCCCAATCAGAGCTAAATCAACCGTTGGATCAAGCTCGGAGGGCTCTAGATCGTCCATTCAAAGATTAGGTTGATCTGGACTATCCGTTGCACATCTGGAGGATCCAAGTTACCACGAGGCAGATCCTGACCCCAGATCATCATCATCAAAGTTTGGTTCAAATCAGAGCAAAATCAGCCGTTGGATCTCCTCCAATCAATCAGGGCCGTCCATTGCTAATGTATTTAATCAAATTTTCCCAGCCTTTCTCCTCGTCGCGTCTCCGCCACTACAGTAGCCTTCATCGAGTTTTTCAGTTTTTTTTCAGTGTTTTTCTCCATTTCCGGGGCGCGACCCCTCAATTTCTCCATTTGATCATCATCTGAATCCTTGGAAGATAGCTAGGATCGAGATTTCAGCTCAATTTGCGCTAGAACAGGGGTGTTTGAGGGTTTCGGCATCTCTGCTACCCAATCGATTGTGTCTCGTCCACAAGCCATTTTCGATCATTTGAGCTGCTTGTAGGGGTTCTCAGGTGAGCTCAGATGTTCTTCAAATCATCATCGCAAGCCATCAATTGAGACAGAAGAGATTGGAGTGGAATTTTCCCAGCTGAGGCAGTTTCGAGTAGAGTGATCGATTGAAGCTTATTTCCACTGATTTGCTGTGCTTAGGAGTTCGAGGCCAGCTCTTGCTTGACGACCAAGAAGATTTTGAGCTCAGGAAGAGATTGGGGTTTAGTTTAATTAGCGAATTTTCAAGTTGTAGCTGTAATTTCATTACTGTCGCAAGTTCATTTCTGAATTTTCGTATCAGTTGTTTAGTTTTCTTATATGGATTGTCTCTTTCTCAAGTCGAGGCTCATCCTTGAGTGACAGCGAGGAGTTCTTGAGCTGAGAAGAGAGATTGAGGCTTTGCTTAGTTAAATTCCATTGCAATTAGCTGTAATTTTAATTCTGCCGCAAGTTTATTTCTGATTTCGTTTTAGTTGCTGTAGCTTCCATTTCCACTTTGACTTTGTCTTAATTATGTTTAATTCTTGCAAGTAGTTAGTTAGCTAGCTTGTTAGTGATTTTTAGACTTAATTTCAGTTTATTTCTTACTTAATCCTTGCGTATTAGTTGCGTAGCTGTAGCGTATCAATTCCCTGTTTTGCGTATCAGTTCATCCCCTGCATCTCAGTTTTCTTTTTGAGTTCCTGAATTGTTAACTAAGATAGATTTAGTTTTATTTTCTGAAGTTAGATTGTAGCTTGTCTCAATAGCTAGGTACTCGAATTAAATTTCTGCACTCGACTTCAATTGATTTGTATCAGTTTTCAATTCTGCAAATCCAGGCAGTTTTTGTTATTCAGTTTTTGATTTCTGCAAAACTTCCACTCCAATGCTGCCAATTAGTTTCTCATTCCTACAATTCGATTCCCATATCAGAACATGAATTCATTTCTGAATTTGGACTCAGCTGTATTATTGCGTGTGAATTTCCATTTCTGAAATTTCTTGACAGCCTCCTTCAGTTTCAGATTCAATTCTGCAAGTATGCTTTTAGTTGTAGTTTCTGAAAGCTGTCTCGAATAAACCTTAGATCCTCTGCATCAGCTGTGTTGAGTGATCAGTTTCCAACTCCTGAATATTCTTCCTTCATCCTTGCTTATCAACCACTGGCAGTTGAATTTGTCAAGCTAAATTGTCTAGTTTAATTTCTAATTCCATTCCATTTCTGCACGTTAGTCTCAATTTCTGCAGTGTTTAGTTATCCATTCTGAATTTCTGAATGCCAAATACATTCAGAAACATCACAGCCATCTCCTTCTGAAATTCCTGCACTTGATCTGAGCTTCCATTTACATTCGGCTGATTCTAAACTCCTTCATTCATTTCTGCCGTTGATCATTTCTGAACATTACAGCTAGATTCAATTCCATTTGGTTTACATCAGTTTATGGTGTTTCATTTAAGATTCATTGCAGTACATCAGTTTCTCTCTTTTGCGTGCCAAGTGCTGAAAATTTTGCAACTTTGTATCAAGAGGCAGTTTAGGCATTAATTAGTATCCAATTATATGCTGATTTTGGTGTGCTATGGTGCTTGAACTCAGCTAGTGTAACATTCGGCCATTACTGAATTTTTCTGCATTTATTTGCTTTCGGAAATTGTAGCTAGTTGTGTTGAGTTTGTTTAAATGTTTGGATACTAAATTTTGTAGCTAGCAAGTGTTCCAAGTTGTTTGTCTCCGAAAATTGTATCACTGCCTTTATTCATTTTCTTAGCCTTTGTTTTGCATTTGGAATCAGATTAGTTTCTCAAAATTGTTTAAGTGCCTTGATCAGATTAATTTGAAACCCAAAATATCAACGACACATAAATACAAGCACGAATCACACAACGTCAACTAGCTCCGAGAAAAAATACGACCTGTGGCCCCTTTACTACGCTTTTCTTTCTTGATTGCAAAAAGGGTTTCCAGCATTTCATTTACATTTAAATTTGAGACCCACATTCGTGACAGTCTATTTTGGGTCCGTCATGGAGCTAGGTTGAAATCCCGGTGAGTGAAGCCGGGTGACCGAAACCCTGGTGAGTGAAGCCAGGTCCTAGCTTGGAGGGCTAGGTTGAAGTCCCAGTGAGTGAAGCTGGGCATGGCACGAGTCAGAGAATGGCTGGAGGCTTGTTCTCGTGACTTACAGTGCATTTGGGCTTACCTGGATCGGTCTGGTGACCGATCAGGGAAGTTGGCACGGTGCTCCTTCGTGGATCGATCTGGTGACCGATCCAGCGATGACTGATCGATCTGGTGATCGATCAGGGAGTATGCGTTTCACTCACTGCACAGCTCCTGATTGGTCTGGTGACCGATCAGGGAGCACACAGTGAGGTTGAGTTCCCTTGCTGATCTGCTCCTGATCGATCTGGTGACTAATCAGGATCACTGTGTAGATCGTTCTAGAGCACGATCCAGCGTCGCGGGTTCCTCACTATGATCGACCAGGACGGAGCCTGATCTGTCTGGTTATGACCTGATCGGTCTGGTGACCGATCAGGAGGATCCCTGATTGGTCCGGAGACCAATCAGGAGGTTTGGACTGCGAAGCTCAGAAATCGCCCAGTAAAGGGATGGATCGGTCTGGTGATCGATCCACAACCTGGGATCGGTCTGGTGATCGATCCACAACCTGGGATCGGTCTGGTGATCGATCCAGGAGAGTCCCAAAGAAATCGCGATTTCTGATTGAGCGTTGGGGACCGATCAGGATGAAGCCTGATCGGTCTGGACCTAGCCTGATCGGTCTGGTGACCGATCAGGAGGCTCTCTGATCGGTCCGGTGACCGATCACTTTAATTCAAAATGCACTGTCAGACGCTCTGATCGCGTCTGAACGTATCCGATTCTCTGATAAATTGTCGATTCTTTTTGATATGCATTGCTAACCCTCTGTTGGAGTGTGCAGGTGATAGCAGGTGATTCAATCACTTAAGGAGGGTCAATGGGAGGCTTTCCTTGGAGCAGGTTTGTGTGTTTCTCCTTCTCAGGTTTCAACGGCAACTGGAGCAGCTGGCGACTGACGGAGACTCAGCTGGAGAGGAGGTCTTCAGTGGACTGAGTGCTCAGGGAGGTCAGTGGGTTCAGGCTAGCTCAGTGGATGCTGATGAATCTTGCGATGGTGAGAGGGAGCTTAAGTGGCGAAGTTGGAAGCAGAGGAGTGGTGTGAACAAGACAGAAACTTGGGAAGTTTGGCTGGGCTGTGTTCGTGCTCTCTGTTGCTTTGTGCTTGAGCGATCTTGTTGCATTCCTGTGAGATCTTTGTGAGTGTTCCTTCTTGTGTGATCTCTTGTACTCAAGTTCAATCATCTGTGAGATCTGTGGAGAGGTTTCTCCACCGAGAAGGAGGCTCTATCTTATTCGGTGTTCACCGGGGCTTGATCTGCCGACGATCAAGGGATCGCCCAACTTAAGGTCACGCCAAGGAGTAGCGGCAAGTTATCCCCGAACCTTGTATATCGAGGTGTTAGCGTCAGTTTGCTTTCCTTTTGCTTTGGTTTGTTGTTTTCAGTTTTCTGTTTCTGCATTTGCTTCCGTTGCCTAACTCTGAAGTGCAGAAAGTGTTGGGACCGGGTGCATGTTAACATGGATACAGGTTCGTAATTTTAAAAAAATAATTACGTGCAGCGGAAGAATTAACATAAATAATTTCTCAAATTATTTTAACCACGTATCTAGCATGCATCCTTATGCATCCTTATGATGTGTGGACATGATCATAAATTAAAACTTTACAGAAAGTAAACTAATTTACTCAATACCTCGCGTAACTCGAAGTAAGGGACGAGATCCAACCGTAGCGTCCCTTGGAAGCTCCGCCTCTATTCGCGTCCACGCCGAGTTCTCTTCGGGATGACTTCGCAAAGCCACGAGTTTTGTGCCGACGAGAACTATTAGATTCTCCAAAGGCACAACTAGAATATCAAGAGAGAGAGATGGAAACTAACCACCAAGTAGCGGAATCAAGATTCCGGGGAAGGGAAGGAGGGAGTCGCGACCCGCTTCTTCTTCTTCTTTGGCACCTTCTTGGTGGAGGAGGCTCACGGCAACCCTAGGCGATGCGCCGGCCCTAGGGGAGGAGAGCAGGCGCCGGCCCTAGAGAGAGAAAGGGGTGCCAGCCCTAGAGAGAGAGGGAGAGAATAAGAGAGAGAGAGAGCTTGCTACTTAATCTCTTGATTGGAATTCAAGCATTGCCTTAGTTCCTTTATATAGTAGCCTCTCCATCGCCAAGTCTCCCTTTTAACGAAATAAATTTTCATAAGAAATTTATCCTATAAATTTTCTTATGAATTATTCCGTTATGCTAAGTTTTATTATAACTAAATTTATAATAAAAACAAACATATCTCTCCTTTTATTATGGAATAAAATTTACAAGAAATTTATTATATAAATTTTTCTTATCATGGAAAAATTAATTCATAATTGATTTTATAAAATAAAATAAACCAATCCATGGTTCATTTTAATTTCCATAAAAAGAATAAATTTTTTATATAAATTTTCTTATCATAAATTTCTTTATATAAATCTCTTTATATAAATTTATTTATCCATAATTTTATAAAACAAATCGCGCTTGATTTATTTTATAATTTAAACCAAATAAATTGGTTTCTCTCCTTGTGGTGGTCGGCTAAACCAAAGAGGGTGGGGACCCTCTTTGGCCGGCCAAACCAAGCCGCCTCCTCGCGAATTAAACTCATTTAATTCGCCCAATAAGCCTTCAAAAGACTTAGCCATTTTAAGCTTCCGATGCGCCTCTGATAAATTCAGATTCGACTTATTTCTCTTGATCGGAAAATCTAATTTTCAACTCATTTTAAATCCCTCGGATTACTCGTTGTGCGTGTGACTAAATAGGCTTTCGATTTATGTTGGCCGTCTATAATTATCCAATTATAGAACGATCATGAGTGGCACCTAGTAGTACATCATGATCCCCAATTAATCGAAAGATCAACGGTTGACCTCAGAAATAATTCTGAACCCTTCAGCAGCGGTAATGAATCGTGCCTCATTCCCTTCACCATCTTATACCCACTTGGTTCAGGACATCGTCTGTGTGTGTCAATCTCCACTAGGCTGACTACGTCACACCTAGCCCAAGTAACGTTCTCTCATCCTTTGGATTTCTAATTACTCTCATGTATTTAAGAGACTCATACTCTAAATATGTCATGTTCTGGCCAGAGGCTTTAAGTAACAATCCGACGATAGGCCTTGGGTATACATCTCCTCGCAAGGAGTGGTGAATCCTTTGTAGGCTGTTCAAACATCTTCGGGCACTTCGGCTTATACCCAACCATCCTGGGTCCACACCTCCTTGGAGATGCTTGCTTAAGATGTTAAAGTATAAGTCTCCATGACCAAGATGACTTGAACACAGCAAGTCAAAGGAACATCACACTTGAGCTGCGGTAAGAACTTCACTGACATGTCTATATATAGACTACCATGTGAAGTTTTACAGCCAGTCACTCCAATGAACTAGTTCCCTTTACTACCATTTATGTTTATCTCTGGACATCCCAATGTCACCAGCCAGTGAGAATCAGCTGATTAGAGAATAACCCATGCTAGTCTCAACAGAATTGATAGTGTCCGTATTTATCAATCCATCGACTAGGGACAATTTCAATACTTCACAATTGCACATGTAGAGATAATCACTAGTTGTGAATTCATCACAAATTCTCTCATGCTGTGAATTATATTGCGGTCATTCAGTAAATGAGTTTAAGATCCCAATCAAATACACAAACATGTATACTCAAATAGTGAATTTTCATTTATTAAAATAAATGTTTACAATTATAAGGCGATTACCTTAGGACACTTCTCTCATATTACTAACAGAAAGATTTTAAAAGCTTCAAGCTTAAGTGTCTGGCTATATTCACCCCCCCCCCTCTCTAGCCATCCGGGTTCCAAGATGTGGTATCAGAGCTTGGGGCTCTGTTCACGTCTTAACATCCGAGAGCTTACAACAAGATGGCTATGGGAGGAGAAGGTTATAGCACAAACAGACCTCCATTCCTCGACGACACTGATTTTCCATATTGGAGGTCAAGGATGGAGTTCTACCTCAAAACCAACATGAGCATATGGTTCTCAGTGAAGGAGGGTTTCTTCCCACCAAAGGATCATGAGGGAAATGAGCTTGAGTTTTCTAGTTGGTCAGCTGAGCAAGTCAAGAAGGGGGAAGCTAATGCCAAAGCTATCGTCACCTTGCAATGTGGGATGACCAAGGATCAGTTGGTCAAGGTGGGTCCTTTCACAAGTGCTAAAGATCTATGGAATAAGATTATTGAGCTCCATGAAGGAACTCATGAAACCTGGACAGCCAAGAAGGACCTCCTTCTCAACCAACTCCAAAGTCTCACCATGGGAGAAAATGAAACTGTAAGTATGCTTCATTTTCGATTCAAAGAAGTATTGAATGGTCTCCACTCCATTGATGAAAAGGTAGAAAACAGAGACCTAGTGAGGTATGTACTCAAAGCCTTCCCTAGGAATACTTTGTGGTCATCCATGGTGGATGCTTACAAGGTTTCCAAGGACTTATCTTTTGTTAAGTTAGAGGATTTGTTTTGTGAGATGAGCTACACGAGATCTCTAACACAAGCCCAAAAGAGAAAGGGTTTGCTTGTGTGACAGGTAACAAATGAAAGGAGAAGAAGAATGAAGAGGAGGAGAAGAACTTCCATCATTTTTCTTTCATGGCAGTAGAGAATTCAAGTGAAGGAAGCAGTGATGAATCTTCAAGCTCCTCAACCGCGCCTTCATCATCTTCGAATAATGAAGAGGTAATCTCTCCGGAGTTAGACAAATGCTATAGAACAATAGCATGCTTGACAAAAATGCTTAAGAAATCTAAGGCCAAAGTCAAAGCATTAAGGTTGGAAGTAAAAGAATTAAAATTCTCTAAGGTTGAGGACATTAATGATTTGCATGATAAATCCCTTAAGGATGAAAATAAGAACTTGAAGAGCGAAGTTGAAAACCTCAAGAATGTTCTTGAGAAGTTTTCAACAAGCTCTAAAACATTAGATATGATACTCAACTCACAAAGGGCGATGTGCAACAAGGTTGGTTTGGGTTACCAACCTAAAGAACCTAGTGGCATATCTTTAATGTCAAGAACCCATTGTAGATCATCAAATGATTCTAGGGTCCAAAAAGTCAAAAAGAAAATGACTAAGGCATGGGTGCCTAAGTCCTTCATTATTGATACATTAGGTCCCAAAATTTAGGTACCAAAAACCTCCATATTTCGAATTGTATAAGCATTATTTGAGGGAGAGCATCTATCAATATGGGAGGTTGATATTTGGTGCTCCAAACCCATGACCAAAGAAAAAAATTGTCATTAACATGGTTGGTTATGGAAAATTTGAATTAAATGCTTTGAGCTTCATTGTCTTAGTTCTTATTACAATGTAATCCCTTGTCTAGTAATTTTTATGGAATTCATGTGTCAAAGAACCTAATCATGCTTAAGTATGATCTACTTTAGTATTAAAATTCTTCCATGATCAAGTTTCCTTCCAAAACAAGAAGAAAGAAAATAAATGTCTAGTTTATCTTTACCAAATAGAAATGTACATCTATCATGTGTGCTATCCATATCTATGAATTTTCTACTCAAATGATTGCATGCATACTTGCTTTGGAAGCCTAATACAAACTTGATTTTAAATCGGTTGGAACCATGACCTTAATACACACTAGGAACTATGAACTTTTCAAATCCAATCCATGAACTATCAATAGAATTGGTAATTTGATCATAAGTTGATACTAACATGTTTTGGAAATTTAATCGTATTTTTGTTATGAAACCTGGTCATGTTTTGGAAATCTGATCTTAGTATCATATTTGAGAAATGAATTTTGTTTAATGGAATGGTTTCACTCAGTTTTGGGTTAAGACAAACTTAGAGCTATGGGTTATCAAAATTGGTTGGATCAAACATGTTTGGAACTTAATGATCATGCTTAGAACATACTGATTATGCTTTTATACAAATTTGTTTTTAGAAAACCTTGATTCCTGAATGAACAAAGTTAGGGATTAAATTTGTTTGAATTAGGGTTTAGAAGTGTTTCAGAGTTTCTGAACTTTCAGAATGTCTGAACTGTCGTCTGTATCAGACCTGATCGGTCTGCCAACCGAACAGGACTCACTCTGATCGGTCTAGAGACCGATCAGGGATCACTCTGATCGGTCCAGTGACCGATCAGATCAACTCTGATCAAGGAACTCCCGGATCGTTCCAATTTGATCCAAAAACTTTCCAGACTGATCACTTTGCATCGAATTGTATCAGTTTAATGATCATACTATAAACAAACATGATACAATGCGATTACAATTGAAACATATTTGATCACCCATTGGTACAAACCTGGTACTAAGGGAGCACAAATTTGTTCAAGTGTTAAAATATGGGTAGGAATCATTAAGACCCTTGATTCTCATAAATGTTTCTGAAACGTCAAGTGTTAAAATGAGGTTTGCCTAATCACACCTGGAACAAATGTAATACTGATTCGATACAAACCCGTGCTGCAATTCTAAAAATTCATTTACACGGGTTTGGTGAATCATGTCTCTTGTTCCTTGATCTCTTGCTCCTTGATGAAGAATATTTTTCAGTCAAAAACCCAAGCCATATTGAAAATTTTGAAATTCATAGGGAAGGGTTGTTTGAGTCATGACTCTTGCTCTTAATGTCGTGATTGAGAAATTTTTCTGAAATGTCATATATTAATGGAGTCTACACCCCTGTTGTGAAATGCAAATTGTTAATGCAGTCTGATTAGGAATGCATCAGAGTTTCAGAAATTTTTCTGAAATTCGATCGCTCCCCAGACTAATAAGAAATATTTCTGTATCAAGTAATCAACGAACCTGATTGGTCACGGAGACCACTCAGGATTATGTGTCGGATACAGATTCATTCCTTACTTGTCATATGAAACATATACATGTTTGACCATGATATAATTCTGTATATAATTTCATGTGCAATTCACACTTATTGACGTATGATGCATATACATTGTTGCCATGATACATTTATGGTATATGCCTCTCATTTGTAATTCAAAAATTATCCTTTGATTATTTTGAGTTTTTGGCGGAGACCCGTGTTTGAGGGGCATTTCGATGATTGACAAAGGGGAGAAAATAGTTGATTAAGTTTAGGGTTATTGTAGGGGGAGGATTTTGATTCCCTTACGATAATTAAACTGCCTTCAATTGATCATTAATGCCTAAACATAAATCGGGGTATCAAACAACAAAAAGGGAGAGATTATTGATGCAGTCTGACCTTGATTGTTGTTTTGGTGTTGACACCGATTTAGGTTTTGATTTAAGTTTGGTTAAGCGAATTTGGGTTAAGACGTGGTCGGGGACTGGGCATGAAACCCTGGTGAGTAAAACCAGGTTCTAGCTTGGGAAGCTAGGTTGACTAAAATCCCGGTGAGTGAAGTCGGGTCCTGGTGAGTGAAGCCAGGTGATGGAAATCCCGGTGAGTGAAGCAAGGTCCTGGTGAGTGAAGCCAGGTGATGA
Source organism: Boesenbergia rotunda (assembly GCA_024364735.1). NCBI lineage: Eukaryota > Viridiplantae > Streptophyta > Magnoliopsida > Zingiberales > Zingiberaceae > Boesenbergia > Boesenbergia rotunda. The sequence goes on along the minus strand of JAGFNQ010000087.1, from coordinate 282,597 downwards.
AAATCCCAGTGAGTGAAGCAGGGTCCTGGTGAGTGAAGCCAGGTGATGGAAATCCCGGTGAGTGAAGTCGGGTCCTGGTGAGTGAAGCCAGGTGATGGAAATCCCGGTGAGTGAAGTCGGGTCCTAGTGAGTGAAGCCAGGTGTTTGGAAATCCTAGTGAGTGAAGCTAGGTTGAAATCCTGGTGAGTGAAGCCGGGTCCTGGTGAGTGAAGCCGGGTCCTGGTGAGTGAAGCCGGGTGTTTGGAATTCCTAGTGAGTGAAGCTAGGTTGAAATCCCGGTGAGTGAAGCCGGGTCCCGGTGAGTGAAGCCGGGTGACCGAAACCCTGGTGAGTGAAGCTAGGTCCTAGCATGGAGGGCTAGGTTGAAGTCCCAGTGAGTGAAGCTGGGCATAGCACGAGTCAGAGAAGGGCTGGAGGCTTGTTCTCGTGACATAGAGTGCATTTGGGCTTGCCTGGATTGGTCTGGTGACCGATCAGGGAAGTTGGAACGGTGCTCCTTCGTGGATCGGTCTGGTGACTGATCCAGCGATGACTGATCGGTCTGGTGACCGATCAGGGAGTATGCGTTTCACTCACTGCACAGCTCCTGATCGGTCTGGTGACCGATCAGGGAGCACACAGTGAGGTTGAGTTCCCTTGCTGATCTGCTCCTGATCGGTCTGGTGACCGATCAGGATCACTGTGCAGATCGTTCTAGAGAACGATCCAGCGTCGCGGGTTCCTCACTATGATCGATCAGGACGGAGCCTGATCTGTCTGGTCATGACCTGATCGGTCTGGTGACCGATCAGGAGGATCCCTGATCGGTCCAGTGACTGATCAGGAGGTTTGGACTGCGAAGCTCAGAAATCGCCTAGTAAAGGGGTAGATCGGTCTGGTGATCGATCCACAACCTGGGATCGGTCTGGTGATCGATCCAGGAGAGTCCCAAAGAAATCGCGATTTCTGATTGAGCGTTGGGGACCGATCAGGACGAAGCCTAATCAGTCTGGACCCAACCTGATCGGTCCGGTGACCGATCACTTTAATTTAAAATGCACTGTCAGACGCTCTGATCGCGTCTGAACGTATCCAATTCTCTACCGATTCTCTGATACATTGTCGATTCTTTTTGATATGCATTGCTAAGCCTCTGTTGGAGTATGCAGGTGATAGCAGGTGATTCAAACACTCAAGGAGGGTCAATGGGAGGCTTTCCTTGGAGCAGGTTTGTTTGTTTCTCCTTCTCAGGTTTGAACGGCAACTGGAGCAGCTGGCGACTGACGGAGACTCAGCTGGAGAGGAGGTATTCAGTGGACTGAGTGCTCAGGGAGGTCAGTGGGTTCTGGCTGGCTCAGTGGATGCTGATGAATCTTGCGATGGTGAGAGGGAGCTTAAGTGGCGAAGCTGGAAGCAGAGGAGTGGTGTGAACAAGACAGAAACTTGGGAAGTTTGGCTGGGCTGTGTTCGTGCTCTCTGTTGATTTGTGCTTGAGCGATCTTGTTGCATTCCTGTGAGATCTTTGTGAGTGTTCCTTCTTGTGTGATATCTTGTACTCAAGTTCAATCATCTATAAGATCTATGGAGAGGTTTCTCCACCGAGAAGGAGGCTCTATCTTATCCGGTGTTCACCGGGGCTTGATCTGCCGACGATCAAGGGATCACCCACCTTAAGGGCACGCCAAGGAGTAGGGGCAAGTTATCACCGAACCTTGTATATCGAGGTGTTAGCGTCGGTTTGCTTTCCTTTTGCTTTGGTTTGTTGTTTTCAGTTTTATGTTTCTGCATTTGCTTCCGCTGCCTAACTCTGAAGTGCAGAAAGATTATAAAAGCTTCAAGCTTAAGTGTCTGTCTATATTCACCCCCCCCCCCTCTCTAGCCATCCGGGTTCCAACATGAAAAGTCCTAACCTGGAGGGTTACGTGTGAAATAGTCCTGGCTTGGAGGGTCAGGTCCTAGCCTGGAGGGCTAGGTTGATGAAATCCTGGCTTGGAAGGTCAGGTCCTAGCTTGGAGGGTCAGGTCCTAGCTTGGAGGGCTAGGTTTATGAAATCCCGGCTTGGAGGGCCAGGTCCTAGCTTGGAGGGCTAGGTTGATGAAATCCTGGCTTGGAGGGTCAGGTCATAGCTTGGAGGGCGGATGAAATCCTAGTTTGGAGGGCTAGGTTGGAGTCCCTGGATCGGTCTGGTGACCAATCAGGGATGTTGGCACGGTACTCCTTCGTGGATCGGTCTGGTGACCGATCCAGCAATAACTGATCGGACTGGTGACCGATCAGGGAGCACACAGTGAGGTTGGAAACCTGCTGCTCCGCTCCTGATCGGTCTGGTGACCGATCAAGGAGCATGCAGTTCACTCACTGCTCTGCTCCTGATCGGTCTGGTGACCGATCAGGGAGCATACAGTGGGTTTTGGTTCCCCTTACTGCTTAGCTCCTGATCGGTCTGGTGACCGATCTGGAACACTGTTCGGATCGTTCTGGTGAACGATCAAGTATCGCGAGTTCCTCACTATGACCGATCAGGACAGAGCCTGATCGGTCTGAGCATGCCTTCATCGGTCTGGTGACCGATCAAGAGGGTTGGACTGCGGAGCTAAGAAATCGCCCTGCAAAGGGGTGGATCGAACTGCTGACCGATCCACAACCTGGGATCGGTCTGGTGATCAGTCTCAGAGAAATCGCGATTTCTGATTGAGCGTTGGGGACCGATCAGGATGGAGCCTGATCAGTCTGAACCCACTCTGATCGGTCTGGTGACCGATCAGGAGGCTCTCTGATCGGTCCGGTGACCGATCACTTTAATTCAAAATGCACTGTCAGACACTCTGATCGCGTCTAAACACATTTGATTTCTCTGCGCTTAATCTCTGATACTTGATTCACTGCTGATTTGCTGTGCTAATGCTCTGATTAAGTGTGCAAGTGACAGGGATGGATTCAAACACTCAAGGAGAGTCAATGGAGGTCTTTCCTTGGAGTAGGTTTGTCCATTTGCCATCTCAGGTTGCAACGGATGCTGGCGTTGGCTGGAGCTGCTGACTGGGGCTGGTCTGAGGGGAAGCTCAGGGAGTCCAGGAGAGCTCAGTAGGCTGGTGGTTGCAGGTGAGCAGCTGGAGGCTGCAGTGAGATGACCTGGCGATCAGTGGAGGGACTTAAGTGCTTGGTGGCGAAGAAGTCTCAACAACGAAGTTCTCCACATTGTGCTTGTTGTGTGATCTGTTGTTCCATCATCTTGAGCAAACAATTGCGATTACTCTACTATCTGAAGCAACCTCTGTTACTTGAGCATTTGGAAGAAGAACCAGGAAGCTTGGTGAGTCCATCAGCAAGAAGACACGAAGAAGGGAGTTCTTGCGTGAGATCTGCGCTGGGTGGAGCTCGGTGAGAAGTTTGCTTGGGTTCTTGCTGTCCTAAGTGCTCTGTAAGATCCTTCTTGTGTTTCATTGTGCTTAAAACTTTATCTTTGTTGAAACGTTGTGGAGAGGTTACTCCACCGAGAAGGAGGTTGCTTACTATCTGGATTTTTCGGGGCTTGATCTGCCAACGATCAAGGGATCGCCCACCTTACGGGCACGCCAAGGAGTAAGGGCAAGTTATCCCCAAACCTTGTAAACCCTCTTGTTAGCGTTCTTGTATTTGTTCTTAGCTTAGGGTTCATTTCTGCATACTCTGTTTTCCTTTAGCTTCCGCTGTGCTACTAACATTTGAGGTGCAGAAAATCGATAGTGTTAAAGTTTAAGTGTCTGGCTATATTCACCCCCCCTCTCTAGCCATCTAAGTTCCAACAAGTGGTATCAGAGCTTGGGGCTCTATACAAGTGGATTAACAACCGAGAGTGAACTACAATGGCTTTGAGAGAAAGTTTTTTCACCACCCGACCTCCCTTCTTCGATGGAGCAGATTTTCAATATTGGAGATCGAAGATGGAGTACTATCTATAGATGGATATCAACACTTAGTTCGCTGTGAAGGAGGGTTTTACTCCTCCAAAGGATGATGAAGTCAAAGAATTAGATACATGGCGTTGGTCGGCTGAACAAACCCGGAAGAGTGAAGCCGACGTGAAGGCGGTGGTGACCCTACAATGTGGCATGAACAAAGAGCAACTCATCAAGGTTGGTCCATTTACAAGTGCAAAAGATTTGTGGAACAAACTCATTGAACTCCATGAGGGCACCCGAGATTCAAGAATCTTCAAGAGGGATTTGTTCCTCAACCAACTCCAAAACCTCTCCATGAAGGTGAATGAACCCGTAAGTGAGCTACATGGTAAGTGTTGGATC
>JAGFNQ010000087.1:180197-276879 GCA_024364735.1 Boesenbergia rotunda | reverse complement strand
GAACCTGGACCTATTGGACCAGCTGGACCTGAAGCTGAGCCAAGTACTAGACAAACCAAGAAAACCCAGACTTAGTCATCCCAACTGATCAAATGTAGGTGATCCAACCTTAGGAGTCAGAACTAGAGCCTCCTATAGAATCTTAGTCAAATAGCCATGATTTCAAAAATTGAACCTAAGACTATTGAGGAAGCCCTACCTGATCCTGACTGGATTTTAGCTATGCAAGAAGAGTTAGCACAATTTGAGAGAAACCAAGTCTGGGAATTAATACCTAAACCTAAGGGCAAATCCGTAATTGACACTAAGTGGGTATTTAGGAATAAGTTAAACAACCAAGGTGAAATAGTCCGAAATAAAGCCCGCTTAGTAGCTAAGGGATTCAGCCAAGTAGAAGGGTTGGATTATGATGAAACCTTTGCCCCTGTAGCTAGACTTGAGTCGATTAGGATGTTACTAGCCTTTGCATCCTATAAAGGATTTAAATTATACCAAATGGATGTAAAGTCGGCCTTCTTAAATGGGCTTATTAAGGAAGAAGTTTATGTAGGACAACCCCCAGGATTTGAGGACTTAGAAAAAACCCGATCATGTCTACAAACTTAGTAAAGCCCTTATGGACTAAAACAAGCACCCAGGGCTGGTATGAAAGATTATCCAATTACCTAATCTCTAAAGAATTCAAACAAGGTCAAATTGACCCAACCTTGTTGTTAAAATTTTAGAAAAAGATATATTTGTTGCCCAAATTTACGTAGATGATATAATATTTGGATCAACTAATTCTAAATTACTAAAAGAATTTGTAACAATTATGGAAAGTGAATTTGAAATGAGTTTAGTTGGGAACTCAACTTTTTCTTAGGGTTACAAATCAAACAAACTAAGGATGGAAATTATGTACATCAATCTAAATATGCAAAAGAACTAATTAAGAAATTTAAAATGGATAACTCTAAAAGTATAAGCACCCCAATGGCCACAAATGTAAAAATAGATAGTGACCCTGAGGGTAAACCAGTAGACCTAAAACTTTACAGAAGTATGATAGGAAGTCTACTATACCTGACAGCCAGCAGACCTGATATACTTTTTTCAGTAGGAATGTGTGCTAGGTACCAAACCTGTGCTAAGGAAACCCACTTAGCAGCCCTAAAAAGAGTTTTAAGATACATTAAGGGCACCCTAAACGTAGGGATTTGGTACCCTAGAACTTCATCCTTTAAGTTATCAGGATACTCTGATTCTGATTATGCTGGCTGTAAATTAGATAGAAAAAGTACAAGTGGAAACTGTCAACTTTTAGGAAATAGCTTAGTAAGTTGGTGCAGTAGAAAGCAACACTGTGTTGCTTTATCAACAACTGAAGCTGAATATGTAGCCTTAGGAGAGTGTGTAGCTCAACTCCTATGGATGATGCATACTCTTAAGGACTTTCAGCTAGACTACAATCAAACCCAAGTCAATATTGACAACATTAGCTCAATTAACTTAACCAAAAACCCAATACAACATTCTAGAACCAAACACATAGAAGTAAAACATCACTTTGTAAGAGATCACGTAGCTAGGGGTGAAATAGTCCTTAAGCATGTAGACTCCAAGTCCAACCTAGCTGACATATTCACTAAACCCCTACCTGAATCTGAGTTTAGCTCACTAAGAAGGCAGTTAGGGTTATGCTTAGTAGAATAGAATCATTTGGTTTTTGGATTTTCAATTTTAAATTGAACTTAAAATGTCTTTTAAAATTTTTTTTTGTTAAAAATATTACTTTAACTTTTTTTTACTTAGTTTTTCAAAAACTACCCCTTTCAAAACTAGGGCTTTTTCGAAAATGGACTTAGCCTAGGCTCTAACCCTAGAACTGCATGCACCTATAGATCTAGAAGCCAGCATCTCACAAGCACCTTAGGGCACTTTTTGAATGATAACCTAGAAAGGGTTGAGATGCTTAGGTCTTTGCCTTAACTCAAGATGCTTTAAGTCAGTGCATCTGCAGCAGTTGGGGCACTAAATACAAACTGAACAGCAATCAAGTTAAGTGTCAAGTTTAGACAATCTAACTTGAACAGCTCACTTAACTTGACTAACCCTAGCCAAAACTACTGTTTATAACAGTTAGTAAGTAGCTAAGTGGGTTAGACAGGTCCCTAAAGGATTAACCAGACTTAGGTCTTATTTTGATTCAGTACAGCAAATGCTCTATTTAAGTATTGCAAATTTTGTTTCTTCTTTTTTCTGCATTCTTTTTGATATATGTCAAAGGGGGAGAGTTGGAAAGGAAACGAGAGTTGGAAAGGAAACAGGAAACACAATTTTTTCTTTTCCATAGTCTTTTCAAAAAGTTGAACTGAAAAATTGGTATAATTTTATTTCTAAGCTCTGAACTATTTTTTGCTTAAAATGATTTTTACTTAATGTTTCTAAGTTTGAAATTTTTCCCAAAAACTGAAAATTTTCTAAAGTCTGAAATTTTTTCAAAAATGAAAATTTTCTAAAGGTTCCCAAACTAAGAATGTTTTTTTCGAAAAACTTAGCAAAAACTGTAGAGATTTCCTAACTTATTATCAAAACATGAAATCTTCTAAGTACTTCATTCACACCACCTGTTTTTGAAAAACCTAGGGGGAGATTTCTTCTAGGGGGAGGGAATCTAACTTAGGATTTTAAATTCAGCACTTTTTTCCTTAACTTTTTGAACTAGGTTGCCATATATCAAAAAGGGGGAGATTGTTGGTGCAGTATGCACCCAAGTCAAACCTGTGTTTTGATATTGGCAAAAAGGTTCAAAAGTTAAGGGTTAATGGTTGTCTAACGAGTTTCTTGAGTATACAGGAAAAGCCCTAGTGAAGGAATGCTAGGCACTGGCAAAGGACTGCCAGACAGGACAAGCCCTAGCAAAGGACTGCTAGGCACTGGCGAAGGACTGCCAGACAGGACAAGCCCTAGCGAAGGAATGCTAGGCACTGGCGAAGGGCTGCCAGAAGAAAAAACCTAGCGAAGGGCTGCTAGGCACCAAGCGAAGGGAAGCTTGGTAACTCAAGACCTGGCGAAGGACTGCTGGGCAAAAGTCCAACTGGAGGATCCGGTTGGCACCAGGTAAAACTCTCCCGAGAGGAGTAGGTGAGGACGCGTTCCCCTCGAGGGAACATTAGGCGTCGGTTCGACCTAGGGCTCCATTTTGGAGATCCAAAGTCAGAACCAAGACAGCTAAGGCTGTTTTAACTAACTTATTATTTGCTGTTTTGGACTAACCCTGGATGCAGGACCGAAGGACTGTGTTTCTGCAGCTCAGAGAGCCTCAAAGGAGTGAGGTCGTAGCTGAGTAGGGCGCCCCGGATGTGTCGGGTGCCCCAGAGTCAACCCAAAGTCAGCAGAGAGGTAAACGCCCCGACAGCAGCGCAATTGGGGGCGCCCCGCGTGTGTCGGGCGCCCCGCATGTCGGGCGCCCCGCGTGTCTCGGGCGCCCACTGTGCCACGCCACTGAAGGCTGCTGCAGCTCACTCTCGCGAAGCCCTGAAGATGACGCTTTGACCGGTCAACCGGGCGCCCCGCGCGCGTCGAGCGCCCCGGTCAAAGCTGATCCCGAAGATGAAGAGATCAGCCTTGACCAGAGAGCTCGCCGGATCAAGAGCCACGTGGGGGGCGCCCCGAGCATGTCGGGCGCCCCCTGCCCTATATAAAGAGGGCCTCGACCCTATTCTTCAACAACGAATTCCTTCGACAATTCTACGCTCTTCTGCTTCCACGACACGCTCCAGAAAGCTGCCAACTCAAGCCGACGACGTCCCGCTGCTCCAGAACTTCAATCTTCACCGGACGTCGGTAACAAGAGTTGTATTTAAGTTTACGAGAATATTTTTATTATTATTTGTGTGTAAACTTTTGCGAACTTATAGAATTGCCCGCAGAAAACGGTCAACGACCGTGGGCCTTGGAGTAGGAGTCGACCCAGGCTCCGAACCAAGTAAACCGGCTGTGTTTGCGTTGTTGTGTTCTCTTTTATTTCCGCTGCGCACCCGCTCTTTTTAAATCCGAACAAATTGCGACATTCACCCCCCCCTCTCTCGCATTTCTCGATCCAACATGATCATCCTGCCAAACTGTTGGCGTTACAAGCATTGAAATCTCTGGCGTTTCTGTGCTTGGGCGTTACTGGCCTCCATTGATGGAGTATTGAATACCTCCATCAATGGAGGAAACGCCTGATTCTTCCTGTATAAAGAGGCGTCCAAATTGCAATCCAAAAAGGGAGACGTAGGAGTGGAACAGGAGCATCAATCGGTGAGGGATTTGGTTTGTGAAAGAAAGTGTTTTGTCCGTGGTGATATCTCGCGTGACAGCAGGCAAGCAGAGGAAGAAGAAGCAAAGGAGATCACTGTAAGTTCAATTCCATCTCATGTTTTTCAATCTAAGATTGATATCAGAGCCATTAGATTGTAAAAGCATGATTTACCTTTTTCCTTTGCGATGAACTCCTCGATCTCGATCTGTTGATGGAGAAAATCGTTGAAATCGCCACTGAGTTCTTCAATCGTTGCGCGTTTTCACTCCACTGGCCGACGATCGCATCACGCGTGCGCAAGAGAGCCGTCGCCTTCGGCTGGATGTGTCGATGGAGGCAGCTATAGCGTTTGTGATGGCGAGAAGAAAAAAAATGGTTGTGGGGAAGAAGGCTGCGTGGAGAAGAAGAGGCGGCGGCTGCGGGCGTTGGGTGAAGAAGATTAGGTTTGGGTTTTTTTTTAAAGAGAAAAAGTTGATTTTATTAAATCAACAAGAATTAAAAAAAAATTTCGAAACCTATTTTACTCAGCAAAACGCTGCTGCCCAAGGGAGGATCGAACCACCGACCTCCCAGTTGAAGGCAAACAGGCCCAACTAGATGCTATATTCGGTAACTTGTTTAGATTTGGTTCAATTTATTTAAATTAGATTCTAGTTTGGTTGAAAAAGATTAAGTTGGTCAAATCGATTTTGGTTCAAACCATTAGTTGGTTTAACCAAACCATTTTGATCAAATAATCTGAACTAAACAGAATGATTTGATTATTATGTTGAACCTCAAATTTAAATAGGCTTAATTATAGCTACAAACAAAAAGGAAACTTATATGCCTTTATCTATTTGTATTGTGAATTGAATTGAACCAGTTTTGTTACTGGTTTGTCGGTTTTGTACTGACATTGTGTATTTCAATTCCAGATGCCGAGATTTATTACCACAATGACTCGTCGAGATGTGCGACGGAATCATTTGAGGGAACAGATAGAGGAGATTGACTACCTCCCACATCTAGGCATCCAAGGGCATATGGGAAGGCTTGATCGTCTATTTTGGAAACTTGAATAGGAAGAGTTCCCAGTCCTAGATAACTACCGGATCGGGGCATTGATTAGTTCATTGCCGAGGCATGCTAAAGTAGCTGCAAGATGTATCTGGGGATGCTACGAAGGACGTATCTCATATACCGAGTTGTGTAGAGAACTACTTCGCCAGAATTTTTCAGAAGAGGATCTGGAAGATTCTGAGGACGATCTGGAAGAGGATCCTGAAGAATCTGAAGAGGATCCAGAAATAGATCTGATTGTAGAATTCGAGGGGGATCCTGAGGAAATCGAGTGGGATCCAATTGAAGATTCTGAGGAAGACCCAGAGGAAGATCCCGAAATGTTCGAGGGCGATCCTGAAATGTTCGAGGACGATCCCGAAATGCCTGGGGAAAACCCTGAAATATTTGAGGAAGATCCTGATATTGAAATGATCGAGGAAGATCCTGAAATATTTGAGGAAGATCCGATAGAATCTGTGGAAGATCCCGAGCCTGATCAGACAGGCCGATTAGAGATGAACGAGATAGTGATAGCCACTGCCATAATATTTTTTATTATGGGAATGATGTCAACTTATCTAGTTCATTGAATTCTGTTTGTTGTACCAAATTATTAAGCCTATTAAATAAAGTTATGTTATGTGTTAACTGACTTGTCAATGATTAGTTCATTTATATGATTAGTTCATATTTAAGACAAATGATTAGTTCATTTAATGGGATGTATGTAATATAATTGATCAATGTTAATTAGATTGGATTATACGAATGATGAGTGGAAACGTAGTTATCACTTGATTTCGTAAACCAAATCAAGTTTACATTGAGTCAATCAAAAATTATGTACATATGTTATACACTGAATTAATTAATAATTTGTTTATTCATGATAGATCATGGCAACTAAGAACATCATAGCTGAACTGAACAAGGGAGAGAAATTGTATGGGGACAACTATAAAATATGGCATCTCAAGATACAATGTGTTCTTGAGGAACAAGAAGTTCTGGAGGCTGTAAATCATTTCATGGTAGAACCTGCTGTTGGTTCAACTGCACAGTACAGACTTGATCTAGATGCCTATAGGGCATGGAAGAAAAAAGACTCCACTGCAAAGGGGATATTGATTAGTTCAATGGTAGATGACCTGGTATTTGAGTATGAGCCACTACCATCAGCTCATGCTGTCTGGGTTGCCCTGAGAGAGAGATACAGTGGAGTTAGTGTAAGCAAGCTTCGTCAACTGACAATCAAGTTTGACAGTTGTAAAAAGCGCCCGAATGTGACGATGACCCAACATCTGAGAGAAATGGGTAATATGATTCGGGAGCTTAAGACTGCTGGTCATGAGTTGACCGACGAACAACAGGTTCAAGCAGTTATTCGTTCCCTTCCTGATTCTTGGGAAACAATGAAGCAGAACCTTACTCACAGTGAGAGTATCAGGACTTTTATTGATGTCTCACGCCATATTGAACTGGAGGCGGAGAGAATAGAATCCGCAAGGATTTCTGAGCAAGCTTTTGTAGCTGAAGGTTCTGGATCCAAGAATAAGAAAAAATGGTTTAAGAAAGGAAAGGGAAAGGGAAAAGAAGCTGGTGCTACTACTGTGCAAGACCAATCAAGAAGAAAGGAAAGAAGAATGGAAAGAAACCTAAAGGCAAGCTAACTTGATACAACTGTGGCAAGAAGGGCCATTTTGCTCGGGAGTGTACTGAGCCGAAAAAGGTAAATCCATGTTTGTCTTCTTTTCATGAGCTTTATGTTGCTAGTTCGGTGTTGTTAGCTGATTCTTATCCTTTGTGGATTATAGATTCAGGAGCAACGAACCATGTAGCTCGTGATCGAGCTACGTACATGGAGTACCGTCGCATACCAGCTGGCAATAAGTGGATATATGTGGGAAACAATGCAAGAATTGAAGTCAAAGGAATTGGCACTTGCAAACTCAACCTTCGTGGTGGGCGTACATTGTTTCTGCATGATGTCCTGTATGGTCCTGAGATTCGATGGAATTTGGTTTCTGTGAATTGTCTTCTTGAATTGGGTTATTGTATGAATTTTTACAGTCGTCGTGTAGAACTTAAAATTGACTCTGTGTTGATTGGATATGGTTTTATATCAAACGGTTTCATGGTTCTTGATGTAGAACCAGATGTTAATTGTGGAAATAATGGTTGTTTTTCAAACATTGCTCTTACTAGTGATGCTGATGTTAATGATGAAGTTTGGCATGCTAGATTGGGACATATAGGACAAGAAAGAATGAATAGATTAGCAAGAGAGGGTCTGCTCGGCACTCGTGCTAAAGTTGACTTGTCTATATGTGAGCACTGTCTTGCTGGAAAAGCAACTAGGAAACCGTTTGGTAAGGCTATTAGGGCTGATTCAACATTGCAATTGATTCATTCGGATATTTGTGGTCCGATGAACGTGAAGGCTAGAAATGGTAGTTCATATTTCATTACATTTATTGATGATTTCACGCGTTTTGGTCATGTGTATTTGATTTCTCATAAATCTGAAGCATTAGATTGCTTTAATCGTTATTTGAACGAAGTTGAGAATCAATTGGAACGTAAGGTTAAAACCTTACGCACTGACCGTGGAGGTGAATACTTGTCTGATCAGTTCAAGACAATATGTAATGAGAAAGGGATTATTAGACAGTTAACTATCCTTGGAACTCCACAGCAAAATGGAGTTGCTGAAAGAAGAAATCGAACTCTTCTTGAAATGGTTAGGTCGATGATGGCTCAAGCTAATTTGCCTATTTCCTATTGGGGAGATGCATTATTGGCTGCAACCTACATACTTAACCGGGTGCCTTCTAAATCTATTCCATCTACTCCATATGAACTTTGGACAGGCAGAAAACCAGATTTGAGTAATCTGAGACCATGGGGGTCAGCTGCTTATATTCATGACAAGACTCACAAATATGAAAAATTAGGACCCAGAGATAAGAAGTGTATTTTTGTAAGATATTCTGATACCTCTAAGGGTTATGTCTTTATTGGTGAGCAGCAAGATGGAACCATCTCTGAAATTGAGTCAAGAGATGTTACTTTTCTCGAAACTGAGTTCCCAACGAGAGGTGAAGTTGATAAATCAAGGAGGATACTGTTCCTCCATTAACAAATCAGGAATCTCAGGGAATGCCTGAATCTAGTCAACCTAGTGGGAGTGAATTGCCTATAAGTGAATTAGTTTCTCAACAGTCAAACCTGCGAAGAAGTAATCGTAAGATTATTCCTCGGAGAAGGTTTGACATTGAAAATGAGGCATTAATGATTCTCCCAGTTGACGATGAAGAACCTCGAACGGTTGAGGAAGCATTGAGATGCTCAGTTAGAGAAAAATGGAGAATTGCAATGGATGAAGAAATGGAGTCTATGAGAAAGAATCAGGTTTGAGATTTAGTCGATCTTCCTCCAGGCCGAAGGGCTATTGGGAATAAATGGATTCTCAAAATCAAGAGGAAGGCAGATGGATCGATTAATAAATACAAAGCTCGTTTGGTTGCAAAAGGATATACCCAAATGGAGGGTATTGATTTTGAAGAGACATTTTTCCCTGTTGTGAAGTTTGTGTCAATACGTGTCATTTTAGCTATAGTAGCACATTATGACTTGGAATCACATCAGATGAATATAAAAATGGCTTTCCTTAATGGTAATCTTGACGAGGAAATCTATATGGCACAACCAGAAGGTTATATTGCTGATGGCCAAGAGGAAAAAGTATGTAGACTTAAAAAGTCTATATATGAGCTAAAGCAAGCGTCGAGACAATGGAACATAAGATTCAATGAAGTCATTTTATCTTATGGTTTCGAAATGATCAATGAGGATCATTGTATTTACCTAAGAAAGGATAAAGGAAAGTTGGTCATTTTATCATTATATGTTGATGATATGCTGATAGCTGGAAATGACTTAAAAGTTGTGATTGTGGTCAAGTCTTGGCTTTCATCACAATTTGACATAATTGACATGGGAGAAGCTGAGTATATCTTAGGAGTACGGATCATTCGTGATCGATCAAAAAGACTTTTGGGTTTGTCCTAAGAAGCTTATATTACTAAGATACTACAACACTTCAATATATTTGATTGCAACGTTGAACAAACACCTATAGCGAAAGGTGTTGTTTTGAGCAAAAGTATGTCTCCCAAGACTCCTGAAGAGATAGCCGAGATGAAAAAAAGACCATATGCTAGTGCCATTGGTAGTTTGATGTACACTATGTTGTGTACTCGCCCTGATATAAGCTATGCTGTTGGCTTAGTTAGTCGTTTCCAGTCAAACCCAGGATCGAGACACTGGAAAGCGGTAAAAAGGATATTCAGATATCTCAAAGGAACGGCAGATTATTGTCTCTGCTTCCAAGGATCAAAACTGAGCTTGAAGGGCTACGCAGATGCAGATTGGGCAGGGGACCTTGACGACAGAAAATCCACATCTGGCTATATTTTTTTGCTGAATGGAGGTGCCATTTCATGGAACAGCAAGAAACAGGCTTGTGTAGCACTGTCGACAATGGAGGCTGAGTATGTGGCTTGTGCAGCGGCTGTACAAGAAGCTGTCTGGTTAAGAAGGTTCCTGAAGCATCTGAAGATTGTTGAGGACAGTGGGAGCCCTGTTACAGTGTGTTATGACAATCAAGCTGCTATAGCTTTTTCCAAGGATCCTAAATATCACAGCAAAGGCAAGCATATAGAAATTAAATACAATTTTGTAAGGGATGTTGTTGACAAGAAAAAGATAATTCTTGAGTACATCCCTACCCGAGCAATGCTTGCAGATCCTTTTACGAAGCCGTTGACTAAAAAGTCGTTTTATGAACATGTGAAGTCTTTGGGACTACGCAAGTTGTAACAAATTGTAAAGACTATTATTTAAATGAAATGTCATGATCTATTCAGTGTGAATGTATTTGTTACATTGAAAAAGTCTCGATGAGCATGTTGGCAAACTGAGATTGGTCCACTCACATGGACAATCGTCTCTATTTGTTGAGTATAATAGAGGTAAGACCATTACTTATGAGACAACTTATGTAGTTGTGAAAAAGAGACATACTCATAAGTTGAGGTCGCCTTGATTTTGTATCAAGATGAGATCATTTATGTAATGATCGAAGTAAATGCACCCACCATTTACTAAACCTGTTTAAAGCCAGATTGGAATTCATAAGTTGAATTCGGATTAGACGTTAGGTATGTCTAGATCGAAATCTGTACAATGTTAGATATTTGAGAAAAACATGCACTCTTTCTGGTAAAGAGAAAAACATCGTAGCATGTGATTCATACCACATGTGCTATAGCGACAATAAGGGTAGTAGGAGAAAGGATCCCTGCTTCTCTACTATGTGAGACCCTTGAGATTATCAGTTAATCTTAATCTTACCCTAAGTGACTATTTAGCTGTCTACTTGAAGTTTTAATCAGTGTTTGCTACTTTAGTGTGTGTCCTATTGACTATGGATGATTCGGTCTATGGAGTATAACTAGGAAAGCAACTGATTAGAATGAATAGATTCTAGCTGAAAAGGAAGATTAAAATTGGTTTACATCTGTAATACTTATTCACTGGTTGACCAGTTACATTTTTTTGTTAAGTACTTAAAAATGTGATTGTGAATAAAAGTATTGATTTGAGATGTCGAACATGCTCTTGACATAGATGTCATATGAGGGATTAGAGATGTTCATGTTGATGTAAATATTTAATCTGGGGTAAAAGCAAGTTATTGATGTATCTGATTCGTTCTATAGAGCAGCTAAGTTAAGTGTAACAACTTTCTTAGCATTAATTGCTCAGTGTGCTTGCTGTCGCACGAACCATTTTCCCTGAAGTATGAGTTGAATGCTCTTATATGGTCTTTGTGACTTCCTTACGTAGTCTTAGTGACTAAATGACCTATATGGATAGAATTGGACGAGTGGGAGATGTTGGCGTTACAAGCATTGAAATCTCTGGTGTTTCTGTGCTTGGGAGTTACTGGCCTCCATTGATGGAGTATTGAATACCTCCATCAATGGAGGAAACGCCTGATTCTTCCTGTATAAAGAGGCGTCCAAATTGCAATCCAAAAAGGGAGACGTAGGAGTGGAACAGGAGCATCAATCGGTGAGGGATTTGGTTTGTGAAAGAAAGTGTTTTGTCCGTGGTGATATCTCGCGTGACAGCAGGCAAGCAGAGGAAGAAGAAGCAAAGGAGATCACTGTAAGTTCAATTCCATCTATGTTTTTCAATCTAAGATAAACATCAGGTCCTATTTGGCTAACCCTTGGTTACCTTAACCAACCCTGGGTTCTGGTTAACTCTGCCAAACATTAGATCCTGTTTGGCTAAAACTTTGTCAACCTGATCAATCCTGGGTTACCAAACATAAGGTCCTGTTTGTTTTAACTCTTGATCACTTTAACTAACCCTTACCTTGTCTAACACATATTGTTACTAACTTAAGCATATTGTTAAACATCGAAACACTTAGAGAAGGGCATCATTGATGCATCTTGCACCAACATAAGATATCCTTATAAATAATTTGGTTCATCAACTTCATCGATATAGGACTAAAAAGGGCATAGTAACTATATATGATAGTAACAAGCCCTAACAGTAATCACAATACTAATGTCATTAACGATATAAATCAAGATGTGAATGTATAGAGTGGAAATTATATGAAATATAATCAATATATATCAATTTCCAATTGGTCCAAAATGATTCAAAAGAGTCTGATCATATTTACAAATACCTTATGCTAAACTGTAATAGCAAATTATGATCCAAACTTTATGATTCTAATAAGAATCTGTATTATATTTATAAATACTAAATGTTAAACAGTAGTACTAAATCATGATACTATATTCAGAGTGTTAAATAAACATATATATTTTCATTAATATTTTAAACTTTAAGTGCGTACAATAATCAAAATAAAATTTTGTCTTTATTATCATAGAGCAATAGAATAAATACAAACTCCAAGTAAATGAATTCTTCTTCCATAAGAAGAACTCACATATCCACAACATACGCATGAAACACCTTAAGCACCAAGCCCTTGGTAAGTGGATCTGTGTACATGAAATCTGTACTGATATGCTCTACCATTATCTAACGACTCTAAACTCTTTCTTTAACCGCTAGAAAATTGATTTCGATATACTTAGACTTCGACGAACAACGGTTGTTCTTAAAATAAAGTTTTGTGGCTTTATTATCACAATAAATCCTATCTGTTAATGCCATTAACGATCTGTAATGTAGTGATGAAGTTTCGCAACCAAATCCCTTAATTGGATGCTTCTTAGCATGCTACCAACTTTGTCTCTATAGTAGAAGTGACTATTAGTGTCTGCTTGACACTTTTCAAAAATATAGCCCCTCCAGTAAGCATGAAAATATAGCCCGAAGTGGACCTCATGTTATCCAAACATCTAGCAAAAATGGAGTTTTAACAACTAATCACCTCTAGGTGATTTGATCTTCGATACATGAATATTATGTCTTTTAGTTCTTTGAAAATATCGCATCACTCTCTTTATAGTTTTCCAATGTGACGTTCTAGATTACTAACATATCTGCCTAACATCCCTACTATAAAAGCTATATCGAATCGAGTACAAACTTGTGCATATATGAGACTTCCCACTACTGACGCAAGTATAACAAACTTGCTCTCACTGAACTTGAGCCTCTAGACGAAGATCTTCTCCTTCTGATGAGCCCTCCACAATCTAAACCCTATTCCCGACTTGGGTGCAGATTGGTCGGTTGTGAATCTCGGTGCGCCTCCACCAATCCCCTTACTATCGACCCAAATCCAAGGGGAAGGCAAGAAGAGGAAGGGGAAAAGATAAGGGCTCGCTGGCTTGGTCGGTTGTGGTCACGTGGAGAGGGTGCCACCATCAGCCTACTCACGTGAGGCTGGAAACCACAAGGGAGAGGGGTTGCGTCGCACCAACGAATCCTGGCTCTTGTTCTTGGCCAGAGAGGGGCCGACGACGTCAGCTCATCGACGTGATTGCGGAGAACCGCAGCAGAGTTGCGGCGCCGAACATGTAGAGGAGAGGAAGATTTGATGGGGAGAGGAGAGGAATTTAGGGTTTCAGCAGGGTTTTAAAGGAAAGGAAAATATAAAAGTAGAAAAAAAATACATTTATAAATCCACTTTTCCTCATTTAATTCGGGTAATTAAATCAGACCCCATTTTTATCCCGTAAACTCACAAATAGCTCCAGAAAATTTCTGAAATTTTCGAAAAATTCAACAAACCTATTTCCTACTTTACCCTCCGGATTTATTTGTCATATTTTACAATTGGACATCTCCATAATGTACTTTTTTATGTTTCCTTTACTACTATATCGTATGATTACCAACTTCGAAAGAATTGTTATAGTCTTGACCTTTTCATTTAAGGTAAATCGGTCTGCTAGTTGGTTAAGAAAACTCTTAGTATCTTCTTTCTGTTATTATGCACTTTATTTGTGTCGGTATGGAAAACTTCATGATGCTTATATTCATGCGATTTGATTTCTCTCATAGTTGAAATTCAGCTTTCTGCTCTATAGTACTAGTACTAGTACTAGTGAGAGGCGCGGGATGATCATTCCTTAACGCATAGTCCAAATATATGCAGCCTAGGATTATGATCACGTATTCTTTCTATTCAGCAAAATTCAAATCAGTTAATATTGGGATGTTATTAATGCTGGCAGTTACAGAATGCACTGAAATTAAAGAGAAAAATTTATTTATGCTCACGATTTAATTAAAGCCAAAAACATATATAAATGCAAGTAATAAAACACAAGATTATGTAAATAAAATAAAATTTAAATGCATATGAATGAGCTCCTTATGAGATACAATTGATGCAACCTGGTGCATGAAGCTCCCGTTATGCGGGGTCCCAAGGAAGGGTCTATTATACGTAGCCTTACCCAACTTTGTAAGAGGTTGTTTCCTTATGTGATACCAAATATGATATTATATTTTACTCTGTATGTAGACTAAAATACAATTTGTTTGTAGTACTTTCTGATATAACTCAAACTTTAATTCGTCACATAATATATCTTCCTTTCGGTCGACCCATTATACGCATAATATGTAACTTTATATAGTTATATTTTGGTTCATAACTTACAAAAATTTTAATCAACCATATAACATGTCTTCCTTTGGGTCGACATATTTTGTGTATGATCAAAATAAAATAAATTTTTTTTTTCAATAGTTATATGATATCTTGAACATATATCTTCCATAAAAGAAGCCTTCCTTTAGGCCAAGTACTCTTAACATAGATATACATCTACCAACAAAAAATATACTAAACTTACCTAAGGTATCTTTCTTTAGGCCAGCACAATAGTTAAACTTAGTAGCATTGTGTAGATATACCTAAGAAAATATTAAAAACTTAATTGAACAGATAATTTCTTAATCAGATTTAATAATTTCAAATTAGACTTATCAATCTATTGATAACATATAATAATTGATTGATTTTAGTCAATTGATTATCATAACCAATTTAAAAGTCTATTATATACAAGTACTAAAATTTCAAAGTTCTATAATTGAATGGATTATATATCAATTAATTTCATTTTGAATATTCTCATGAATGAATTTCATGCATGTGATATAGTAAATTGATTAAGTCTATGCTAAATCAATAAGTTTTGCATGCATGCAATATAATAAATCGATTTCGATGAAACGACTATTGGTGCAAGATGCATCAGTGATGTCCTCCTCTAAGTATTTCAATGTTTAACAATATACTTATGTCAGTGATACATTGACCAAGGGAAGAGTAGTCAAGAAAACTGGACCAAAGTGAACCAAAGTCCTAGTTAACCTAGGCACTAAGTCCTGGCCGAGAGCTGGGCACCTAAGACCTGACCGATGGTTGGGCATTAAGTCCTGGTGAGTGAAGTTGGGCACTAAGACCTGGTGAGTGAAGCTGGGCAAAAGTCCTGACGAGTGAAGTTGGACACTAAGACCTAGTGAGTGAGGCTGGGCACTAAGACCTGGTGAGTGAAGCTGGGCACTAAGTCCTGGTGAGTAAAGCTGGGCAAAAATCCTGACAAGTGAAGTTGGGCACGAAGTCTTGGTCCGAGGGATTGCGCAACTTAGCTGAGTGATGATTAAGGACAGAAGTAGAGATGAGTTGAGGTTCAGACGTCTCGAGATCCGGGAGTCTCGAAGGCTAAGCAAAAGTCTAACCGGATGGACTGGGTGGCAACTGACTCCTGAGAGGAGTAGGTGAAAGGCGCGTTCCCAGGGATGGGAACTTAGGCGTCGGTTCGACCTAGGGTTTCACGGAAATCCGAAGTCAGAACCAAACCCTTAAGGCTAAGGATATACATGTGTTTGCCTTGTATTTATGTATCTTGCAGGTACCTAAAATTGAAGACAAAGTATGCAAACAAACACACAACAGGGTTGGAAAGCAGGCTGCTAGGCACCTCCATCAGCTAGGGCGCCCTAGTCAGTTAGGCGCCTCAATGGGTCAGGCGCCTCAATGAATCAGGAGCCTCCTTCAACACAGGCACCCTTGTTGATGACCTTATCGACTGCTGCGAGTTCGACGCCGAGATGAGGTTTGACCAGGCTCTATGAGGCGCCTTATTGATCACAGGCACCCTATACCAAGCCTATAAAAGGGGCTTCAACCCCTCAACTCAATACAACATTCCAAGATCATTTCTGAGCTTTCCAAGTCACGACAAAGCACTAAAGACGAGGCTCTGCAACCAAGGAAGCTCCGGGAGGAAGTGCGTGTTGATACAGTCTGACCCTGCTGTTGTTTTGGTGTTGACACCGATTTTAGTTTAGGTTGATTATGATTATGATTAAGTCCTGATCGGATATTAGGCACGGTATTGAAAAGTCCTAACTTGGAGGGTTAGGTGTGAGAAAATCCTAGCTTGGAGGGCTAGGTGTGGAAAAGTCCTAACCTGGAGGGTTAGGTGTGGAAAAATCCTAGCTTGGAGGGCTAGGTGTGGAAAAGTCCTAACCTGGAGGGTTAGGTGTGGAAAAATCCTAGCTTGGAGGGCTAGGTGTGGAAAAGTCCTAACCTGGAGGGTTAGGTGTGGAAAATCCTAGCTTGGAGGGCTAGGTGTGGAAAAGTCCTAACCTGGAGGGTTAGGTGTGGAAAAATCCTAGCTTGGAGGGCTAGGTGTGGAAAAGTCCTAACTTGGAGGGTTATGTGTGGAAAATCCTAGCTTGGAGGGCTAGGTGTGAAAAGTCCTAACTTGGAGGGTTAGGTGTGAAAAAGTCCTGGCTTGGAGGGTCAGGTCCTAGCCTGGAGGGCTAGGTTGATGAAATCCCGGCTTGGAGGGCCAGGTCTTAGCTTGGAGGGCTAGGTTGGATGAAATCCTGGCTTGGAGGGTCAGGTCCTAGCTTGGAGAGCTAGGTTGGGTGAAACCTTAGCTTGAAGGGCTAGGTTGGAGCCCCTGGATCGGTCTGGTGATCGATCAGGGAGGTTGGTACGGTGCTCCTTCGTGGATCGGTCTGGTGACCAATCCAGCGATGACTGATCGGTCTGGTGACCGATCAGGGAGTGTGCAGTTCACTCACTGCTCAGCTCCTGATCGGTCTGGTGACCGATCAGGGAGCCCACAAGTGAGTTGAGTTCCCATGCTGCTCTACTCCTGATCGGTCCGGTGACCGATCAGGGAGCATCTAGTAGGTTTTTGGGAACCTTACTGATCTGCTCCTGATCGGTCTGGTGACCGATCTGGAACACTGTTCAGACCGTTCTGGAGAACGATCCATTGTCGCGGACTCCGTCTTATAACCGATCAGGCCAGAGCCTGATCGGTCAGGAAGCTTCCCGATCGATCTGGTGACCGATCAGGCCCGTGTGGCCGCGAAAGCTGGGAGTCCCAGCAAAGCGGTGGATCGGTCCAGTGACCGATCACTTTAATTCAAAATGAACTGTCAAACGCTCTGATCACGTCTGAACACATCTGATTTCTCTGCGCTTAATCTCTGATACTTGATTCTCTGCTTGATATGCTGTGCTAATGGTCTGATTAAGCTGCAGGTGACAGGAATGGATTCAAACACTCAAGGAGGGTCAATGGAAGTCTTTCCTTCGAGCAGGTTTGTCCTTTTCCATCTCAGGTTGCAACGGAAGCTGGCGCTGACTGGAGCTGCTGACTGGGGCTGGTCTGAGGGAAGCTCAGGGAGTCCAGGAGAGCTCAGTGGTAGATGGCTGTTGCAGGAGAGCAGCTGGAGGCTGCAGTGAGGTGGTGACCTGGCGATCAGTAAGCTGGGACTTAAAGCGCTTGGTGGCGAAGCAGTCTCAGTAACTCAACGAAACTACTCTGCGACAACTTGTGCTTGCAACAACTCTGTTCCATCATCTCTTGAGCAAGCAACTGCGATCTCTGAAGCAACCTTGTGTTACTTGAGCATTTGGAAGAGGAACCAGGAGGCTTGGCGAGTCCATCAGCGAGAAGACACGAAGAAGGGAGTTCTTGCGTGAGATTTGCGCTGGGTGGAGCTCGGTGAGAAGTTTACTTGGGTTCTTGCTGTCCTAAGTGCTCTGTAAGATCCTTCTTGTGTTTCATTATGCTTAAAACTCTATCTTTGTTGAAACGCTGTGGAGAGACTACTCCACCGAGAAGGAGGTTACATTTTATCCGGATTTTTCGGGGCTTGATCTGCCGATGATCAAGGGATCACCCACCTTACGGGCACGCCAAGGAGTAGGGGTAAGTTATCCCTGAACCTTGTAAACCCTCTTGTTAGCGTTCTTGTGTTTGTTCTTAGCTTAGTGTTTAGTTTTCTGCATACTCTATTTTTGTTTGCTTCCGCTGTTACTAACGTTTGAGTGCAGAAAATTGCAATGTGTGAAAGTTTCGGTGTCTGGCTACATTCACCCCCCCTCTCTAGCCATCCAAGTTCCAACAAGTGGTATCAGAGCTTGGGGCCCTGTACAAGCGGATTAACAACCGAGCGCTATCAAAAATGGCTTTGAGAGAAGGTTTTGGTACCACCCGTCCACCCTACTTCGATGGAGCAGATTTTCAATATTGAAGATCGAAGATGGAGTATTATCTAAAGATGGATATCAACACTTGGTTCGCTGTGAATGATGGGTTTTCCCCTCCAATGGATGATGAAGGAAAAGAATTGGAGTCATGGCGTTGGTCGGCTGAGCAAACCCGGAAGAGTGAAGCCGATGCGAAGGCGGTGGTGACCCTACAATGTGGCATGAACAAAGACCAACTAATCAAGGTTGGTCCCTTTTCGAGTGCAAAAGATTTGTGGAATAAGCTTATTGAACTTCATGAGGGTACTCGAGACTCAAGAATTGCCAAGAGGGATTTGTTCCTCAACCAACTTTGAAACCTCACCATGAAGGAAAGTGAAATGATGAGTGAACTACATAGTCGGTTCAAGGAAGTCCTCAACAGTCTTCATTCCATAGATGAAAAGGTCGAGAACCGCGACCTTGTGAGGTATGTGTTGAAAGCATTTCCAAGGAATATTTTATGGTCATCCATGGTGGATGCCTATAAAGTTTCCAAGGACTTATCAATTGTCAAATTAGATGATTTGTTTTGCGAAATGGAATTGCATGAAATGGCTAACAAAGGCCCCAAGGAGAAGGGGATTGCCTTAGTTCTAGGAGAAAGAACAAGAAGAAGAAGGAGAAGAAGAAGGAGAAGGAAGTCTCATCATCTTCTTCCTCATCCGAATCCGAGTCCGAATCCGAGGAGGATGGCAGCAGCTCCTCGTCCTCCGAGATGGCTAATTTTGTTAGAAGGATGATGAGGAAGGGTCGACGCTTCAAGGGTAAAGGTAACCCAAGTGAAGTTAAGCTTGATAAGAATAATATTAGTTGCTATGAATGTAGCAAGAAAGGGCACTTCAAGAAGGACTGCCCAAAACTCAAGAAGAAGGAGGAAAAATCCAAAAAGAAGAAGAAGGCCTTGAAAGCCACTTGGGATGAATCATCCTCAAGTTCGTCCGATGAAGAGAAGGAGGAGAAGAGTACACGGCATGTGGCACTCATGGCATTGGAAGATCAAGAAAGCAGTGATGAATCGAGTGACTCCTCAAACGCGGCTTCATCATCTTCGGATGATGAAGAGGTAATCACTCCCGAACTTGAGAAATGCTATAGAGCTATTGCATGCTTAACCAATATGTTGAAAAAGTCAAAAATTAAGGTTAAATCATTGCAATTAGAAGTTGAACAATTGAAATCCTCTAGGGATGAGGATGTAGATGATTTACATGTAGAAATGATAGAGGAGGAAAATAAATCATTAAAGAGTGAAGTTGAGAGACTCAAGAGTGTTCTTGAGAAGTTCTCAACAAGCTCAAAGACCTTAGATATGATCTTGAATGCCCAAAGGGCAGTCTAAAATAGGGTCGGTATTGGTTATCGACCCAAAGAACCATCATTTGTGTCCTTAATGTCTAGGACTGATGTTAGACAATCTAAGACACCTAGAGTCCAAAGAAAAGTAGTCAAGGCATGGGTGCCTAAGTCTTGTTTAGTAGGTGCTTTAGGTCCCAAGGTTTGGGTACCTAAAACTTCTATTTTTCGAATTGTGTAGGTTATGATTGAGGGGGAGCATCTATCAGCTTGGTTCGTTGATAGTGGATGCTCCAAACACATGACCGGGGATAGATCATTATTTACTACACTTCAAAGAAAAAATAGAGGTAATGTTTCATTTTGTAATAATGGTAGTCTTAAGGTCATAGGAATAGGAGACATTCAAATATCCGAATGTCTTAGGATTAAGAATGTCCTTCTAATCAAGGGGATGACATTTAATCTCCTAAGTGTCAGTCAATTGTGTGATGCGGGTTACACAATTGATTTCCAATCAAGTCAATGTCTAGTTAGACAACATGACAATGTTGACACGGTACTAGTAGGAACAAGAGTAGATAACATTTACCAAGTTTCCTTTAAAAGTGCTACTAATGCTTTTGCTAAGTGTCTCATGACAAAAGAAGATGAGTCCACCCTTTGGCACCGGAGACTAGCACACGTGAACATGAAGAATATCCGGAAGTTGGCCAACAAGGGATTAGTTCGTGGCTTACCAAGCATCAAGTATGAAAAGGACAAACTTTGTGATGCATGTCAAATGGGTAAGCAAACAAAATCTGCACATAAGGGTAAAAGCACTGTAAGTACTTCTACCACATTAGATTTACTTCATATGGACTTGTTTGATTGTAGCACTATTATATCATTGAATGGAAGTAGATATTGTTTTGTTATCATTGATGATTTTACTAGATATACATGGACATATTTTCTCAAATATAAGGACCAAACCTTAGATGTTTTCATTTCTTTTTGTAGAAGAGTTGAAAATGAGAAATCATCAACTATTAAGACAATAAGAAGTGATCATGGAGGTGAATTTCAAAACCAACGGTTTTTAGAGTTTTGTCAAGATAGAGGGTATAGACACGAGTTCTCTACTCCTAGAACACCACAACAAAATGGTGTTGTGGAGAGGAAGAATCGGGTCTTACAAGAGGCTGCGCGAAGCATGCTTAATGAGTACTCACTACCGAGCTACTTGTGGGCCGAAGCTGTAAACACAGCATGCTACATGCAAAACCGAGTCCTCATCCATAGGTTCTTAGGTAAGACTCCTCATGAACTTTGGTTTGGAAAACCACCTACGGTTAAACATCTTAGGGTGTTTGGTTGTAAGGTGTTTATCTTAAACACCAAGGACCACCTTGGAAAGTTTACGGCAAAGGCTGATGAAGGGATACTGGTCGGGTACTCCCTAGTTAGCAAAGCCTATCGAGTCTACAATATGAAATCTAGATTAGTTGAAGAATCCTCTGATGTTGTTTTTGAAGAAATTCCAAAAGTAAATAATCAATCAGAAGATATTGAAGGAGCTCAATTCAAACTCAGGTAACTGGGTTTGGATGAAAGTCCAAATGTTGTTGATGGTGATGAGTCTGATGACGGTGAGCCTAGACAACACATAGATCAGCCGGATCCTGAGGCTGAGCTAATGTCTAGTGAAACCATTCAAGAAGCAGCACCAACACCAAGGCAAACTAGGTTAGCCTCTAGTCATCCCCAAGACCAGATTGTTAGAGACATCCATCATGGGGTTAGAACTAGATCATTCTTCCGGAATGAGGCTAATGAAGTTGCCCTAATTTCCGAAATTGAACCTAGAAAAATTGACGAGGCGTTAAATGATCCCGATTGGATCATTGCGATGCAAGATGAACTAGGTCAATTTGAAAGAAGTCAAGTTTGGGCTTAGTCCCTAGACCTAAGAAGACCACCATCATTGGAACCAAATGGGCCTTCAAAAATAAATTGAACCATAAGGGAGAAATCATAAGAAACAAGGCACGCTTAGTAGCCAAGGGCTACAGTCAAGTTGAAGGCCTTGATTATGATGAGACCTATGCTCCCGTGGCCCGATTAGAGTCCATCCGATTGATGCTTCCATTTGCAGCACATCGGGGTTTCAAGCTATATCAAATGGACGTCAAATCGACCTTTCTAAATGGTTTAATAAGAGAAGAGGTCTATGTCGAACAACCTCCGGAGTTTGAGATTACCGAATTCCCAAACCACGTATTTAAGCTCAAGAAGGCGCTTTATGGTCTTAAACAAGCACCCCGAGCGTGGTATGAGCGGTTGTCGACGTTCCTAATTGAAAAAGGCTTTGTTAGAGGCCAAATAGACCCTACACTATGTTGGATCGAGAGAATACGATAGAGGGGGGGGGTGAATATCGTAAAACTTTTTCGGATATAATTTTAAGAGAATGAGCAGCGGAAATTAAAAACGCAAACACAAACACGAACACAAGGATTTACTTGGTTCGGAGTCGCGGTCGGCTCCTACTCCAAGGCCCACGGTCCTTGACCGTTTACTCCGGGCAATACTATAATCGCGCAAATAATTACAAGAAGATGTACAGTAGTAGTGCAGTAATAACAAAAATCTAACTCTTCATTACCGACGCCCGGTGTGGATCATTCTTCGGTGCGTTGGGTCATGGTCGGCGCTAGAACCTCGAGATCTGAAGTTTCTAGAGCAGAGCGCTTGAGCGAAGAGTATTGAGGTGTTGAAAAACTGTGTCTGGAAGCCTTGGGGGTCAAGCCCCTTATATAGTGAACCTGGGGGCGCCCGGGACGTTGGGGGCGCCCTCCGTGTGTCACACGATCCGCAAACATCTCGGTCAGCCGTTATCCCTCCAGGATCAGGCTCGAGGTTTAACGGGGGCGCCCGAGAAGCAGGGGCGCCCGGGTTGACTCAATCAGCGGGCTTCGCGGCTTGATAGAACTCTATCTGCTTCGTTGGCTTGGACCCTGGGCGCCCGAGGCATCCGGGGAGCCCGGGAGCATGGGGGCGCCCAGGAGCTTAGGGGCGTTCGGAAGCAGTGAGCTTCCGAAGCGTTTTCTCGCTAACTCTTGTTTGGCTTTGACTTAGGGCACCCGGGACCTCCCGAGCGCCCAACCCAGCTGCTGCCCCTCTCCTTTGGGGCGTTCTGAGCTGCAGAAACTCGTTCCTTCGGTCCTGCATCCAGGGTTATTACCAAACAAAACAAAGCAAGCATATTAGTGCATTTTACAGCCGTAGCTGTCTTGGTTCTGACTTTGGGTCTCCAAAATGGAACCCTGGGTCGAATCGACGCCTACTGTTCCCTCGACGGGGAACGAGCCCTCACCTACTCCTCTCAAGAGATTTTACCTGTTGCCAACCGGCTCCTCCGGTTGGACTTTTGCCCAGCAGTCCTTCGCCAGGTGCCTAGCAGTCCTTCGCCAGGTCTTCGGTACCAAGCAGTCCTTCGCCTGGTGCCTAGCAGTCCTTCGCTAGGTCTTCAACTCCTAGCAGCCCTTCGCTAGGTGCCCAGCAGTCCTTCGCCAGGTCTTAGGGTTTCGATGCCTAGCAGTCCTTCGCTAGGTGCTTAGCAGTCCTTCGCTAGGACTTCAATCTGCATATTCAAGTGACATGTTAGATAAACATAACATCTTAACTTTTGAACCCTTTGCCATTATCAAAACCCAGGTTCGACTTGGGTGCTGTCTGCACCAACACACTATTTCTACGAAGAGATGGTGACAATATATTTGTGGCCCAAGTATATGTCGATGACATTATTTGTGGCTCAAACAACAAGGGCTATTTAAATGAGTTTATTGGACACATGGAGAGTAAATTTGAAATGAGTCTAGTGGGAGAGTTGACTTTCTTCCTCGGACTTGAAATCAATCAAACCCGAGATGAGATCCATGTGCACCAATCAAAGTATACTCAAGAGATGCTTCGAAATTTCAACATGAGTGATTCAAAAGAGGTAACCACTCCCATGGCTACAAACACAAGATTAGACAATGATGAGAGTGGTAAACCTGTTGATTTGACTCAATTTTGAAGCATGATAGGTAGTCTGCTATACCTCACAGCTAGTCGACCTGATATACTTTTCGCTGTGGGTATGTGCGCTAGGTATCAAGTTTGTGCTAAGGAATCTCACTTAATTGCTGTCAAGAGAATTTTGAGATACCTCAAGGGCACAATTGGAGTTGGTCTATGGTACCCCTGTACCGAATCATTTGACCTAATTGGCTACACCGATTTCGACTATGCTGGATGCAAGTTGGATCGGAAAAGCACTAGTGGGGGTTGCCAATTTTTAGGATCATCTTTAGTTAGTTGGTCAAGTCGGAAGCAACACTGTGTTGCTCTCTCCACGACTGAGGCAGAATATATTGCTATGGGAGAGAGCATATCGCAATTGTTGTGGATGATTCATACTCTAGAGGACTATGGATTAAGCTACAATGGTGTGCAAGTGTTGTGTGACAACATTAGCGCAATTAACCTAACGAAGAATCCAGTCCATCACTCTAGGACCAAACATATTGAAGTGCGTCACCACTTCATTAGGGATCATGTTGCTAGAGGAGATGTTGTACTCTCATATGTAGAGTCCAAATCAAATCTAGCGGACATTTTCACTAAACCACTCCCCGAAAATGAGTTTAGCTTCTTAAGAAGGGAGTTGGGAATGTTTTGCGCTTCATAGACATCAAAATGCATTCAAAACCCTTGATGATCATTTCAAATTGTTGGGACACAATAGGGTAACTTGGGGATATCTCACACAAACTATAAGGTTTACCAAAATATTTTTGTTTGCTAGAAATGGGGTGAGATGCTATGATCAACTAAATTTCTCGAAATGTCATTGCATCCCTTGAGAAATTTGGTTGATGAGATAAAAATCACTTCGGTGACCAAGTATGGGGAAAACCAATGCATAACACATGTGTACTTGGCTCCATGATCATACTTGGACATTCCAATCAAGGAAAGTTGATTGAAAACTTGAATTTGATACAAACTTGTTTGAAATTGAGTGGATGTTTGTTGATTGAGTTTGACTCCACTTGGGAGGAGCAAAGTGATTGTTAAACCAATAAGGACCTTTGATCCTTGTTAAGGGATCAATTTTAGTCAAGAGACCACTTCCAAGATCGATATTCTTTATCAGATCTTATCCGAAATTGTTTGGAAGTCTGAAACTGAAAGTTTCAGATCGTATCAGGAAATTCAGGAAGCCTGATCGGTCACCGGACCGATCAGGAGTATGTCTGATCGGTCCAACGGACCGATCCAGCTCCTGTGCGAAAAATTGTCAAAACCCACTGTGTTAGTCTAGATCGGGCCCCGGACCGATCTGGCACCCTGTGGTGATCTGTCCACAGACCAATCAGGGGGCTCATGGAAAACCCTCCAAACCTACTGATCGCTTCCTGATGGATCAGCCGATCAATCAGGGGCCTGCCTGATCGGTCACCCGACCGATCAGGACCAGGCCAGTCCGATCAGGCCGGAGCCTGATTGGTCTGGGCGCTACCAGATCGAACGGCGATCCGTTCGATCACATTAAATTTCGGTTGGTGGACCGATCCACCAACCTAATAACTTCGTGAAAACCCTATCTTCCTGAGCCCTTGAGCCGAAACTCACTTCTTGCGCATCCTCATCTTGTGCGAGAACTCTTCCTGCATCTCCCTCTTCCTTGTGCGTGAGTTCCTGAGAGTTCAGCGAGGAGATCTTGGATCCCTGTGAGTGTGTGCACAAGCTTCTTCGCGTGAGCTCTTCTCCTTCCCATGCGCGCGCGAGGGTTCCTGTCAAGCTTCTGCGTTTTTCCTCTCGTGATCAGGTTTTCAACAAATCAATCAACTCGACAATGGCACCTAAGTAAGGGTTTCCTTCTTCCATCTTGTTGCTCACTTCAAATATCATAATATGTGGTGAACTAACCGTGATGTTTGTTCTTGGGGTTTTCTTTGGGTGTGTGTGTCGTGTGTGCCGTGACCTAAATATGATCAAATCTCTCTATCTTTTGATTGTTGTTTCCATCTCATCTTACACTGATAAATCTTACGCCTTACATTGGTGTTCACTTGATTATTCTATACCGTGACCAATCCTCTATTGATCTTGTGTCATGATTATGTCCACTTGATTCACTTCATTTGATACAATTATTGTCATGATCTATTCAATCATTTTAGAAAATCATCTAAGGGCAAAGAACCTGTGGAGGGAAGCTCAAAGGGCAAAGGCCCTTCTTCTTCCGTGCCCTCTCGAAGGCCTCAGCCTTCGTCGAGTTCTAGGTTCCCGAACGCTGCGTGTGAGCAAGCGTTCCGGTCTCGTACCTTCAAGTTACTTTCCTGCTGATCAATTGATGTTCCCTTTCTATCTGAGCACTGTCCCTCCATCATGGAGATAATCACCTTCTACAACCTGGGCTTTCTCCTTTCCCTCGAAAGGACTATAAACTATGACCTTGTCTCGGAATTCTACAATAACGTTCAACAAGGGACTCAAGGGGGTTTTGAATTCACTACCCGAGTTGCCAGGAGAAATCTTGATTTTTCTTATGAGATTCTGGCAGAGTATTTGGGCGGTCGTCGATCGCCTAACTTGTATTCTATCTATCCTGAGCTCCCTGACCCTTTGTTGGCTCCTTTTACGGACGTCACCCCCGACAGCATCTATCAGCACTTCTTTGGCCATCCACGACCAGCTGGTCTTAACGAGTTAGGGCCCGACTTTTCAACCTTTGCGGCTCTCCGTCTATCCCCTGTTGATTACATTCTCTTCAAGATAATCACCAATTGCATCTTGTCTATCACTTCAAAACCCTTGACCGAGATCCGTCCCTATCATTGCCTGATGCTCTATGGTATGCACCGCCACATGGACTTTGACATCATGGAGAGCATTTTTCAGTCCATCTTATCCTATAGAGAGCCGAGCCGACACACTGTCTATATGCCGTTTGGTCACGTCATCACCGACTGGCTTATGTCAGTGGGAGTTGATGTAACCAAGGGCCGGACAGTGCCCATGGTTAAACAAGATTGCAGACTTGGCAGATGGGCGTTTGCCAAATCCGGCATTATCATTCGGGATCACGATCGGGCATTGGTTTGGAAGGACAGGAGGGGTCTTGGCGATCTACCTGAGGGAGGTCCACACTTTCAAGCACCAGCAGATGTTGCTGCACATCAGGAGGCTCCCGCTGCTGCTGCCGACTACGACTATGAGCCGGACCCAGATCTACGCTGGCAGATTTCAGAGCTTGATCGGACCATCCAGCATGATCTTCATCTGCGAGAGCTCTATCGCGAGGAGGTTCGGTCGGGTTTTCGCTCCTTCAATCGCAGACTGACCGCGGTGGAGTCCGATGTCTCCGGGATCCGTACTTTACAGCAGACTTGGTATGATGAGTGGCGCCGACACACATTTACTGGAGATGCGCCCTCAGGCAGTGCTCCACAGGGGTCTTTTGTTCCTGATGATGCCACGATGGATGACCCTATGCATGATGACCCTCACGCCGATGGATGATTGTACTTTGATTATGCTTTGTGGTATCTGACGATTTGACGGATCTGTCCGTCCTGACTATTCGCCATTATGGGTTGGTGTTGACTTTGATGCATTGATATACATCTAATTTTGTGTCTGGTTTTGTTGTATGATGCACTTGACTTTTCAGGCTATGTTCTTTGACTATATTTTGCTTATGCTTCGTTCATTTGACATTATGCCTTGTTATGCGATGCTATTTTATTGCTATCATCATGTATGCTTTAATATGCATTGCTATGTTTATGACTTCATATGATCATATGATTGTTTTGCCATGCATTATCTTTATCATATGTTTTCATATGCTTTCAAAATTCAATCAAATCTTTTGTTGTTTTGGGAGACCCCTAGGGTTGAGGGGGAGTATGATTAAACTTAACAACCCGTCTACACTCTTTTCGGTGTTTGACAAAGGGGGAGAGTGTGGTTGGTTAAGTTTAGGATGATCTGTTGGTGCAGGAAGCATCATATCGAACCTTGTTTTGATATTGGCAAAGGATTCAAAGTTAAGTGTTATTTGTGATCTAACGATGTTACTAAGAGTGCAGGAAACAAAGTCCTAGCGAAGGGCTGCTAGGCACCTGGCGAATGACTGCCAGGAAACAAAGCCCTAGCGAAGGACTGCTAGGCACCTGGCGAAGGAATGCCAGGATACAAAGCCCTAGCGAAGGACTGCTAGGCACCTGGCGAAGGACTGCCAGGATACAAATCCCTTGCGAAGGACTGCTAGGCACCTGGCGAAGGAATGCCAGGATACAAAACCCTAGCAAAGGACTGCTAGGTACCTGGCGAAGGAATGCCAGGATACAAAGCCCTAGCGAAGGACTGCTAGGCACCTGGCGAAGGAATGCCAGGATACAAAGACCTAGCGAAGGACTGCTAGGCACCAGGCGAAGGACAACTTGGTATCCAAGACCTGGCGAAGGACTGCTAGGCAAAAGTCCAACCGGAGGAGCCGGTTGGCAACAGGTAAATTCTCCTGAGAGGAGTAGGTGAGGACGCGTTCCCCGTGGAGGGAACAATAGGCGTCGGTTCGACCTATGGTTCCATTTTGGAGACCCAAAGTAAGAACTAAGACAGCTAAGGCTGTATAAACTTAATACCTTATCGTTTTATATTGTTTTGGACTAACCCTGGATGCAGGACCGAAGGAACGTGTGTCTGCAGCTCAGAATGCCCAAAGGAGAGAGGCAAGTAGCTGAGCAGGGCGCCCCCAGTGTCCCGGGCGCCCCCAAGGCTAGTACAAAACAAGTTAAGCAATGAAGTGGTTCAGGAGCTTACTGGGCGGGGCGCCCCCATGCTCCCGGGTGCCCCCAGTGCTCAGGGCGCCCCGCACTTCAGCCAGCGAAGAGGATAAACATCATCCAGCCGAGAAGCCCGCTGAAAGAGTCAACCGGGGCGCCCCCAGCGTCCCAGGCGCCCCCAGTGTCAAACCTCAGCCCTATTCGAGTGGGATAGAGGCTGATCGAGACAAGCTCGGATCGTGTGACACGTGGGGGGGCGGGGGCGCCCCCGACGTCCAGGGCGCCCCGAAGTGCTATAAATAGTACCCAACGCCCAGGCTTCTGAAGAATCAAGTTTTCCAACGCAAATACGCTCTTCTACTCACGCGCTCTGCTCCAGAAATCCTTCATCTCGAGATTCTAACGCCGGCGACGACCCTACGCACCGAAGAACGATCTACACATGGCGTCGGTAACGAAGAGTCAATTTCTAAATTGTATTCTTACTGCACTTACTTCTGTATAATTATTTGTAAGAATTTGCGCACATATAGAATTGGCCCCAGTAAACGGTCAACGACCGTGAGCCTTAGAGTAGGAGCCGACCGCGACTCCGAACCAAGTAAAAAATCTTGGTGTCTTGCGTACTGTTTTGTTTTTATTTTTCCGCTGTGCATTCTCTCTCTAAATTCGAAACGACTTACGATATTCACCCCCTCTCTATCGTTTCTCTCGATCCAACATGATCATGTTGTAGGGGGAGGATCCTGATTCCCCTATGATTTTGAAATTTGAGAAAATTAACTTCAGTTGCTGATTCCCCTATGATTCTGACCCCTAGGGTTGATTTCAATGTTTAACAATATACTTATGTCAGTGATACATTGACCAAGGGAAGAGTAGTCAAGAAAACTGGACCAAAGTGAACCAAAGTCCTAGTTAACCTAGGCACTAAGTCCTGGCCGAGGGCTGGGCACCTAAGATCTGACCGAGGGTTGGGCACTAAGTCCTGGTGAGTGAAGTTGGGCACTAAGACCTGGTGAGTGAAGCTGGGCAAAAGTCCTGACGAGTGAAGTTGGGCACTAAGACCTAGTGAGTGAGGCTGGGCACTAAGACCTCGTGAGTGAAGCTGGGCACTAAGTCCTGGTGAGTGATGCTGGGCAAAAGTCCTGACAAGTGAAGTTGGGCACGAAGTCTTGGTTCGAGGGATTGTGCAACTTTGTTCAGCGATGATTAAGGACAGAAGTAGAGATGGGTCGAGGTTTAGACGTCTCGAGATCCGGGAGTCTTGAAGGCTAAGCAAAAGTCCAACCGGATGGATCGGGTGGCAACTGACTCCTGAGAGGAGTAGGTGAAAGGCGCGTTCCCCGGGATGGGAACTTAGGCGTCAGTTCGACCTAGGGTTTCACGGAAATCCAAAGTCAGAACCAAACCCTTAAGGCTAAGGATATACATGTGTTTGCCTTGTATTTATGTATCTTGCAAGTACCTAAAATTGAAGATAAAGCAGGCAAACAAACACACAACAGGGCTGGAAAGCAGGCTGCTAGGCGCCTCCATCAGCTAGGGCGCCCTAGTCAGCTAGGCGCCTCAATGGGTCAGGCGCCTCAATGA
Organism: Boesenbergia rotunda; assembly: GCA_024364735.1. Classification (NCBI taxonomy): domain Eukaryota; kingdom Viridiplantae; phylum Streptophyta; class Magnoliopsida; order Zingiberales; family Zingiberaceae; genus Boesenbergia; species Boesenbergia rotunda. The sequence goes on along the minus strand of JAGFNQ010000087.1, from coordinate 246,743 downwards.
ATCAAGAGCCTCCTTCAACACAGGCACCCTGGTTGATGACCTTATCGACTGCTACGGGTTCGGCGCCGAGATAAGGTTTGACCAGGCTCTATGAGGCGCCTTATTGATCACAGGCACCCTATACCAAGCCTATAAAAGGGGCTTCAACCCCTCAACTCAATACAACATTCCAAGATCATTTCTGAGCTTTCCAAGTCACGACAAAGCACTAAGACGAGGCTCTACAACCAAGGAAGCTCCAGGAGGAAGTGCGTGTTGATACAGTCTGACCCTGATTGTTGTTTTGGTGTTGACACCGATTTTAGTTTAGGTTGATTATGATTATGATTAAGTCCTGATCGGGTATTAGGCATGGTATTGACAAGTCCTAACCTGGAGGGTTAGGTGTGAGAAAATCCTAGCTTGGAGGGCTAGGTGTGGAAAAGTCCTAACCTGGAGGGTTAGGTGTGGAAAAATCCTAGCTTGGAGGGCTAGGTGTGGAAAAGTTCTAACCTGGAGGGTTAGGTGTGGAAAATCCTAGCTTGGAGGGCTAGGTGTGAAAAGTCCTAACCTGGAGGGTTAGATGTGGAAAAATCTTAGCTTGGAGGGCTAGGTGTGGAAAAGTCCTAACCTGGAGGGTTATGTGTGGAAAATCCTAGCTTGGATGGCTAGGTGTGAAAAGTCCTAACCTGGAGGGTTAGGTGTGAAAAAGTCCTGGCTTGGAGGGTCAGGTCCTAGCCTGGAGGGTTAGGTTGATGAAATCCCGGCTTGGAGGGCCAGGTCCTAGCTTGGAGGGCTAGGTTGGGTGAAACCCTAGTTTGAAGGGCTAGGTTGGAGCCCCTGGATCGGTCTGGTGACCGATCAGGGAGGTTGGCACGGTGCTCCTTCATGGATCGGTCTGGTGACCGATCCAGCGATGACTAATCAGTCTGGTGACCGATCAGGGAGTGTGCAGTTCACTCACTGCTCAGCTCCTGATCGGTCTAGTGACCGATCAGGGAGCCCACAAGTGAGTTGAGTTCCCCTGCTGCTCTACTCCTGATCAGTCCGGTGACCGATCAGGGAGCATCCAGTAGGTTTTTGGGAACCTTACTAATCTGGTCCTGATCGGTCTGGTGACCGATCTGGAACACTGTTCAGACCGTTCTGGAGAACGATCCATTGTCGCGGACTCCGTCTTATAACTGATCAGGCCGGAGCTTGATTGGTCAGGAAGCTTCCTGATCGGTCTGGTGACCGATCAAGCCCGTGTGGCCGCGAAAGCTGGGAGTCCCAGCAAAGCGGTGGATCGGTCCAATGACCGATCACTTTAATTCAAAATGCACTGTCAGACGCTCTGATCACGTCTGAACACATCTGATTTCTCTGCGCTTAATCTCTAATACTTGATTCTCTGCTTGATATGCTGTGCTAATGGTCTGATTAAGCTGCAGGTGACAGGAATGGATTCAAACACTCAAGGAGGGTCAATGGAAGTCTTTCCTTGGAGTAGGTTTGTCCTTTTCCATCTCAGGTTGCAACGGACGCTGGCGCTGGCTGGAGCTGCTGACTGGGGCTGGTCTGAGGGAAGCTCAGGGAGTCCAGGAGAGCTCAGTGGTAGATGGATGTTGCAGTAGAGCAGCTGGAGGCTGCAGTGAGGTGGTGACCTGGCGATCAGTAAGCTGGGACTTAAGCGCTTGGTGGCGAAGCAGTCTCAGTAACTCAACGAAACTACTCTGCGACAACTTGTGCTTGCAACAACTTTGTTCCATCATCTCTTGAGCAATCAACTGCAATCTCTGAAGCAACCTTGCGTTACTTGAGCATTTGGAAGAGGAACCAGGAGGCTTGGCGAGTCCATCAGCGAGAAGACATGAAGAAGGGAGTTCTTGCGTGAGATCTGCGCTGGGTGGAGCTCGGTGAGAAGTTTGCTTGGGTTCTTGCTGTCCTAAGTGCTCTGTAAGATCCTTCTTGTGTTTCATTATGCTTAAAACTCTATCTTTGTTGAAACGCTGTGGAGAGGCTACTCCACCGAGAAGGAGGTTACATTTTATCCGGATTTTTCGGGGCTTGATCTGCCGACGATCAAGGGATCACCCACCTTACGGGCACGCCAAGGAGTAGGGGTAAGTTATCCCCGAACCTTGTAAACCCTCTTGTTAGCGTTCTTGTGTTTGTTCTTAGCTTAGTGTTTAGTTTTCTGCATACTCTGTTTTTGTTTGCTTCCGCTGCTACTAACGTTTGAGTGCAGAAAATTGCAAAGTGTGAAAGTTTCGGTGTCTGGCTACATTCACCCCCCCCCTCTCTAGCCATCCAAGTTCCAACAGTGCGCAGCACTTCGGAGTTCCAGATCGGCCGAGTCTTCGACTCATTTGTTTGGTTTGAATTTACAATTCTGCACTTATTTTTCTATATCTTTTTGGTTGTAAATATTGCACTGTAAGACAGGTTTCTCCACCTCCGGAAAGTCCGGAAAGGAGACCATTAGTTAGACGGGCATTTCCCGTGCTTAGGCCTTGGACGTACTGACCCTGGGGGGTTAGGAACCAAGTAAAAAATCCCGTGTGCAATCTGTTATCTTATTTTTCGTTCTATTTTTCTGCTGCTACTAACTCTGAGTCCAGAACGAACGAACGGAAGTTTACGAAGTTTCCACAATGATTTTACGGTCGATGTTCACCCCCCTCTATCGACGACACCGGTCCCCACAAGTGGTATCAGAGCCTGGTTGCTCTTCACCGGACTAACAGCCGACGGAGCAAAGACACCAGGAGTTGAGGGGGAGCCCAGGGGTGAATCAGGTACATTTTTTTTAAATGTCAATTTTTAAATTTCATATTACGTGTTTTAAGTGCAGGGAGAGAGGACACTATAAAAATCAGTGTCCTACTTGTAAGACTTGGTCTACACCACCGGCGGCAAAGGAGGCACCAACGCCCGGAGTCCGGAGAGACAAGAGCCATGTACAATGCTTCAAATGTCAAAAGCACGGACACTACAGGAATCAGTGTCTGTTCAAGGTACGGAAAATTTACGCTCGTAAAAATGTCCAAATTACTGCACAGTCTCTCAAGTATGTTAATAATTTTGATAAATCTGTTGATTTTTCTGATAAACTAGATCTGTTGCATAATCAACGTAGGGTATTGCATGATCAAGTACCAAAAGTGGATAATAATAAATTATCAAAAATTAATTCTTTAATTGTCAATATCAATGCAATAATTTGTAAAATTAATTCTGATAATATTGAAATTAAATCTGATAATTTTATTGATATTCTTGAAATTAAATCTGATAATTTTAAGGATATTCCTGAAATTAATTCTGATAATATTACTATTAATCCTGAAATTAAATCTGATAATTTTACTGATAAGTCTGAAATTAAATTTGAAAACGTCAATGATAATTCTGAAGTTAATACTGAAAATTTTGAGAATAATCCTGAAAATATTGAAGATATTTTTGAGGATATTAAAGATAATGCTGAGGATAACCTTGAGGATATTGAAAATGAAATCCTTTTAGATGATAATTTAATTATTAATTTCTTAGATAATCCTGAAGAAAATTATAAGACATTAATTAGTAGCCCTGAAAATTACTCCACCTACTTTGAAGATGTAAAATGATATGATTTTGATGATGATGATGAGGATGAGGAGGAAGGTGAATTTTCTAGGATCAAGGCTTCAGTTAATAAATTTTACAAAACTTCAAACAAATCAGAATTGTTAGCAAACTTGAAAAGATAAATAAAGAAGAGATAGCAAATGAATCGGACATTTTTGAAATAATGAAGTTGATGAAGCTAAACCCATAATTATTAATTAACCCAGAAATTTTGAAATCTAAATCTAAGTAGATCTTAACAATTTTTACCTTAATTATTTCAACCTTAAATAAATCTTAATTAATTTAATTTTAATTAATCCTTAATTAATTTAATTTTAATTAATCCTTAATTAATCAGGTGCCTGAATGTATTAGGCGCCTCCTTCAACACAGGCGCCCTGGTTGATGACCTTATCGACTGCTGCGAGTTCGGCGCCGAGATGAGGTTTGACCAGGCTCTATGAGGCGCCTCATTGATCACAGGCGCCCTATACCAAGCCTATAAAAGGGGCTTCGCCCCCTCAACTCAATACAACATTCCAAGATCATTTCTGAGCTTACCAAGTGACGACAAAGCGCTAAAGACGAGGCTCTGCAACCAAGGAAGCTGCGGGAGGAAGTGCGCGACACTTCGGAGTTCCAGATTGGCCGAGTCTTTGACTCATTTGTTCGGTTTGAATTTACAATTCTGCACTTATTTTTCTATATCTTTTTGGTTGTAAATATTGCACTGTAAGACGGGTTTCTCTGCCTCCGGAAAGTTCGGAAAGGAGACCATTAGTGGACGGGCGTTTCCCATGCTTAGGCCTTGGACGTACTGACCCTGGGGGGTTGGGAACCAAGTAAAAAATCCCGTGTGCAATCTGTTGTCTTATTTTTCGTTCTATTTTTCCGTTGCTACTAACTCTGAGTCCAGAACGAATGAACGGAAGTTTACGAAGTTTCCGCGAAGTTTTTACGGTCGATATTCACCCCCCCCTCTATTGACGGCACCGGTCCCCACAACGACTTTGGCTCTGATATGATAAAATTTAAATTTTCTCCTAACCACGTAAATTTTAAAAATAAAATAAAAACTCAAAAAAAACATAAGATATAATCTAGTTTCATCAAAACTCATGATATTACATATAAAAGTACAATAAAAGACAATGAATTTGATTAAGAGTCATTGTCCTTGTCCTAGTGTCGTCGGCTTGATTCCTGTAGAAGAAGATACAGTGGAAAGAAGAAAGAGGATCAGGGCTTAGGATCGATGATGTCGAAAAACTCTAGGTCATTGGTAACCAAGAGCTCTGTCAAGATGATGCTCTAAACCCTTGAAAACCTCCCCTTTATATAGGCATGCAATCTGTTATCAGCCTATAGATAATAACGGATTAAACTAAAGGGTTTTACATATTGAACCCGCATCTAATAATCCAAAATCCAATAAATATAAATTAAATCATTTTTAAGAATTCAAATTATATTTACATATACAACTTACAAATAAACTCACCTAACAAGGATAATAATATTCAACACAGATCACATTGGAATTTTAATTTTTTACAATTTTTCAATAAGAATTCAATAAGTTCACTTTCAGCTAGTTAAAAGCCAGACAATTCTTGTTGAATTGTAAGCTAGTTAATCGAAGTCCGTCTCCATATTCGAGTTCAAAAATTCTCACACTCATTTATTAATAAGGTCCAAAAAAAATCTCTTGATCTTCTTCTATTCGATGTGGATATCAAATCCTCAATCAAATTTAAAGAAAATTATCATCTCTATTTGGTGACAACTCTCAATACAAGAGTTGATGCAAAACTTGGCATGCTTTTCCTTTGTTTGTGATTCGTTCGGGAGTTAATTTGACCTGGTAGGAAGCCCGGTCAGGAGGGGAGCCCCGATGAGGTAAGGATAGTCGGGCGCATAGGGTGTTAACCTTGCCTAAGGAATGCGCTTGGGGTTATGGGATCTGGTCCGGTCGGCGATAACCGGTCTGATGAGATCGGTCGGCTGAACCTGACCGAGAGGGTTCAGTCGGGCGGACTGAAAACACGACTCCCTTGAAAAAGGGGTACTAAAGGTGTAGTTGACTTCCGGGCGGACGGTCCCAGTCGAAAATGCCCGACCGGATGGCTCAATCGCCCTACCAATGAAATCACACGCCGCCCTAAGAAGTGACTCACGGTCTGTGGCCGGCTGTCTGGTCGAGCCTACTCGGCCGGCCGATCGGACTGGCAGGCACCAAAAACGGATGAACGCACTCAGGCAACTGGCCTACCCAAGAGTCGTTGACAAGCCGAGTGACCGAGCCACTCCGGGTGACCACTTCCAGTCGGTCGGCCAGGTCTGGACAGATTCACATCTACATAATAAGACAAGCCAGGGTAATCACATTATCTAAGTCATTTAATTAGATTAGACTCCGTCAGATACAGATATATCCCCTCATTATGAAGAAGAGACACCTGCCATTATCCTGTGAGCACCAGACATTAATGAGGATGGAAGTAACAGCCTAGAATAGACCTCTTGGCGGCCATGCCAGACCCTCGGGGAAACTAAGGCTGCCAGGGTATTGTGTCAGAAGATTGACTTTAATGAGACAAGACAACCTAGACAAGACAGAGGTCCTCCTCCTCCCCTATATAAGGTCCATTTGATGCTTCAGAAAGGGATTCTGCTAGATTGATTTTTCATCCTCCCCTAAGCTTTCTGTAACTCCGCTCCCATAAAAGCCACAACAACTCTTCTGTCTGACCAGGTCATCTGAGCGAGAGCCCTCTCCACTTGTCGACAGGATCAAATTTGGCGCCGTCTATGGGAAATTCTGCCTGATCGAAAGACGAAGATGAGTGACTCCAAGGTGACAATTACACTCTCACAAGAAGACATCGAGTTACTAGTGGCCACCAATGCTCAAAAGCTAGCGGCACAATAGAAGACTGACGGCCATCCGACTCAGGAAGGTTCATTTGAGGCAGTTGACCGCGTTGGAACGGAAGGTGAGGCTCATCCGGGTAGCGGTCCCAGTTTCCCCCAACCGTTTTTTGGCCCAATGGAGGGTGCAGGACAGTCCGATCCACTGGAAGTCTCTTCCAGCCGTGCAATACTCAACAAAGGGAAGGCCCCAGCTACCCAAGCCCCGGCTGACCACACTGGATTCCCCATCTCTAGCCGAGTCCTTCAAGAGCCAGTTCCCAAGCACTTCCGACTCCTGTCTATTCCTGAGTATGGAGGAGTCACAGATCCTAAAGAGCACCTGATGAAGTTTGAAAATGCGGCCCTGCTACATCAGTACATGGACGACATTAAGTGTCAAGCGTTCCTGACCACCCTGGCCGGGCCCGCTCAACGATGGTTTGACAGACTCCCGGAAGGGTTGGTGCAGGGATTTGCTGACTTCAAGAGACTTTTCCTCCAACATTTTGCAAGAAGCAAAAGACATCACAAGACAAGCCTTAACCTTTTTGCCTTGAAGCAGAGCCCAAAGGAGTCCTTGCGGGCTTATATCAAGAGGTTCAACTAGGTCGCGTTGGATGTGGCCACGACCACTCCGGAAGTGTTAATTAGCGCCTTTGCCTAGGGTTTGTAGGAGGGGGAATTCTTCAGATCGCTGATACGCAAGCCTCCGAAAGACTTCGAGAGCCTCCTGGGCAAGGCCGCTAAGTACGTGGACGTAGAGGAAGCACAAACCGCTCGACGTCGGGAGGTCGGGCCTCTACCTGCGGCTCCCCATAGTTAGAAGACAACACCTCCCAGGGGACCCCTCCGTAGTCCCTGAGCCATAGGGCAGAGAGCCGGAGTCAAGCATGGCATAGTTCAGCAAGTGGCTCAGGGGGTCCTCCCCAATAAGTGGCAGCCCTACTGTTCGTTTCATCATAGCCATACTCACAGTACCTAAGATTGTTGGCAGGCCGGGCGAGGACAAGCTCGCCCCGGTAGGGGAACCCCTAGGGGGCATCTCAAGGAGGAGCCCGAGGAAGGTCACAGGCAGAAAGGCGAGAGTCGGACACCCAGGCGACTGCTCTGACGGCAAGACAACTATTCCCGACCCCGAGTCTTTGGATTTGAAGCAAAATCAACCCTTAGGATTAGGAGTTGAAGCAACTTTCCCACTCCTCAAAGTTATTGCACTAACATTTCCCTTAGGATTAGGAGTTGCTTGAGAAGACAATTGACCAGATCCTTGGGTTTGTAATTGATTCATTCCACTCGTTAGTTGTCCAATATGTCTTTCAATGTTTTGAAGGGTGGAATCATTCTTTTGTTGTCCTTGCTGTTGTTGTAAAATTTGTTGTTGTTGTAGAATTTGTTGCATCATCTCCTCAAGTCTTTGTTGTTGTGCATTAAACCCACTAGAGTTCCCAAAGCCTTCTTGATTGGTATGAGACTTTTGTTGGCCTTGAAATGAGGCATTAGGTTGCTGAAAACCTTGGGTTTACTGTGAACTCTAAAAATTAGGTTGTTGGGACTGATGTAATAAGTGAATGGGATGTTGTAATTGCTGAAAATTGGTTTGAGAACTAGGTGGATGTTGCTGGAAATTACCGCTATGAAAATTCTGATTTTGAGGCTGAAAATTCTGATTTGGCTGCAGAAAACTCTGATTTTGAAACTGAAAGTTCTGCTGGTATGGTTGTTGATGCTGATATAAACCTTGGGATAACTGTGAAGGTTTAAAAGATTGTTGGAAATTTTGAATTGGTTGAAATCCTTGCTGATTTTGTTGAAATTGAGGTTGAAAATGCTGATTTCCTTGTTGAGATTGTGAATAGGGTTGCTGGAATTGTTGAAAGCGCTGCTGTCCTTGCTGAAAATTCTGGAAATGTGGCTGATTTTGCTGTAGGGGCTGTTGTGAAGTATTTTGTTGATAGAATGAATTACCATACTTCAAATTAGGGTGATCTCTCCATCCCGGGTTATAAGTAGATGAATATGAGTCATTCTTTGGTTGATATTGACCTCTACTCAAGGCGGCTAATGATTCATCTTGTTGAAGAATAGGACACAAATCTGAATTATGCTCTTGGCTTGAACATATACTACACACTCCCATAACCAGATTTTGAAAAGAAGCTATCGGAAAGTTTTTAGGTTGGTTCACATTATTCAAAGTCATTTGCTTCACCAAAGAGGTTAACTTCAACAATGAACTCTTGATCTCCTTTTGCTCATTTGACACCAATTGTGCTTCACTAACCCCTATTGTAGTGAGTGCTCTACCTCCAAATTGTTGTGAATTTTCAGCCATGTTTGAAATAAGTTCTCTAGCTTGTTTTGGGGTTTTATTCACTAATGCTCCTCCAGCTGCTGCATCTATCATGCTCCTGTCCATAGGTAATAACCCTTCATAAAAATATTGAACCAATAACTGCTCACTAATTTGGTGTTGAGGACAACTTGAGCACAATTTCTTGAATCTCTCCCAATAATCATAAAGAGTCTCCCTTACTGTTTGTTGAATTCCACATATGTTCTTCCTGATAATTGCAGTCCTTGATGCTGGAAAAAATTTCTCCAAAAATACCTTCTTCATATCAATCCAACTAGTAATGTGGCCAGCTGGAAGATAGTATAGCCAATCTTTAGCTGCTCCTGTCAACGAAAAAGAAAAGGCTCTCAATTTAATATCTTCTTCTGAAATCTCTTGTGGCTTCATGGTGGAGCAAACTATATGAAACTCATGTAGATGCCTGTTAGGATCCTCTCCAGATAAACCTTGAAATTTAGGCAGCAAATGAATTAATCCAGATCTCAACTCAAAGTCTCCTGCCAATTCTGGATAAGCAATACAAGAATATTGAAAAGATGAATCAGGGGTTGCAAGCTCCTTCATTGTTCTGCTATTTTCTTCCATAGGACTACTCAAGTGTGAAGAATTGCTTTCAGCCACTTTTAATAATTTCTCTTGATTTCTTAAAATTCTCAATGTCCGTTCAATTTCTGGATTAAATTCCATAACTCTCCACTTGCGATCCTGGTCATACAATCAACACCAGATGAAAGCACAAGCCTAAAGATAATTAAATCAAGAAAATTGAACACAAAGAAATATCAAACGATGAACAAGCTAAAATCAAGCAATCACTACTAATTGTTTCCCGGCAACGGCGCCAAAATTTGATAAGCCCACAACCAGTGTCACAATGAGCCTCAAATTGAATTTATAAATTGAAAACCCTTAGCTCACAAAACTAAGTGTAGTATAGGGGCCTCAAGTCATATTTTTCCAAAGGCTAGTAGTGGTTCGGTTACTTATTGCTTGGATTAACTTTTTGGGGTTTCCGATGTAAGGGTAAAATAGGATTACTGAAAAATTAATTATCAATGCAAGAAAGTTAATAACTAAAGGAAACTACTCATGCGATTCAACAATTATTTGCAATTGCTCTTAAACTACCAAGTAACTATTAACTGAATTCATCCTAAACAATTAAAACTAGAGTAGAAAGTTTACTAGACTTATGGTGAAAGAAATTAAAAAGATAACTTGAAACTAAAATAGCATGTAGGAATTGAACTTAAAAGTGAAGTATGCGATATCTTCAAACCGATTAGCAAGAAGTTTCAACCATTTGATCTAATGTAATGCGAATTCAGAATGCTAGAAATTCAGTGATAAAGTAGTCAAGAATTAACACAAGCAAAATTGAAACAAAACATCTCCTATACACGCGGGTTCAGTTGCTTCCTTCAAACTGCATTTCTGCCGTCACACACAAACTGGAAACCATTCCAGAAATCAGCCAGGACAATGAAGAGATCCTCTGAACTTGAATCTGATCAAATCTAAAAAACATCAATCAAGAAACACTCCTTCAATCGGCAAAACAGATTCGATCATACCCTGAAGTTGCAAATCTGGAAGTATAACTCTGTTCTGCTGCAAACGTGTTATGTGAAGCTCGCAATGGAGTCAGGAATCACCAAAGCACACCTCTGACAATCGATGAACTCCTCAGCGAACCTTGGAAGGAAATGACAGCTAAAACAGAGCACTCGCTCTCACGCCCATGAAACCCTTGGCGACGTGATTCCAGCTGCCTTAAGCCGTCCAGATGATATCTTGAAGCTTCCTTGCGGATTCTGCAGCTTGAATGAAGGTGAGAACTCGAGAGTTTTGGGAGAAAACGGGGCTTGGCGAAGAAGAAACTCGATGGAACAGTAGCCGCTACTCCATCGCGAGGGTTTTTTCCATTTTTGTGTGGAATTCCTTAAACCGGGTTCGATCAAAAAAAATTTTTGGTTCGGTTTGATTTGTAGGGAATTAGGGATTGTTTAAGGATGGTTTGACTTGGGTTGAACTTGAGTTTGAATCTTTATTGCGAATTAAATCAAGTTGGTTTGAGCCCCTCCCTTGTTGGATGATCCAATTGCTTGGGCTTTGACCAAGACCCCATTTGAGCCGATTGAAAATGTCCCTACAAAAACCAACCTTAAATTTGTGAGACATAATATGATAATTGAGATAAATTTATACTACATCTTCAAAACAATCTCCACTCTGAAAAATATGACAAAAATTGTAAAATCAAATATAAAAGTAGCAAAACACCTCAATTATCATGCCAAAGGATTGCACTAATTTACAACTTGTCAATTCCCCCACACTTATCCTTGAACGTCCCGGTCAAGTAATCAAAACTAAGAAACAATGAATAAGGTATCTCCTTAGACAATTCTCAATCTTACTTGGAAGGTAATTAAAAGAAAGCCGTCTAAAACTGTCAAATTTCAAACATTCAGTTCAATGGACTCGACTCTAATTCTTGGTTAACACATAATGACCTTCATCCATCATGAATCAATTGAGATGAATTCAACACATTAATCCTGTTAGTGATAAGAGAAAAATGTCCCAAGGCAATCACCTTATGATTGTAATCATTTATTTTAATAAATGAATATTCACTATTTGAGTATACATGTTTATGTATTTGATTGAGATCTTAAACTCATTTACTGAATGTCCGCAATACAATTCACAGCATGAGAGAATTTGTGATGAATTCACAACTAGTGATTATCTCTACATGTGCAATTGTGAAGTATTGAAATTGTCCCTAGTCGATGAATTGATAAATACGGACACTATCAATTCTGTTGAGACTAGCATGGGTTATTCTCTAATCAGCTGATTCTCATTGGCTGGTGACATTGGGATGTCCGGAGATAAACATGAATGCTAGTTAAGGGAACTAGTTCATTAGAGTGACTGGCTGTAAAACTTCATATGGTAGTCTACATATAGATATGTCAATGAAGTTCTTACTGCAACTTAAGTGCGATGTTACTTTGACATGCGGTGTTCAAGTCATCTTGGTCATGGAGACTTATACTTTAACATCTTAAGCAAGCATCTCCAATGAGGTGTGGACCCAGGATGATTGGGTATAAGCCGAAGTGCCCGAAGATGTTTGAACAGCCTACAAAGGATTCACCACTCCTTGCGAGGAGATGTATACCCAAGGTCTATCGTCGGATTGTTACTCGAAGCCTCTGGCCAGAGCATGACATGTTCAGAGTATGAATCTCTTAAATACATGAGAGTAATTAGAATCCGTAGGACGAGAAAACGTTACTTGGGCTAGGTGTGACGTAGTCAGCCTAGTGGGGACTGACACACATAGGCCATGTCCTGAACCAAGTGGGTATAAAATGGTGAAGGGAATGGGGCACGATTCATTATAGCTGCTGAAGGGTTTCAGAATTGTTTCTGAGGTCAACCGTTGATCTTTCGATTAATTGGGGATCATGATGTACTACTAGGTGTCACTCATGATCGTTCTATAATTGATTAATTATAGACGCCCAACATAAATCGAAAGCCTATTTAGTCACACACACTACGAGTAATCCGAGGGATTTAAAATGAGTTGAAAATTGGATTTTCCAATCAAGAGAGATTAGGTTTGGTTAAGCCAAACGATAAGTCGAATTTGAATTTTTCAGAGACGCACCGGAAGCGTAAAATGGCTAAGTCTTTTGAAGACTTAATAGATGAATTAAATAAGTTTAATTCATTGGGGCGTGGCTTGGATGGGCCGGCCAAAGAGGGTCTCCATCCTCTTTGCTTGGCCGACGGCCACAACAAAGGGAGAGAACCAAGTTTTTGGATCAATTTATAAAATAAACCAAGTGTGGTTTGTTTTATAAAATTATGGATGATATAAATTTTTATATAATAAACCAAGGTTTGGTTTATTTTTCATGGAAATTAAAATGAACCATGGATTGGTTTATTTTATTTTATAAAATCAATCATGGATTGATTTACCATGATAAGAAAATTTATTCCATAAGAAAAAAGGAGACTTGGTCGATTTTATCATGAATTAAAATATGATAAAACTTGGCATGATGTAATAAGTCTCTTTTTTGAGAGGCTTGATGGTTGAGAGGCCACTATATAAAGGACCCAAGGCAAGGCTTGGAAAATAATCGAAGTATTCTTGCCTGGGCTCTCTCCCTCTCCTCCCTTCTTCCTCTTGGCCGGCCACAAGGTTCTTCTCCCTTCTTCTTGCCATGAGCACAAGGAGAAGCACCGAGGCGATGAAGTTCTTCCGTTGGGACGATCTTCCTCTCCAGCCATCATCACCTTGGGATTGGGCGCAAGTCATCTTCCTCCTTCTTGCCGGAATTGTGATTCCGACCAACCTTGGTAGTGAGTTTTTCGATGTGATTACTTCTCTCTTGGTTTTTCTTGTCGCGTTCTCGGAGAATCTAGTAGTTCTCAAGAACATGAAACTCGTGGCTTTGTGAAGTCATCCTGATGATACTCGGCATGGACGCGAATAGAGGCGGAGCTTCCAAGGGACGCTTACGGTTGGATCTCGACCCTTCCTTCGAGTTACACGAGGTAATACGTAAATTAGTTTATGTTTATGCAAAATTATAAATATATGATTATGTCTACACAAGATAAAGTTGCATGCTTAGATATGTGGTTAAATAATTTGAGAAATTATTTATGCTAAACCTTCGCCACACGTAATTAATTTTAAAATTACGAACCCGCATCCATGTTAACATGCACCCGATCCCAACAGTGGTATCAGAGTCGGTTAGTGTTCGACATAATCATATAATTTTTTTGTGGAAAACTTTGTCATGATCTCAATTTTGGAAAAATTTTCAATTATGGAAACTTTCCAATTATGGTAAATTTCTGATTCAGGAATTTCAAGGTTTGGAAATCCTCATAAAATTTCGCAAACTTTTGAAATACCTCTGTTTCTGAAATTTTATGATAATTGTGAAACTTTCCATTTTTGGAAACTTTCCAAATTTGGAAATTTCCTATTTTGGAAATTTTCTAATTTTGGAAATACGTAACTTTTCTTTGTACCAGAAACTTACAATCATTCTGAAAACCTTTTATTTTTTGGAAACTTTCCATTTATGGAAAGCTCGCAATTTTGGGCACTTTCTTTCAAGAAAGTCTAGACAAATTATGGGAATATTAATTGGCATTTAATTTCATAATTGAAAATTAAATTATTTACAAAATTCTTTATTTTGGATTGAGCCTCAGGGAGCCGTCCAATTTAAAGTTAGTTGTTATAATTAAATTTCCTAAATTGAATTTAAGCTGTCAAATGTTTAATTTGGATTGAGCCTCGGGGAGCCGTCCAAATTATATTATCAATAAATTCTTATTTTGGATTGAGCCTCGGGGAGCCGTCCAAATTAAGTTATTGATATTAATTTTCCATAAATAAAATATGTGATCAAATCTTAGAAATTTTTGAGGTGATTCTCAAATGATAATTTCCTTATTTGATTTATGAGGTGATGCTCTTACATATTATTGTCTCCAAAATTAATTAGGAAAATTGTTTCCTATAGAGTATATTTCCTTAAATAAGATTTTCATAAAAAATAATATGTGGTTGAATTAAGGGAATCTGTCTCTTAATTTAATAAAATTTGATTTAGAGAAATCAAAGTCTTAAACATATTATTTCCGAAATTGATTATGATAATTAAGGAAATTGTTTCCCAAAATAATTCCTTGAATAAAGTATGAAATTAGAATTAGGAAATCCGGTTCCTAATTCAATTAATGAGACTTGATAAATTGAGTCACATACATACTTTATTAAGGAAATCGTTAGTACATGACATAATTATATGTCATGAATGTGCATAAAAGAAAAGGATGAGACCCAAAACCCCTTACAAAATATTAAGGCCAACACCTTCCATTAATATGGTTAGAACCGGAGTTTTGTTTCTTGTTTGGGTTGATGGACACATCCATGCCTGGCTTGAACCTCAACATGTTCAAACCATGGAATTAGTTTATGATTAATATAGTTGGAGTCAGAAGTCAATCCTTAGTTTTGGTTGTTGGACATATCCAAGCCTGACTAAACGGTTGAATGAGCTCCAACCATATTAAAACTATTTCTTGATTAATGGGTCAGCCTTAAGCTTGGAGCATCGATTTGTTGTGCCACAGCCAAGGTCGATGTAAAGAGAGGTGCAGTTGGGTGCTATGTGTATTGTTGCATACTTGTTAATGAGTTAACAACCCAATGATTTATGCAAACATTCAATTAGTTGATAGCATAATGTGATAGATACATATGTATAATATGTAATCGGTATAATTACCTACCTTCATAGCTAAGAATAACTTGATGGACTCTAGTCATGGTTGTTTTTATCTATGGTTGGATATCAACCTATTTGGAGATGTTCCTACGATCTCCCGAATTGATAAAAAGGGTTATTCAATTCGAAAAATAAATAGGATTTAATTAATGATATTGATGCATTCTTTATCATTCTCATCACATAACCTCAATTTGTATTTCTAGGATAATCACCTGATCATGTCTTCTCTGAATTTGTGTTCCATTTTGGACACCAATAAGTTGAATGGGCCAAACTTCATGGACTGGCTTCGAAACCTGAGGATAGTCCTCAAGGCAGAAAAGCTTGCTTATGTCCTTGAAGAACAACTTCCCAACCATCCTCCTGAAGATGCAACTTCAGACCAGTTAGTGGCCTATCAGAAACATGTGGCCGATTCTGAACTTGCGAGTTGCATCATGCTAGCCGCTATGGTACCTGAGCTACAAAAGTAGCATGAGCATATGGATGCTCATACCATCGTCTTCCATCTTCATGAGCTGTTTGACGAGCAGGCGAGATCCGAAAGGTTTGAGGTCTCCAGACTCCTCTTCACCTCTAAGATGCAGGAAGGCACTTCTGTTTCACAATTTGTGTTGAAGATGTTGGGGTACATTGAGCGACTAGGCACACTCGAATTTACAATGGATCACGAACTAAGTATTGACTTAATTCTGCATTGTTTGCCCAAGAGTTACTCACAGTTTATGATGAACTATCGGATGAACAAATTGGAGACTACCATTCCTGAGTTGCTTAACTTGCTGAAGACTGTAGAGTCTTCTGTAAAGCAGGAACAGAAGACGGTACTGTTAGTTGGTTCCTCAAAGAAAGGTTCTAAGAGGAAGCCCAAAGAACAAAATAAGGGAAGGAAGAAAAAGACCAAAAAGACTGAAAAGGCACCAAAAGGCACTTGCCATTACTGCGGCAAGGAGGGCCACTGGCGAAGAAACTGCAAGGTTTATCTTGAGTCCTTAAAGAAGAAGGCATCCGATGCCCCATCCTCTTCAGGTATCTTCGTTATTGAATGTCACTCTATTTCCTCGCACACCTGGGTACTTGATACTGGGTGTAGTTCACATATATGTAATGACATACAGGGGCTAAGGAATAGAAGAAGACTCGTCAAGGGAGAAGCGAATTTGCGAGTTGGAAATGGAGCAAAGATTGCTACTATTGCCATCGGAATATATTTGCTAAAGCTCCCTACTGGACTTGTCTTAGAATTGGATAATTGTTATTTTGTTCCTTCGTTAATAAAGAACATTGTATCTATTTCATTCTTGAATGAAAAGGGTTACCATTTAACTTTTAGTAACAATTGCTGTTACATAACTTTAAATGGTGTTCTTTATGGGGGCGAAACTTTATGCAATGGTATCTACACGTTAGATTTATCCGGTGACATTTTCAATATCGAAGTTAGCAACAAACGTGCTCGAATAGATAATCAAATAGACTCCTATACGTGGCATTGCCGTCTTGGCCATGTAAGTAAGAAACGCATGACCAAATTACACCGATGTGGAATTCTGGAATCATTTGAACCCGGCTCATTTGATACATGCGAATCATGCTTAAAAGGCAAGATTACCAAATTACCCTTTTCCGAAAAAGGTAAACCAGTGGGAGAATTGCTTGGTCTAATACATACTGATGTATGTGGACCAATGTCAACTCTTGCACAAGGAGGCTATAGCTACTTCATTACCTTTATCGATGATCACTCACGATTCGGGTATGTGTTCTTAATGAAACACAAATCTGAAGCTTTTGAGAAATTCAAAGAGTTCAGAAGTGAAGTAGATAAACAGCTTGACAAAAGTATTAAGATACTTCGATCCGATCGGGGTGGTGAATACTTAAGTCAAGAGTTTCAAGATTATCTTAGGGACAATGGGATATTGTCTCAATGGACTCCGCCATATACACCACAGCATAATGGTGTATCTGAGAGGCGTAACCGAACCTTGATGGACATGGTTAGATCTATGATGAATCATGCAACTCTTCCAAAATCCTTTTGGGGCTATGCGCTTAAGACAGCTGTTTACTTACTTAACAGAGTCCCGACCAAGGTAGTCTCTACTACTCCATATGAGACATGGAATAGTAAGAAACCTCATTTATCTCGCCTAAAGATATGGGGTTGTCCTGCTTATGTAAAGCGGACTGTATCAGACAAATTGGATGCTAAGTCTGATAAATGTCTATTTATTGGATACCCTAAGGAAACGAAAGGTTACCAATTCTATCATCCCTTGGAACAAAAGGTGTTTGTTTCAAGGCATGTTGTATTTCTAGAAAAAGAATTTCTTTTACAAGAAAACAGTGGGAGTAGCATTGAACTTGAAGAAGTTTAAGAAACTCCAATAGACATTACAGAGATACCTAGTATAGACCCACAACCAATAACTCATAATGATGAGCTATCAGTTGAACCTAAAATAACACCACTTCTTCGTAGGTCTGATAGGACACGCAATATTTCCAGAGAGATACGGATTTCTCATAAGTAAATCGAACGACGTGTTACTCATTAACGATGACGAACCTATCAGTTATGAAGATGTTCTGAAAAATTCAAAAAGGGATAAATGGCTTGAAGCCATGAAGTCGGAAATGGATTCCATGTACGAAAATCAAGTATGGGACTTGGTTAACCCACCTGAAGGGATTAAGCCCATAGGGTGCAAGTGGGTTTTCAAGAAGAAAACCGACATGGAAGGTAATATTGTTACCTTTAAGGCTAGATTAGTGGCAAAGGATATCGTCAGAAACAAGGAATTGATTATGACGAAACATATTCGCCAGTAGCTATGCTTAAATCCATTTGGATGCTCCTGGCCATAGCAGCTCATTATGATTATGAGATATGACAAATGGATGTGAAAACAGCTTTCCTTAATGGAAACCTGCTTGAGGATGTATACATGATACAACATAAAGGTTTTGCATCGGTTAATAAAACCAAAGTATGCAAGCTTCGACGATCCATATATGGATTAAAGCAAGCATCCAGGAGCTGGAACATCCGTTTTGATGAGACAATCAAAGAGTTTGATTTCTCACAAAATCCTGACGAACCTTGTGTGTATAAGAAGGTTAGTGGGAGTGCAGTCGTATTCCTAGTGTTATATGTCGATGACATATTACTTATAGGAAACGATATATCAGTCTTACAGTCAGTTAAAATTTGGATGTCCAAAACTTTCTCCATTAAAGACCTGGGAGAAGCAACCTATATCCTTGGGATTAGAATCTATAGAGATAGATCAAAATGATTGCTTGGTCTTTTGTAATCTACATATATAGACCGAGTGCTAGAAAAGTTTAGCATGTCGGAATCCAAGAAAGGTTACCTTCCCATCAGGCATGGGATCAACCTTTCGAAGTCTATGTGTCCGCGCACAGAAGATGAGAGGATTTGCATGAATAAGATTCCTTATGCATCCGCCATAGGATCTATCATGTATGCTATGTTATGTACTAGGCCCGATGTATCATATGCTCTGAGAGTCACAAGAAGATATCAGTCTAATCCAGGAATGGATCATTGGGCGGCTGTCAAGACAATCCTCAAGTACTTAAGAAGAACTAAGGATGTGTTCCTAATATATGGAGAAGGTGATATGGTAATACGTGGGTATACAGATGTCAGTTTCCAGACAGATAAGGATGACTCCAAATCTCAGTCCGGATACGTATTTATTTTGAATAGAGGCGCAATAAGTTGGAAGAGTTCCAAGCAAGACACCGTAGCGGATTCTACCACGGAAGCGGAATACATTGCAGCTTCTGAAGCAGCAAAGGAAGCAGTCTGGATCAAGAAGTTTGTCTCAGAACTTGGTGTGGTTCCAACCATTGATGAAGCAATACCGGTTTACTGCGACAACAATGGAGCTATTGCACAAGCAAAGGAACCAAGGTCTCATCAGCGATCCAAACATGTGCTTCGCCGCTATCATCTGATCAGAGAGATTATAAGTAGGAATGATATACAAATTGAGAAAATTCCCACTGAAAGGAATTTAGCGGATCCTTTAACTAAGGCCTTGCCTCAAAGCAAGTTTGAGGGTCATGTTAGAGCCTGTGGTATTGGATACCGTAGCGATTGGCATTAGGCCAAGTGGGAGTTTGTTAGTGATATGAGAAAAATATCATAAGGCAATCGCCTTATGATTGTAATCATTTATTTTAATAAATGAATATTCAGTATTTGAGTATACATGTTTATGTATTTGATTGAGATCTTAAACTCATTTATTGAATGTCCGCAATACAATTCACAGCATGAGAGAATTTGTGATGAATTCACAACTAGTGATTATCTCTACATGTGCAATTTTTGATGAAATTCTTTTTCTAGAAATACAGCATGCCTTGAAAGAAACACCTTTTGTTCCAAGGGATGATAGAATTGGTAACCTTTCGTTTCCTTAGGGTATCCAATAAATAGACATTTATCAGACTTAGCATCCAATTTGTCTGATACAGTCCGCTTTACATAAGCAGGACAACCCCATATCTTTAGGTGAGATAAATGAGGTTTCTTACTATTCCACGTCTCATATGGAGTAGTAGAGACTTCCTTGGTCGGGACTCTATTTAGTAAGTAAACAGCTGTCTTAAGCGCATATCCCCAAAAGGATTTTGGAAGAGTTGCATGATTCATCATAGATCTAACCATGCCCATCAAGGTTCGGTTACGTCTCTCAGATACACCATTATGCTGTAGTGTATATGGCGGAGTCCATTGAGACAATATCCCATTGTCCCTAAGATAATCTTGAAATAAACCAAGGTTTGGTTTATTTTTCATGGAAATTAAAATGAACCATGGATTGATTTATTTTATTTTATAAAATCAATCATGGATTGATTTACCATGATAAGAAAATTCATTCCATAAGAAAAAAGGAGACTTGGTCGATTTTATCATGAATTAAAATATGATAAAACTTGGCATGATGGAATAAGTCTCTTTTTTGAGAGGCTTGATGGTTGAGAGGCCACTATATAAAGGACCCAAGGCAAAGCTTGGAAAATATCGAAGTATTCTTGCCTGGGCTCTCTCCCTCTCCTCCCTTCTTCCTCTTGGCCGACCACAAGGTTCTTCTCCCTTCTTCTTGCCGTGAACACAAGGAGAAGCACCGAGGCGACGAAGTTCTTCCGTTGGGACGATCTTCCTCTCCAGCCATCATCACCACTGTTGGGACCGGGTTCATGTTGACATGGATGCGGGTGGGTTCGTAATTTTAAAATTAATTACGTGCAGCGGAAGGTTTAGCATAAATAATTTCTCAAATTATTTAACCACACATCTAAGCATGCAACTTTATCTTGTGTAGACATGATCATATATTTATAATTTTGCAGAAACATAAACTAATTTACGTATTACCTCGCGTAACTCGAAGGAAGGGACGAGATCCAACCGTAAGCGTCCCTTGGAAGCTCCGCCTCTATTCGCGTCCACGCCGAGTATCTTCAGGATGACTTCGCAAAGCCACGAGTTTCGTGTTCTCGAGAACTACTAGATTCTCCGAGAACGCGACAAGAAAAACCAAGAGAGAAGTAATCACATCGAAAAACTCACTACCAAGGTTGGCCGGAATCACAATTCCGGCGAGAAGGAAGAAGATGACTTGCGCCCAATCCCAAGGTGATGATGGCTGAAGAGGAAGATCGTCCCAACGGAAGAACTTCGTCCCAACGGATGATGGCTGGGATTGTTTAAGGATGGTTTGACTTGGGTTGAACTTGAGTTTGAATCTTTGTTGCGAATTAAATCAAGTTGGTTTGAGCCCCTCCCTTGTTGGATGATCCAATTGCTTGGGCTTTGACCAAGACCCCATTTGAGCCGATTGAAAATGTCCCTACAAAAACCAACCTTAAATTTGTGAGACATAATATGATAATTGAGATAAATTTATACTACATCTTCAAAACAATCTCCACTCTGAAAAATATGACAAAAATTGTAAAATCAAATATAAAAGTAGCAAAACACCTCAATTATCATGCCAAAGGATTGCACTAATTTACAACTTGTCAATTCCCCCACACTTATCCTTGAACGTCCCGATCAAGTAATCAAAACTAAGAAACAATGAATAAGGTATCTCCTTAGACAATTCTCAATCTTACTTGGAAGGTAATTAAAAGAAAGCCGTCTAAAACAGTCAAATTTCAAACATTTAGTTCAATGGACTCAACTCTAATTCTTGGTTAACACATAATGACCTTCATCCATCATGAATCAATTGAGATGAATTCAACACATTAATCCTTTCAAGGGTATTTTAGTGGCTCTCATCCTAAATTCATGTCATAGATTGGAGCTCACTCAAGCCACTTATGTTTCATGCACTACCATATGCTTGCTTGTCTTCTACTCTCCACCACTATCCTTGATATAAGAATTCACACTTATAACAGTTTATTTGGAGCTTTGCAGGAATCAATAAAAATTATAGGGCTAGAAGAGAAATGAGAAAGGAATTAAAGATAATGGTGGAAGATATTGGTACAATAGAATGTTACTTGATAACTTTTCCCACACTTCCTTTCATTCTTTTCTAGCATCCAAACTCAAAACTGATTCACTGAATTCTCGGCAACAATAGCTTCTGATTTCCAACTTGGCACACAACAGTTAGCACTCAACAATTTCCAATTTACACACCTTTTTTTTTTAGTTCAATTCTTCCATACACACTCTGAGTTGATGCTTTTCTCTCTACTTATCAAAATTTCAGATTACAATTTGCATCTTCCCATTTCCTGCTAACTATTTCTTTTGTCTTGAGAGGCTAACATATTTGGAGTCCTATCTAGAAATACACTCAATAACAGCTCAAGTTTTGTCACCTATTGTTCGGAAACTCACATTACAAGTTGACACAAACCTCTTTGCTTGTCCACCACTTTTACAGTGTCCCAGCCACTGGTTTCTTGGTTTATTCAGAATTCATCCATTCCCTGTCATTTACAAGCAATTCCTCTCCTAGTCCACTGAACAAATGCCCAAGTTTTGCAATAAACAGATGACAATTCTCATATGCTAAAGCTTCAACTCTTTGGCACACCATCATAGATTCTGAATTTATACAGAAGTGTTTCTGAATATTCTTTAGCAATGTAGCTGTTTCCTCTCAATTCCAATTCAATGCTATCATTTTTCAGCAAAGGATTGGGGGATAGAATCGAGCTCTCCTTAAATCTGACTACCAACCAAAACCTTTGGTACACTAGCTAGACTTGATACTCTTCTTGTCCTCACTGTTTTCTGCAGCCAAATCAGTTTCAGCTTTCCAGTTTCGCAACTTCAGATTTCAGAGCTTCCTGCCATCTGCAATTACAGACTTACAGCTTCACAACTTCACAGCTTGGAGCCTTTCATGATAATGGAGAACTAAGTGCTCCACTTGGAATTTTTATTGGTCAAAATATTGCCTCCAACGTTGCCATACAACATTTAAAACTAATACGCTACATTCATATTCAATAATAGCTCCTGAATTTCAACTTAGCACGCAAGTTGATAGTCAACCATCTCACCTAAAACTCACTGTATTGTAAATCAATTCCTAGCTGAAACTTTTCCTCTGCCATCAGTAAGTGAAGTCTTTTGCTGTAGTTGCAGTATTAAACTGCCATGGTTCCCTAATATCTGTTTAGGCTACTCAAACCAAGAATTTCAGCTTCCAATATTCAACTTTTCCTACCCTAAGTAATATCTGAATTGTGCAAGCCCAGGTTCAGACCGTCTATAATTTTATTTAACTCCAATGAACTCCTACTCTTCTTCTCAATGATCCCAGAAAACAACATCTTCTTCTTCTTCATAATCTTTGCTCTTATTCTTCTCTATTTCATTACTGATTTTACACTATAAAGTTGTGAAAATCTGCCCCCTATAGCAATCTGAATTTATTCAAGCTTAATAACTCCTTTGCCAATTCTCTATATCAACTTAAGGATTTGGTTGAAGGAACAAACCTTCAGCTGAAGCTATCACTTAGCCCAGCTTTAAAACATCCAATTATAATGATAATATGAAATACTTCACTTGGTTTTTTACTGATCAGAATTTCAGCACTAATCACAGAACTTGGCACGCAACTACAGCTTGTTGATACATCAGTTGCAACCCTCTATTTCTGATTTTTTTTCTGACTTCTAGCACTCTATCTCCTTTTGATGTCTTTTCATTGCATGAATGTAAGGTTGTAGGAGCTCCTCATGAAGTTATTGCTATCAAGAATTTAACTTCAGCAGTGGTTGCACCTACTGACTTTCAACTCCAGCAGTCCAATTCAATTGCAGTTTTTCAGCTTCTAAAACTTAAGTTGATTCAAGTTTTAATCTGTGGAACACTTGGACGAACAGAAACTCCATTTGTTAATGAATGAACAAGAATTTAACTTCAATCTTTCACTAATTAACGCTTGCACAAAAAAACTTAGCACAATCTGCCAGTGATTCAAATTCTATTGCTGCAGTTCCATTGCTGCATACTTCAGCAGCTCCTTCCCTTGTTCTCTCTTCTTTTTTTTTACAGCAATAGGATTGAGTATCAGACTCTAAATCATGCAACTCCAAAATCCATAGTTTCCAAAGTCAAAATTCTGCTCTGAACATTGAATGCATAAGTTGCTCGAAACTAAATGGAGCTGTGCCACCTCCATAAAAACATGTATAATCTCCCCCACACTTAAACTTTGTCCGTCCCAGGCAAACTACCATCAAGTAACAACCAAAGTACCCATATCCAAGCAACATAGAAAATAGAATATTAAGAATGAAAATATGTGAAGAAATAGCAAGAAACATGATACACTTGTATGAAATAGGAAACAAGTTGATTGGCTTCTATAAGTGTGATCCAATCATAGGAGTATGACCTTGAAAGAATCTAAGCAAGTTCTAGAGTGACAATCACATAAAGGCATAATACAATGAAAGCTAAATCCTCACTAGGTAGAAAAAGTATCATCTCAATCTAATCAATCAAGAATCCATTACTACATAATAACTCAAGTATCCAAAGTCTCATCATGAACTTGAATCTAAAACTTAACAATCAAAGTTAACTAACTTTCAAATAAAACTTCCAAAATGATATAGAGAATCCCTAAGGTGATACAACATATCCCTTGAATCAAAGCCATTTTTTTCTTTATTATCATTTTTTTATTATTAAATAAAATGACAAGTGCTAAGATGGTATTAACAATGAACATTTTATTTAACTTCAAAAGTAACCTCATAAAATCGAAATGCTACTTTAAACTAAGATTTATTAATGCAACAAGATAAAGAATGATATCTACAATGGAAATTATGTGCAAGATGGAACACACTCCCCTTAAGTTGGGTATTTGGCCTTCGTAGAGTCCAATCCATCCACTTCTAGCCCTTTGATCTCTTCATGAAATTTCTTAAGTCGGTGTCCATTAACTTTGTAAACTTGACTAGTAGCTTCCTCCTGAATTTCAATCACTCCAAAGGGAAAAACATTAGTAACAAAAAATGGACCTTCCCATCTCGACCTCAACTTACCTTTTATCAATTTGAGCCTTGATTTATACAAAAGTACTTTGTCTCCAATTTCAAACTCGTTATTCACAATATGTTTGCCGTGGAAATTCTTGGTTTTCTCCTTATAGATTCTCGAATTTTCATATGCCTCCAGTCTAATCTCCTCAAGTTCTTGAAGTTGCAACTTCCTTTCCTCTCCACTTTTTGTAGCATCAAAATTGCAAGCCTTCACCGCCCAATAAGCTTTATGCTCAATCTCTACAGGTAAATGGCAAGATTTCCCATACACAAGTCTGTAAGGTGACATTCCAATGGGTGTCTTATATGCAGTACGATATGCCCATAATGCATCTTCAAGTCTTTTGCTCCAATCTTTCCTATTAGGGCCCACAGTTTTCTCTAAAATTGATTTAATCTCTCTATTTGATATTTCGGCTTGCCCATTTGTTTGAGGGTGATACGGAGTAGAGACTTTATGTATAACCCCATACTTATTAAGTAAAGCCTTCATGTGTTTATTGCAAAAATGGGATCCTTGGTCACTTATGATTGCTCTTGGAATTCCAAACCTGCAAAAGATGTGTGACCTAATAAAACTAACAACAACAGAAGAATCATCAGTCCTGGTGGGAATGACCTCCACCCACTTAGATACATAATCAACAGCTAAAAGAATGTATAAAAATCCAAAAGAAGCAGGAAATGGGCCCATGAAATCTATACCCCATACATCAAAAATCTCACAGAATAACATTGTTTGTTGAGGCATTTCATTCTTAGAGCTTATGTTTCCAGTTCTTTGGTATTTATCACAGCACTTATAAAACATATATGCATCATGAAACAAAGTAGGCCAATATAATCCACACTCTAAAACTTTCCTAGCAGTTCTTTGTGGTCCAAAATGCCCACCACATTCTAAAGAATGACAAAAAGTAAGTACGGAGTGAAATTCATGATTGGGTATGCATCTCCTAATGATTTGATCATTACAAAATTTTCACAAGTAAGGACCATCCCACACATAATATTTTGCATCACTTTTAAGTTTATCTTTTTGAGCTTTAGTGAGTTGTGCAGGAAAAACATTAGCTGCTAAAAAATTTACCAAGTCTGCATACCATGGTGACTCACCATGCAGCTTTAAAAGCTGCTGATCTCTAAAATTATCATCAATTTCCGTGGGGTCTCTTTCTCCTTCTATCCTGCTCAAATGATCTACTACTAAGTTTTCCTTGCCACTCCTATCTCGTATCTCCAAATCAAACTCTTGAAGTAGTAGCATCCATCTAATTAACCTGGGCTTGGCATCTGGCTTCTTTAATAGATATTTTAAAGCTGCATGATCAGAAAACACAATCACGTGAGAACACAATAAATATGATCTAAATCTATCCAAAGCAAAAACAATAGAAAGGAGCTCTTTTTCTGTGGTGGTGTAATTTGCTTGTGCTGAATCCAGAGTTTTCGAAGCATAGCAAATCACATGTGGTGATCCATCCACTCTTTGCGCAAGCACAGCTCCTATAGCATAGTCTGAAGCATCACACATCAACTCAAAAGGTAAACTCCAATCAGGAGGCCTAATGATGGGTGCTGTAATGAGGGCTTCCTTCAACCTCTGAAAGGATTCCTTGCATTTTTCATCTAAACAAAATTCCATATCTTTTTGCAACAATCGAGATAGTGGAAGAGCAATCTTACTAAAGTCTCTGATAATTCTCCTGTAGAACCCTGCATGACCAAGAAATGCTCGAATTTTCCATACGCATACGGGGTAAGATAAAGAAGATATAACACTTATTTTAGCAGGATCTACCTCAATACCACGACTAGAGACTTTATGACCCAATACAATGTCATGCTCAACCATAAAATGACATTTTTCAAAATTAAGAACCAAATCAGTTTCAATGCATCTGTACAAAACCCTAGATAAGTTTTCCAAACATGAATCAAAGGATGTGCCAAAAATAGAGAAATCATCCATAAACACTTCCATACAGTTTTCTAATAACTCACCAAAGATACTTACCATACACCGCTGAAAAGTCCCTGGAGCATTACAAAGTCCAAATGACATGCGTCTATAAGCAAACGTACTGAAAGGACAAGTGAAGGTAGTCTTCTCCTGATCTTCCGGATCTATGCAAATCTGAAAATAGCCTGTATATCCATCTAAAAAATAATAATGGGGCTTCCCTGCCAATCTCTCTAACATTTGATCAATAAAAGGCAAAGGGTAATGGCCCTTCCTTGTGGCTTGGTTCAACTTCTTGTAATCAACACAGACTCTCCACGAACTCTTCACTCTTGTAGGCACCAATTCATTGTCTTCATTTGCCACCACTGTCACTCCTGACTTTTTCAGTACCACATGAATAGGACTAACCCACTTACTGTCAGAAATAGGGTATATAATGCCTGCCTGTAAAAGTCTAGTCACCTCTTTCTTTACCACATCTAGAATCAATGGGTTTAACCTTCTCTGTGGCTGTCTGACCGGCCACCCTATAGCTCTCTTGCGCTGCCTCAAAACTTGCAATAATCTATCCTCTTGCTTTGAATCCAAGTTCCGGGCAATGATAACAGGTAGGCACTGCTCCTCTCCCAAATAAGCATACTTCAAATGTTCTGGCAATGGTTTTAACTCTATCTGTGACTGCTCGGTAGGTATGGGTGATCCCTGGGGCTCAGTGCAATCCCCTACACTTTCACACCTATCCTCTGAATCTCCTGATATGTCAATCAATATAGGTGATTCCTGGGGCTCAGTGCAATTCCCTACACCTATAGAATCGTCTCCAATTGCGAGTGAATCAGATACAATCTTCAAATCAGCTGCCTCTATAGCTAATGCATCCTCTGCCTCACCTGAACTAAAATATCCTCTATGAATACCAAGTGAAACTCTATCAGCAAGTAAATTGGGCATCAACTAGCTCATCTGAAATATCCATGCTCATGATGGAATGATCCTCTCTGGGGTGCTTCATAGCATCAAAAATACTAAACTGCACCACTGTGTCTCCTATCTCCATAGAAAGTGTGCCTGCATATAATCAATCTTAGTCCTTGCAGTCTTCAAGAATGGTCTCCCAAGAATAAGTGGAGATCTATGTGTTAGATAATCCCCCTCCATGTCTAAGATATAGAAGTCCGCAGGAAAAATCAACTCCTTCACCTTCACTAATACATCTTCAATAATTCCAGCTGGGTGAGTTTGACTCCTATCTGCTAACTGAATAACCACTCCTGTAGGCTGCATAAGTCCAATGCCAAGCATCCGAAAAACTGATCTAGGCATCACATTAATAGAAGCTCCCAAATCTAGCATAGCATCATGAAAAGATTCCTCCCAATCTCACAGGATACAGTGTATACTCCTGGATCTTCATATTTCTGGGGAATTGAATGAATAAGGGCTGAGACATTCTTTCCTAAACTTACCACTTCATTCCCCTTTATCTTCCTCTTGTGCACACACAAATCCTTAAGAAATTTGGCATACTTAGGTATTTGCTTGATCATGGTCAACAATGTCACATTTATTTCCACCTTACTGAATAGATTCACAAGCTCTTGACACTCCTTCGCCTTCTCCTCCTCTATATTCTTTTTAGCTTGAATCTTACGTTGTGGAAAGGGTAAAGGGACCCTTGTTTCCTCCACTTGAGCTGAAATGTTTGGAAGTGAGTCTTGAGCAGGAATTTCAATTGGTATAGCTGCTGTAGGTGCCTTGTTTTTATTGATTTCTTCTTGTTCTTTCACCAAAACTGCATAGTCAATAGAAGAAGGACTTAGGCTTAAACTAGGGTCACATTCAACTGTTGTAGAATCCATTTCTGGACTGTTCTGAGCTGGAAAATAAGTTGCTCGAAATTTTTCAGCAAAATCAGCCTTTTGAGTATTTGGACTTGAAGCAACTTTCCCACTCCTCAAAGTTATTGCACTAACATTTCCCTTAGGATTAGGAGTTGCTTGAGAAGGCAATTGACCCGATCCTTGGGTTTGTAATTGATTCATTCCACTCACTAGTTGTCCAATATGTCTTTGAATGTTTTGAAGGGTGTAATCATTCTTTTGTTGTCCTTGTTGTTGTTGTAAAATTTGTTGTTGTTGTAGAATTTGTTGCATCATCTCCTCAAGTCTTTGTTGTTGTGCATTAAACCCACTAGAGTTCCCAAAGTCTCCTTGATTGGTATGAGACTTTTGTTGGCCTTGAAATGAGACATTAGGGTGCTGAAAGCCTTGGGTTTGCTGTGAACTCTGAAAATTAGGTTGTTGGGACTAATGTAATAAGTGAATGGGCTGTTGTAATTGCTGAAAATTGGTTTGAGAACTAGGTGGATGTTGTTGGAAATTATCGCTCTGAAAATTCTGATTTTGAGGCTGAAAATTCTGATTTGGCTGCAGAAAACTCTGATTTTGAAACTGAAAGTTCTGCTGGTATGGTTGTTGATGCTGATATAAACCTTGGGATAACTGTGAAGGTTTAAAAGATTGCTGGAAATTTTGAATTGGTTGAAATCCTTGCTGATTTTGTTGAAATTGAGGTTGAAAATGCTGATTTCCTTGTTGAGATTGTGAATAGGGCTGCTGGAATTATTGAAAGCGTTGCTGTCCTTGCTGAAAATTCTGGAAATGTGGCTGATTTTGCTGTAGGGGCTGTTGTGAAGTATTTTGTTGATAGAATGAATTACCATACTTCAAATTAGGGTGATCTCTCCATCCCGGGTTATAAGTAGATGAATATGAGTCATTCTTTGGTTGATATTGACCTCTAATCAAGGCGGCTAATGATTCATCTTGTTGAAGATTAGGACACAAATCTGAATTATGCTCTTGGCTTGAACATATACTACACACTCCCATAACCGGATTTTGAAAAGAAGCTACCGGAAAGTTTTTAGGTTGGTTCACATTATTCAAAGTCATTTGCTTCACCAAAGAGGTTAACTCCAACAATGAACTCTTGATCTCCTTTTGCTCATTTGACACCAATTGTGCTTCACTAACCCCTCTTGTAGTGAGTGCTCTACATCCAAATTGTTGTGAATTTTCAGCCATGTTTGAAATAAGTTCTCTAGCTTGTTCTGGGGGTTTGTTCACTAATGCTCCTCCAGCTGCTGCATCTATCATGCTCCTGTCCATAGGTAATAACCCTTCATAAAAATATTGAACCAATAACTGCTCACTAATTTGGTGTTGAGGACAACTTGAGCACAATTTCTTGAATCTCTCCCAATAATCATAAAGAGTCTCCCCTACTGTTTGTTGAATTCCACATATGTTCTTCCTGATAATTGTAGTCCTTGATGTTGGAAAAAATTTCTCCAAAAATGTCTTCTTCATATCAATCCAACTAGTAATGTGGCCAGCTGGAAGATAGTATAGCCAATTCTTAGCTGCTCCTGTCAACGAAAAAGGAAACGCTTTCAATTTAATATCTTCTTCTGAAATCCCTTGTGGCTTCATGGTGGAGCAAACTATATGAAACTCATGTAGATGCCTGTTAGGATCCTCTCCAGATAAACCTTGAAATTTAGGCAGCAAATGAATTAATCCAGATCTCAACTCAAAGTCTCCTGCCAATTCTGGATAAGCAATACAAGAATATTGAAAAGATGAATCAGGGGTTGCAAGCTCCTTCATTGTTCTGCTATTTTCTTCCATAGGACTACTCAAGTGTGAAGAACTGCTTTCAGCCACTTTTAATAATTTCTCTTGATTTCTCAAAGTTCTCAATGTCCGTTCAATTTCTGGATCAAATTCCACTAACTCTCCACCTGCGGTCCTGGTCATACAACCAACACCAGATGAAAGCACAAGCCTAAAGACAATTAAATCAAGAAAATTGAACACAAAGAAATATCAAACGATGCACAAGCTAAAATCAAGCAATCACTACTAATTGTTCCCCGGCAACGGGGCCAAAATTTGATAAGCCCACAACCAGTGTCACAATGAGCCTCAAATTGAATTTATAAATTGAAAACCCTTAGCTCACAAAACTAAGTGTAGTATAGGGGCCTCAAGTCGTATTTTTCCAAAGGCTAGTAGTGGTTCGGTTGACTTATTGCTTGGATTAACTTTTTGGGGTTTCCGATGTAAGGGTAAAAAGGATTACTGAAAAATTAATTATCAATGCAAGAAAGTTAATAAC
This sequence comes from Boesenbergia rotunda, assembly GCA_024364735.1. Taxonomy (NCBI): domain Eukaryota; kingdom Viridiplantae; phylum Streptophyta; class Magnoliopsida; order Zingiberales; family Zingiberaceae; genus Boesenbergia; species Boesenbergia rotunda. The sequence continues at coordinate 215,821 of JAGFNQ010000087.1, read as the reverse complement.
TAAAGGAAACTACTCATACGATTCAACAATTATTTGCAATTGCTCTTAAACTACCAAGTAACTATTAACCGAATTCATCCTAAACAATTAAAACAAGAGTTGAAAGTTTACTAGACTTATGGTGAAAGAAATTAAAAAGACACAACTTGAAACTAAAATAGCATGTAGGAATTGAACTTAAAAGTGAAGTATGCGATATCTTCAAACCGATTAGAAAGAAGTTTCAACCATTTGATCTAATGTAATGCGAATTCAGAATGCTAGAAATTCAGTGATAAAGTAGTCAAGAATTAACACAAGCAAAATTGAAACAAAACATCTCCTATACACGCGGGTTCAGTTGCTTCCTTCAAACTGCATTTCTGCCGTCACACACAAACTGGAAACCATTCCAGAAATCAGCCAGGACATTGAAGAGATCCTCTGAACTTGAATCTGATCAAATCTGAAAAACATCAATCAAGAAACACTCCTTCAATCAGCAAAATAGATTCGATCAGACCCTGAAGTTGCAAATCTGGAAGTATAACTCTGTTCTGCTGCAAACATGTTCTGTGAAGCTCGCAATGGAGTCAGGAATCACCAAAGCACACCTCTGACAATCGATGAACTCCTCAGCGAACCTTGGAAGGAAATGCCAGCTAAAACAGAGCACTCGCTCTCACGCCCACGAAACCCTCGGCGACGTGATTCCAGCTGCCTTAAGCCGTCCAGATGATATCTTGAAGCTTTCTTGCGGATTCTGCAGCTTGAATGAAGGTGAGAACTCGAGAGTTTTGGGAGAAAACGGGGCTTGGCGAAGAAGAAACTCGATGGAACAATAGTCGCTACTCCATCGCGAGGGGTTTTTCCATTTTTGTGTGGAATTCCTTGAACCGGGTTCAATCAAAAAAATTTTTTGGTTCGGTTTGATTTGTAGGGAATTAGGGATTGTTTAAGGATGGTTTGACTTGGGTTGAACTTGAGTTTGAATCTTTGTTGTGAATTAAATCAAGTTGGTTTGAGCCCCTCCCTTTGTTGGATGATCCAATTGCTTGGGCTTTGACCAAGACCCCATTTGAGCCGATTGAAAATGTCCCTACAAAAACCAACCTTAAATTTGTGAGACATAATATGATAATTGAGATAAATTTATACTACATCTTCAAAACAATCTCCACTTTGAAAAATATGACAAAAATTGTAAAATCAAATATAAAAGTAGCAAAACACCTCAATTATCATGCCAAAGGATTGTACTAATTTACAACTTGTCAGAGGCAGGGCACATTCGGGAGGTGCAATTTCCGGCCTGGTTGGCCAATGTGGTGCTAGTGTCCAAGCCGGAAAACAAATGGAGAGTCTGTATAGATTTCAGAGACCTCAACAGTATCTGCCCCAAAGATTGTTCCCACTCCCTCGGATCGATCAGATGGTTGACTCCATAGCTGGGAGTGAGCTTATTTGCATGCTAGATGCCTAACAGGATACCATTAAGTGCCACTAGCCCCTAGCGATCAGGAAAAGGTCAGTTTCATTACATCCGAAAGCACCTATTGTTACACAGTAATGTCGTTCGAACTGAAGAATGCAGGGGCTATATATCAACGGCTGATGAACAAAGTGTTTAAAGAACAGTTGGGAAGGAACATTGAGGTCTGCCCTTCTTCAAGATCCTGCGCAAGGCCACTAAGTTCCAACGGGATGCTGAGTGTGACTGGGCCTTTGAAGAATTGAAGTCCTATTTTGTCATTCTGCCTGTCTTAGCCAAGCCCGAAGAGGGAGAGATTCTGCATGTATACCTTTCGGCCATGGAGGGAGCGGTGAGTGCAGTGCTTGTAAAACAAAAGGAGGCTAAACAACAACCCATTTATTTTTTCGAGCACTTGCTGAAAGAAGCCGGGTGTAGGTATAATACACTCGAGAGGTTAGCTTATGTGCTTGTGTTGGCTGCTCTGCGCTTGCACCCTTACTTCTTGGCTCATCCCATTCGGGTGTTAACCAATAGCACCCTCGGAAGAGTATTAGTCAACCCAGAGGCCTCCGGCCGAATGATCAAATGGACCACGGAGTTAAGTGAGTATGATATTCAATACCTGCCCCGGACTGCTATTAAGTCTCAGGCGTTAGCCGATTTTCTTAGCGAACTTCACACCGAGGAAGAAGAGGAAACATGGAAGGTCTATGTAGATGGCTCGACCACTCGGTCAGGAAGTGGCATTGGGATTCTCTTAATTTCTCCAAAGGGAGATCATCTCCACTTGGCCGTGCGGTTAGAGTATCGGGCTACCAATAATGAAGCAGAGTATGAAGCCCTCCTGGCTGGGTTGCAAGATGCTCGGCACATGGGAGCTGCTCGGGTCATGCTTCACTCAGATTCTCAGCTTGTGACTCGACAGCTAGCCGGACAGTTTAAGATAAATAGTGAACGGTTGCAAACCTATGTCAATGCATATGAGCAATTGAAAGCCGAGTTTCAGGAAGTATAGATACTTTAAATTCCTCAGGAAGACAACTTGAAGGCCAATTAGCTAGCCAAGATAGCCAGTAGCATCACTCCTTAGGTCTTCGCTCATCCTTCGCCTCAAGTTATGCTAGTGGCTCAGATCGAAAGGGAGACAGATACGGAGGTTGAAGGTGACTAGAGAGCTCAGTTCATATCCTATTTGCAGCAAGGAACTCTCCCGGCTCATCCGGAGCAAGCTCACCTGCTGAAGAAAAGGGCGACCAGGTTCACCTTGGTGGGAGATACCTTATACAAACGAGTTTTCTCTAGGCCACTGCTCAAATGTTTGGGGGAGAAAGATACAGATTACGTACTAAGAGAAATACATCTAGGCTCCTGTGGTAGTCATTCAGGAGGTCGGTCAATGGCCCGGAAGGTGTTGCTAGCAGGGTTCGTTTGGCCAACAGTACAACGGGATGCGGATCAGTTAGTCACTTCCTGTATCTCCTGTCAGAAATATCAAAATCTCTCTCACCGACCAGTTGAAGTTTTGAAGGCATCTACTGTGTCTTGCCCCTTTGATCAGTGGGCATGGACATAGTAGGGTCTTTCCCTGTCGCAGCCGCTCAGAAGAAATTTCTACTAGTAGCCGTGGATTATTTCTCAAAATGGGTGGAAGCGGAGGCTCTGGCTCGGATCACCGAGCATGCGGTCATCAAATTCTTGTGGCAGAACATTCTGTGTAGATACGGGATACCGCATAAGCTGGTCTCGGATAACGGTCGACAGTTCCAGGGTCGAAAAATTCAAGAATAGTGTACAACCTATGGCATCAAGCAAGCATTCACCTCAATAGCCTACCCCCAGAGTAACGGTCAGGCAGAGGTCGCCAATCGGGAAATCTTGCGTGGTCTCAAGACTAAGCTAGATCATATGGGTGGGACCTGGGTCGATGAGTTGCCTAGTGTCCTATAAGCCCAGCGAACCACTCCCAAAGAAGGCTCAGGCTGTACCCCCTTTCAGTTGGTGTGTGGGGGTGAGGCAGTCGTCCCAATGGAGGTAGGATGTGAGTCTGATCGAAGGCACCTCTATGGAGAAGATAATGCAAAGAAAGGGTGTTTGGAGTTGGATTTGATCTAGGAAATCCGAGACAAAACAGCGGTTCGAATGACTGCATACCGTCAAAGAATGCAGCGAAGGTACAACCAGAAGGTCATACCCAGGAGTTTCCAAGTCGGCGACCATGTATGGAAAAGAGTTAAGCCAGTCGGGGAGGTGAGTAAGCTGAAACCCCAAAGGGGAGGACCCTTCCCCCCATTGGGGAATTAGTTAGGCATTTTTGAAATTAGGCTGAAAGACTGAAATTCAGGTATCAGTCGACTGGTAAATAACCAGTCGACTGGTCCACGTGAATTCGCCACTGGAAACTTTCTGTTTGCTTTGCCAGTCGACTGCCCCAGGGGCAGTCGACTGATCCATAGGGTTAAGTAGAACAGGCAAATTGGATAATAAGAAATTGCAAAATGGGAAACATAGGAAAGGGGCATGTTACCTTAATGAGATTTTATGAATGATATTATATGATTTGAAGGTCCTAAATTACTATTGGATAATAGGATATGACTTTGAATTAAGATCTTGGATATGTTTTCACAGTCATTAAATAAAGTCATACTTCGTGATTTAATGATAATTGTATGGAATAAGGCTTTATTGATATCACAAAGTTTAAGGAGGATTGATGAGTGCTTAAAATTCATTGAATGATATTGAATGATAAGTTCTTGATAAATGAAAGGATATGGAAGTCTCACATATGTATCTAGGATTAAAAGATAAAAAGGGGAGAGTTGAGGACAATTACATGTGTCAAATTATAATGGTTAGCCTTGGCAAACACATGGAATTATAGATAGATTTCAAAGTTGATACAAAATGTCTATTTTTGAGGAAATTAGAGAATGTACCAAAAGTCAAGTACATTTGATAATCTTCATGAAACCATATTTTTTTAGGATAGAGTATATCCTAACAAATGTACTTGCAAATCTTTAGATTTTTTCAGGTTTTCTAGGATTTTCTAGAAGTTTCTAGGATAGAAAACTTAGGGTGTTAAGTTAGGATTAACTTGACAAAAGAATGGATGGTGTTAAGTTGGGGTAGAACTTAACTCGGTGTTATGGTGTTAAGTTGGGTAGAACTTAACCTTGGAAAATTAAAAATTGGGAGAAGTCATAGGTTAAGGGGGAGGTTGCCTCTTGTTTGCCTTAATTTTCATAGGAAGTTTTGGGTTTTGTGTCAAACTTGGGAATGGTGATAGATACATGGTTGACTGTATTTTTCCCAAGTAGGTATGAGTACCATAAACTTCTCCACAAAATTTAGAATTTTTAGAGATTTGTGAAATTTCTTGCGTATTTCTGAATTTGGCCAGAAAAGTTAAAATTCTGATTTTCAGAGTATCAGTCGACTGGTCAGGGCTGGTTTGGGTATCTAGCCGCTGATTTATGTCCAAATGATGTAAAACAAGTGTATGGGGGGCTAGTACACTGTGTTTATGATCATTAGGGATTAAAAGATCCAATAATTGGGATATTGTTGGAGTCTTTTTGATGTTAGGCAAAGGAGGAGAAGTGTTGAGTTTAATTTGGGAAACCAAACACGCCTTTGCAAGAAACCCTAGGTTTTGGGGAGTTTAGGTAAAAGGGGAGCATGGTTGCTCCATTCTTGGCGTAAGGGGGACCTTGGAAAGGTTCTTAAAAAGCTTTTGTAAGTCCAATGTAGGAGGAGCCTTAGGATAGGTTTTAAAAAGCCCGTGTTGGTAAAAATTCCTAACTTGGGATGGTTAGGTGTGGGGATGCCTTGGGATAGGATCCATACATGTTTGCATTGCATATGCATTGGCGGTGTAAGTCCAAGGTGGAGCCTTAGCAATGTAAGTCCAGTTGTTTGTTTAGCATTGTTGTTACTATTTATTACTATTTGTTTTCCCTAACTTAAACGTATTACCAAACATCAAAAAGGGGGAGATTGTTGAGGCAATCTGTGGTCCGGAGTGACCATATGTTTTGATGTTTGGGCAAAGGTTTAAGTTAAGTTTACCCTTGTGTTCTAATATGTATATTTGAGTGTGCAGGATTGCAGGTTTACACATATTGACCTAGCTGGACGGCTTCGGTATGGTGAAGGGTGGCATGGAGACAAGCTGGAGGCATGTGTGCACCCGAGGGACCTTGGATAGCAGGGATGATGAGCCAAGGGGCGCGGACTTCGAGGCATACGTGAAGGATGACATGGAGACAAGTTGGAGACTTGTGTGCATCCGAGGGACGGGAGCCGAAGACGAAGAGGGCGCGAAGGCAACAGTCAAAGCTGCTGGTGAAGAGTCAACTGAGTCACGAAGGAACGAGAGACGAGGGAGGAGGACTCCAAGGGCAAGCCGGGAAGTGGACTTCAAAGGGCACACGTGAAGGGTGGTATGGAGGCAAGCCAAGGGAAGTTTTGTGTGCGCATCCGAGGGACGATAGCCGGTGGAAAAGGACTTCAAGGGGCAAGCCAAGGGAGTGTACCTGAAGGCACGTGTGGAGGAGGGTCATTGGAGTGAGTAGGAGTGTGTTTGTAAGCTGGGCAGTCGACTGGGGATATAACTGTCGACTGCCAGCAAGCACAGAAACTCACAGAAGGTTTCTGACCCGAGACCAGTCGACTGCCCTGGGAGCAGTCGACTGGTGAGCTCAAAAACTAGCTGTTGAGAGAGCTGTTGGCTGGCTAGTTGAGTGGGACCAGTCAACTGGTAAATGACCAGTCGACTGGTGGCGAGGGTTTCAGTGTTGAGTTCTATTTAAGAGAACTCAGGTTGAGCCGAGAACTCTTGACGAAACAAGCTTGGTTAAGACTTGTTAGTAGTCTCTAGAGCTCAGAGGTGTACTCAAGGTTGTGGCGAGATTTCTCCACCCACAAGGAGCTACGCGAGTTAGCCGGAGGGCATCCGGGGAGTGGTCCACCGAAGATCGAGGGATCGTCCGCCGAACGGACTGTCGTGGAGTAGGAGTCTTCATCTCCGAACCACGTAAATAGGTATTGTTAGCGTTGTTTGTGTTTATTATTATTGTTTCCGCTTGCGCACACTAACAACGTAGGTAGAAGAATCGAAAATTGCTATTCACCCCCCTCTAACAACCGTCAACGATCTAACACTGGTCGGGTGTGGCTATCCATGCTCGGTCAGGCAAGCCGATCGACGTCCAGACTCTCACGCTTGCGAGTTATAAGTGGGTCTGCTCCTACGCACCCGCCGACCTCGGTGTCGGTCGAGCGTGGCTGTCCACGCTCGATCGGGCGAGCCGAGCGGCATCCAGACTCTCGCCCTGGCAAGTTATAAGTGGGTCTGCTCCCACGCACCCGCCAACCTCGGTGCCAGTCGGGTGTGGTTGACCACGCTCGGTTGGGCGAGCCGAGCGGCGTCCAAACTCTCGCTCTTGCGAGTTATAAGTGGGTCTGCTCCCACTCACCCGCCGACCTCAGTGTCGGTCGAGCGTGGTTGTCCACGCTAGGTCGGGCGAGCCGAGTGGCATCCAGACTCTCGCCGTGTCGAGTTATAAGTGGGTCTGCTCCCACGGACCCGCCAACCTTAGCGTCAGTCAGGCGTGGCTGTCCACGCTCGGTTGGGCGAGCCGAGCGACGTCCAGACTCTCGCCCTGGCGAGTTATAAGTGGGTCTGCTCCCACGCACCCGCCGACCTCGGTGCCGGTCGGGCGTGGCTGACCACGCTAGGTCGGGCGAGCCGAGCGACATCCAGACTCTCGCCCTAGAGTGTTATAAGTGGATCTGCTCCCACACACCTACCGACCTCGGTGCCAGTCGGGCGGGACTGTCTATGCTCGGTCGGGCAAGCCAATCGGTGTCCAGACTCTCGCCCTTGCAAGTTATGAGTGAGTATACTCCCACGAAATCGCCGACCCCGAGGCCGATCGGACACGGCTGACCTTGACCGATCAGAATGGCCGAAGGACATGTGGACCTAATTAAGTTATAATAGAGCCGAGTGAAATGGTTAGATTGTTGAACAAGGGTCCTAACTAGCTCGAACCCAGTGAGAACCCAAATGACTGATCCCGAGTGTACCTATGTCCTAGAGGCCGTGAGTAATCCCTATTTATAGTAAACATCGAGTCTTAACCCAGGGCGAACGAGAGCCTAAGGGTTTACCGACTAAAGAGTCGAGCTAGGGCCTATGGGTATTGGTGCCGGCCAGTCGACATGGCCGGCCGAATGACGCAACATCCAAGGATAACAGTTCAAAAAACTTAAATCAACTTAAGCCGCGTCTCTAAGTAATCCGAGCTTGAAGGAGTGCCGGGGAACGAGGGACCGATTAAAAGAGTGGCAGTAAATAAACCCTATTAAGCAAGCGACAGAGTGGCCGAACAGAAAGACATGGACAAGAACAGGAAATTAACATTAAGATAAGGCCCGAGGCCATTGGATCGATTACAGGCCCGACAGGCTGAGTCAAAAAGAAATTAACTTACATTTCAAGTGAAAGGAGGAAAGACGTCTCCTGGGATGACCTCCTGCACCCGAGTAGGCTTCACAGTGTTGGGAGGCAGATCTTCAAGGATGTGCTCAGCCTCTTTCAGCTGTTGCAGAGTGCTCTCGATGCCATATTTAAACATGTTGGCCGTCCGACGAGCCAGCTGGCGATAGAAAGGCTCCGACTGGAGGTAGGCCAGTCGATGTGCCACCAGTCGAGCCGGCTCTCCGACTTATAGGCCGCCAGTTCACCGTTCAGCCGATTGATCTCGGCATCCCGCTCGATTATCTCCGCAGCTCGAGCCACCAGCTGAGCCTCCAAGGCCTTGAAGGCCTCCTCCTTAGCAGCCAGCTCGGTCTCTTTGTTTGTCAGTGCCAACTGGGTCAAGTGGTGGGCGGCTGCCGACTCTTTCAATTGCCCGGCCAAAGCTTTGGCTTCGGCCGTCTTCTTGTCCAAGTCCGAGCGAGAGCGGGCCTGGCGGGTTAGAGCTGTCTTCTTCTGGCCATCCACATTCTCCAGACGGACAGCAAGTTGATCTATCTCCCGAGAGGCAGCTGCCAAGAGGGCATGTTCCTCTTCCGCCTTAGCATCAGCCTCTTCAAGATGAGTCCTCAGAAGGGCAATTTCAGACCAGAGGAGCTTCATGCCCTCCTCGCCGGGAGGAAGAGTGTTGTGGCTCAGCTGGGTTTCCAGTTCCTGCACTCTCTGCTCCGCCACCCGGTGCTCCCTGGTGTTGCGGACAAGGATTGGGTGACTGCCTGACAGGCCACCCAAAACTGCACAGAGGTAAGTGTTAGAAACAGAGCCACAAGTAGTAAGGAAAAGAGGGACAGACCTGAGTTGCATCCATAAAAAAAATTGTCGGCTATGTTCAGTGGCCTCTTCTCCTGGGTGGTCAACACCCCTTGATCCCAACACCCGACTAGCCGACCGTGCAGATTGATCGGCTGGGGTTGGACGACCTGGGTCAAGCTGACCGCCGAGGAAGCTGTAGGTCCACTGGAAGCCGGGGAGGAGACTGGGTCTCGGAAGCAGGGGCCAGAGCGTCTGGTCTCAGGGGATCTACTAGGGCTCCCGAACGAGGCGAAGCCGAGCAGGAAGAAGGCATGCTCGCACTAGGAGGCAGCCGGCCAGTCGGGTTGGTCGGGGAAGTCAAGTCATAGGCTTCCTCGAGCAGTTCCTGAGCCAGAGACACGCTCGGGGAAATTGTAGCCCGACTGCGCTTCCTGAGCGGCCTCTCTGGGATCGGTTGCTCTGCCTCTGACTCCACCACTGCTACCTCTGTCTCAAAGTCCACCACTAGTGGTTCTACTCCCGAATCGCCCCCGGCATCCCCTGAGAGTTCCGACGCAGGAGTACTGCTCACTGGCGGCATGACCCTGTTCGCCAGCTCCTCCGCCGCTCGGGCGTTTAGTTCTGCCTCATCGAGGCCGAGCTCGTCAGCAAGCATGGCGTTTCACATGGCTTGAGCTGCAACACAGAAAAAGAATTAGTTAGAGCTAAAAAAAGGTTCGAAAGGAAAGTGAGAAGTTACCGAAGGAGACAAATAGAGCGGTAGGGACATGGCTCAGCTGAAAAATGTACAAAATTGTCTCGCTCAGCAAGCGACCGACGTGGAAGCGGAGCCCCCCGATCTTGGAGAAAGCCAGCTGAAATGCCGGGTCCGAGCGATAGTTCTTGGGCATATATGGCTGAGTGGGTAGGTCCTCTACCCACTCGGTACGCCAGTTCGGGGTCGGGGTAGTATTCACAAAGAAGAAATGGGTCTTCCATCCCTTATTAGAAGAAGGGACTTTATCTAAAAAGGTCGATTTGGATCGGGCCTGAAAGAAAAAGTTGCCCGGCTCTTGCTTTTTGGGATAGTAGAAAAAGTGAAAGATCCTAGGGTCGAGAGGAATGCGGTATATAGAGAAGATAACTATATTACCGCATTGGATCTGAACGGAGTTCGGGGTCAGTTGGGAAAGCGGTATTTGAAAATATCTACAGACTTCTTCTATGAAGGGGTGAAGAGGGAATCTCAGCCCGGCCAATAAATGGTCTCTGAAGATGACAAAATAACGTAAGGAAGGTAGGTGCGGTCGATCGCGGCGATTAGGAAGGGTCAGGTGGTGGTCATCCGGGATCTGATAGTCCGACCGGAGGGTCTTGAGGTGGTCATGGGTTAGGGTCGAGATGGTGATGGTGTACCATAAGCCGACCGAAGAGGTTGACTCAGCCATTGGGTCGGGATCAGAAGCTATAATTACAAAATCAGATAGGCAATGGAAAGGAGTACCTAGGGGTCGGGTAACCGGAGATGAAGAAACGTAGGTGGTCGAAGCTCACCGGAGACAACAGAAAGCCGGGATTCACGGTGGTCGAGCGGCGGAGGTCAGAGAGGAGAAAAGATGAAAGAAGAAGGCAACCAAGGAAGATAATAACTACAAGGAGACGACTATTTATACTACGGTGAAACTCATGAGGGTCGTGGGATGCGCGGGGTGAAAAAAGCTAGAGCAGATCCCCACCGTCGGTTTCCCGCCCTTACCGACGCTTCGAGAACTTCACCCTGACGCCGCACGAGCTCCTGACAAGTGACGCCGCACGAGCTCCTGACATGTGACGCCTCGTTGTTAGGAAGGCCCAATCGGGGCAGGACGCGTGACGAGGACCTTAAATGGCGATATGACTGAGGATTCAGCCCATAATGATTGTGATTCGGGACCATAACGGGCTCAGGAACTGAGGACGACCAGAAGGTCCGATCGGGCGGATTGCCTAGTCAGTCGGACTCATCGCCTCCTTCGACTAGACTTGAAGGGGAGACTTGTGATCCGATCAGGAGTTAATTTGACCTGGTAGGAAGCCCGGTCGGAGGGGGGGCCGATGAGGCTAAGGACAATCGAGCGCATAGGGTGTTAACCTTGCCTGAGGAATGTGCTTGGGGCTATGCGGATCTGGTCCGGTCGACGATAGCCGGTCTGATGAGATCGGTCGGCTGAACCCGACCGAGAGGGTTCAGTCGGGCAGACTGAAAACACGACTCCCTTGAAAAAGGGATACCAAATGTGTAGTTGACTTTCGGGCGGATGGTCCTGACCGGGAATGCCCGACCGGACGGCTCAATCGCCCTACCAATGAAATCACACTCCGCCCTAAGAAGTGACTCACGGTCTGTGGTCGGCTGTCCGGTCGAGCCTACCCGGCCGACCGGTCGGAATGGCAGGCACCAGAAACCGCTGAACCCACTCAGGCGACTGGCCTACCCAAGAGTCATTGGCAAGCCGAGTGACCGAACCCCTCCGGGTGACCACTTCCGGTCGGTCGGCCAGATCCGGACGGATTCACAGCTACATAATAAGACAAGTCAGGGTGATCGCATTATCTAAGTCGTTTAATTAGATTATACTCCGTCAGATACAGATATATCCCCTCATTATGAAGAAGAGACACTTGCTATTATCTTGTGAGCACCAGATATTAATGAGGACGGAAGTGATAGTCTGGAATAGACATCTTGGCGACCATGCCAGACCCTCGGGAAAACTAAGGCTGCCAGGATATTGTGTCAGAAGATTAACTTTAATGAGACAAGACAGAGGTCCTCCTCCTCCCCTATATAAGATCCATTTGATACTTCAGAAAAAGATTCTGCTGGATTGATTTCTCATCCTCTCCTAAGTTTTTTATAATTCCGCTCCCTTAAAAGCCACAGTAACTCTTCTGTCTGACCAGGTCATCTGAGTGAGAACCCTCTCTACTTGTCGACAGGATCAATTTGTGTTTTTGATATGAACTATGATGTTTAGTTTCACAAAGGAGAACACCCAGGTAAGTTATTTTAATTGCTTCTTTCCTTCTTTAGTTTAACAACTGGTCCGCAAACTTTTCAAATATTCAATTTATATTTAAAATTTTCAAATTTGAGCCTAATTAGAATATGTTTGATTTTTTTTTCAAGTCAAATTCGACCCATAATATTGTATTTAATTGTTTACAATTCACTAGCAAATCGAACTTAATTAAATTTTAATTATTTTTACATAATTTTAACTTATTTTTAAATTAAAGTTTAAAAAATTTGAACCGAAATTGAATTTAAATTATTTTGAATTATAATTTAAATATGCTCAAATCAAACTCCGAACTCTATTTCATATGAAACTTAAGCCAAATTTATTTTAAATTCAAATATAAATATTTTTATATTATTCGTTCCAATGTCTGCACCCCTACTTTAACCTCTATTTGGTTGCATCAATATGGCCTTGCATTTGTTTCCTCCGGCACTCCGTAAGGTGGTTGCCAAATCTGCAGAAGATGTTATACAGTATCTGAATCAAATTTGTTTTCTCAGTCACTCTGTTTGCTTTGCAGGCAATAAAGAAGGTTGCAGGAGTTCCAAAAGGTAATATAAGCACATCTCCAAGAGCTCTCCAAGCCACCAAAAATCTCATCTCTCTATAAAAAAAATCACTCAATAATTCCTTTATTAATCTCACTTTTTTTAAAAAAAAATTATAATTAAAAAAAATTATAACCTCTCAAGTCTCAACTCGTTCCCTTACTATTTTTATTTTTAAATAAAAATTACAATTAAAAAATAATTTATATTATAAAAAACAAAGAAATTATAACCTCTAAACCCCTTCCCTTACTATTTTTATTTTTAAATAAAAATTACAATTAAAAAATAATTTAAATTATAAAAAAACAAAGAGCCGCTTTCTAAACCGGAACCCTTATGGAGGAAGGAGCTCCCTCACCACTGTGATCTAACAATGGTGCCTGCTTTTCCTTCAAGGAACTACTCTGTTAATTTTTTAATTAATTTTTTTTAAATATAATTTTTGTTTTAACAAAAATAAATAAAAACAGTAAAAAAGATGTTCTAATTTTTGTAAAATTATATGGAAGCTATAACGAAGCGGAGAGGTTTTTTTAAAATGAAAAAATAAATAAATTTTTTTACTTTTGACGTAGTATTGTGGAAACTCTTGGCGAGCTCCCAAAAACTCTCACCGTTAGATGCCCTAAGAGAGTTCCCATTGAAGAGCTGATGTAGTAAGTAGATTGGTTGTACCCAACAAAATTTACGATTAAATTCACAAGATTGACATGGTGTAAATCCTGCACCCATAATAGAAATATTCTACTTCACCATCCACTTACCCCATCAATCATCTCGATTTATCTCTGATCCCAGCCTAGCTCACGGGTGGCTCGGCCGGTCAGCCTGGCACCACGTCAGGGCGGGAAAGAGATAGGAGTCCCCGAGGGCCCGGTGAACCGTGGGGTTCAAGCGAGCAATCGGGCCGATGTCGCTCGGCCCAGCTCAACCTACTCAGAGTCCTTGACAAGCCAACCTTGACGCAGACACACCCGCCTCCGATAGAGGCCTGACGGGCAAGCCGGAGAAGACCCAACATGAGGAGTTCTCGAGCCGGGGAGTCCCCGAGTCCTCAACCGCCCGACCCTGAGATAAGGTCGGGTGCGAGGCTGAGCGCCCCTTGACGCCCAACCCTGAGATAAGGTCGAGTGCGAGGCTGAGCGCCCCTTGACGCCCAACCCTGAGATAAAGTCAGGTGTGACGCCGAGCGCCCCTTGACTCGGTCACAGGAGTTCTCGAGCCGGGGAGTCCCCGAGTCCCTAACCGCCCGACCCTGAGATAAGGTCGGGTGCGAGGTCAAGCGCCCATGGACGCTCGACCTTGAGATAAGGTCGGGTGTGAAGCCGAGCGCCCCTTGACTCAGTCATAGGAGTTCCCAAGCGGGGAGTCCCCGAGTCCCCAACCGCCCGACCCTGAGATAAGGTCGTGTGCGGGGCCGAGCACCCCTTGACTCGGTCACAGTGACTGTAGGTCCAGATTCCGCTCAGAGCCGCCGAATGACGCTCCCAGAAGAAGATGACACTCACTCTCTGACATCACACTAGTAGAAATAGTACGGGGTCGGCGTGGAACTGACACATTCCAGGCCCAATCGCGGATATCTCACTGACACCGTGATCCTCCTGCCATCCCGTACCATGATCACCTACGTTCGCGTCAGGCTGAGCGGCGCCTGGCGATGCACGCCAACTAGCCAGCAATGCTCCTTACCTTATTCGAGCATGCAATGCCTTACCCTGCCAATACTGGCCACGCCCTGCCCTGCTCTCGCCTACGACAGGGGGTGGCAGGCCGGGCAGAAGCTGTCGTCTCCCTTGGCTATATAAACCCCTCCGCTCCTCGTCGCACGAGTACACGCAATAGTATTCTCTTCTACTGTTCCATTGCTTTCTCTTCTACCGGGAATTGACTTGACCATAGGAAGATCTTACCGGGATCTTTTCCTGGCAGGTTTGCTAACGGTTATTCGTCGACATACGTAGCTCATAGCTCTTAGCTCTCGGGAGACCACTTCGCTCTTGAAAATCCATCTCATTTCGCGACAGGATCAATCTCGCTCGTGAAACATATTGACAAAGACTTTGGAGACACGAAATTCATCTCTCCCAATACTACCTCAACACCAAATCCAAAAAAAAAATACTCATCTCTCCACCGTTATCAACACACAAACAAACAAATCTCTCAACTTATTTAATGAATCCTTTTTTTATTATATTTCAATTATATATTTATCTAAAAAACTCTCTCCATTATTTTTTAAAATTAAATTAAACAAAAATAATTTTAATTAAAAAAAAAAGAGAGAGAGACGCCCCCTGCCACAAAAAAAAAATGAGGGATGGAAGCGAGCTACCGTACGCTCAACAATGGGAGCTCCCATTAGGAGGCACTAAAAAGGGTTGTGAAAGATGTGACATAACACACAAAAAGTGTTCTATCGATGCAGCGACAGACAATGGCAAAGATAAGAGTGGAAGTAAAATACACCAGTAGATGTTTCAGTTCATGTCCTATGCGGTTGGATCAAGCCATATAGACTCATGTTTCCTGTCACCTTCTCACATGAAGGTGAAGCATCAGTTGCAGATATCTGGCAGTGAGCACTGAGCAAACAGACGAGAAAAACAGAAAGCTTGTAAAAGGACATCATCAATCAGAGGAGAAAAAAATATATACATGCGATCTCCCAAACCACCCACTAGCATTAGGAGATAAAAGTAAAATGAGAAAACTAAGTAAAATCCTCTGTCGAATTTTAACTCCCGACCATTACAATCCTATCCCAAGACTTATCACTGAACCATACCCCCAAGATAGAAGATAGCATCATCAACAAGAGAGATCGCCTTCAAAATGAACATGACACACCACTTGACTTGGCCTCTCAGGGAAAACATCAGATATTGTTGGATAGCAAGCAAGCAAGCAACAGACACTAGGAACATAAGCATTGACATGGCACACTACCTGGGCTCCCATATGAACAACATAAGCATTGACATTGACTTCATGCTGAAGTCCAACTGCACACCACTCAGGCATCGGTCTCACTTGACCGCACTGCTTGGAAGCTGCTTCCCTTCCCCATGGCTGCCGTCGTCACGAGCCTAATCCCTCTCACCCACAGCTCGGCTCCCTCTTCCCCTTCCTCGCAGACGAAGTGCACTTCCCTCTTCTTCCCTGTCGCCGTCACCACCCTGAACAGCCCTGGCTCGTCCACGGCGACTCCCTTGGCCTTCCGGTTTCTTCGGAAGACTGCGCTTCCGCCCACCGCCGCCTCCTCGCACATGATATTTCTCCGTCTCCCGCTGCCCCATCGGAGCACCCCACCCGCCGTCGACATCCTCAGCTCTTTCCCATGCGGCGCCCCCTTCCCGCCCTTGGTGTGCTTCTTCACGCGGCCGCCGCCCGTCACCGTCGCGCGCGCCAACTCGTCCAGTATCACCTCCTCCGCGTCCTTCCCCAGCTTCGCGTTCGCCCTCGCCAGCGACAGCGCCGTCTCGCCCCGCCGCGTCGCGAGGCGGCACTCGGCGCCGGCGAGGATCAGCGCCTCGCACGTCCCCCCGTGGCCTTCCCTCGCGGCCAGCATCAGCGGCGTGTAGCCCTCTCCGTCGAGGGCGTTCACGTCGCACCCCCGCCGCTTGGTCAGGAGCCGCACCGCCGCCATGTCGCCCCGACGAGCGGCGAAGTGCAGGGCGTGGAAGTGTCCGGTGTCGCCACATTCCAGCGTGAACTCGAGCAACGCCTGCTCGAATAGTTCGCGATTCTCCTTCGACTGCAGGAGGTCTATCGCGGTCTCACCGTCTTTATTCCGGAGAGTCATGTCGGCGCCGGCGAAGACCAAGCGGCGGAAAGCTTCGACACGGCCTTCTTTGACCGTTATTATAACAGAGGAGTCGCCGATGCCGTCTTGTTCGTCAATGTTGATCTCCGGCCTTCTCAATAGCACCTCCAAGGATGCGACGTCCCCGTGATGAGCCGCGAACGTGATCGACGAGAAGATGGCAGGATTACTCGACCGAGGAACGGCGCCGGTCCGGATCACCCCGAGAATGGCGTCTCGGAAACCGATGCTCCAATTGCTCGAAGCAGCAGCGGAGGTGGCAGAATCGTCGGAGAAGCTCCGCAATCCAAGATCGGCGCCGACCGATACGAGGATCCGGAGGCAGTCGTCGCGTTGGTGGCGCGCGCAGAGCATCAGCGCCGTCTCCCCCGTTCCGGTCCTCGAGTTCAGATCGCATCCGGCCTTGTCGACCAGAACACGCAGAACGGAGGCGACGCCGAACCGGGCAGCGAGGTGGATCGGCCGGAACTCGACGTCGCGGCCGGCCTTGACCGGAAGCTCGCGGTCGGCGCCGAGAGTCAAGAGGGCGTCGACGGCCCCGGGATTGGCGCATAGGATGGCGTGGTGGAGGAGGGTGCGGCCGTGGTGGGGACCGTCGACGGGGAAGTGGTGCTCCAGGAGCATGCGGAGGATGGAGCCGGAGACCTCGAAATACTCGACGGCGCACCACGCGGCGTCGTAGGGCTCCGACAGCCCGGCGCCGACGCGGACCTCTTCGCCGGTGGCGGCGTCCCAGGACCATGCGCCGAGCCTAACCTTCGCCTCCTTGCGTACTCCGGCCTGAAGCAGAAGCCGGACAACGGCGACATGGCGGCTGACGACGGCGGCGAAGAGCGCGGTGCAGTCGACATTGGTGTGCAACGATGGCTTCAGCGAACGGAGGAGCACACGGGAGGTTGCGTGGACGTCTACTCCGCACTGCGCGCACAGATTCAATTAGAATTCCGATACCCTTAAAATCACTCTTTTTTTCATGGATTTGCAGACACCTTAAGCAGGCTGTCGACGACATCGGCGTATCCCCGGGAAGCCGCGGAGACGAGCGCGTGGACGGCGACCTGCGGACGCACGAGATCGGAGCGCATAAGAAGCTCAACCAAGCGCGCCCTCCCATGGAGACTCGCCTCGACCACCGCCTCCTCGCAGGCCGGCTGCGACGCCCCGGCTTTAAGCAGCACCTCCACCACTTCCGCTCGCCCCTCCCTCGTCGCCGCCGTAATTGCGTGCCCGCCGAACAGCTTCTGGTTCACATCCGCGCCTTTCTCCTTCACGCGGACATCAAAATCAGCAACTCCAAATCAAACAAAAACGGAAAAGATTGACATAAAGAAGCTCGTCAAATCCGGAACAGAGTATCAACGGGACTCGATCGATCTCCATCGACCATGAGGCACAACACTCCATTATCCAAATCTTTTGGTGGTTACTCACTCAATTCGGATAAAAAGTTGTGGGGACGATGCAGATCAAAGCGCTCGGTCAGTAGCGCCTGCGCGCACCGACGCTCGGTGACAAGCACCGCCCTCTTCAGGTGTGTCTGCAGATCGAACAGCTGGCGCGCAGCGCGAAAGTAGAGTGCCGCAGGCGTACGTGGCCGTACGGCACGCCGCAACTGCTCTTCCTCCTCGTCCCCAGCGCAATTTGTCGATAAGCTTCCTCCAAATCCATACCTACCGATCTACTCTTCCCTAATTTCTAGGGTGATGTAAGATACAGAAACCCTAATTAATTATGCTAATCTACTATTCTCCATTAGAGAGCACAGGGATGCCAGCTATGTGGGGTCGCCAGATCTCGCATCACGAGGAGGAAGACGATCAGGATTGAGGAATGGGATTGTGACAGCGAAACGAACTAGGGTTTACGGCATGGGCTGGTGACGGGATTAGCGGCGTCAGTTGGGGAAACGGGTAAGGAGTGACGGGTTTGCCCGAAACGGAAACGCTTACATGCGGCTTCATTGTCATCGACTAAACGGGTGCGCAGAGACGTGATTTCGCGATCCGAACCCGAACGATGAAGAAAACGGAACGGAGAAGGGTTGAGGGAAGAGATCGAACCAGGAGTCGGCGGACGAGGGGGAGATCGCCGGCGTGCGCGGCGACGAAGAGGGCGGAGGCGTCGGTGCGGAGCTCCTCGTGCTCCACCAGGACCTCGTGGGCGGCCTCCTCCCGGAGCGCCACCGCGACGCGGCGCGTTTTCAGGCAGACCGCGCCGGCGTGGTTCACGTCGACCGCGGGGTCGGCCAGGGACTCCTCGGCGGCCAGCGAGTCGCCGCGACGGACCGCCTCCACTAGCCTCTGCGACACCGCGGCGCCTTGGTCCGCTTCCGGGATCCCCTGCTGGCGCGCGGCCGCGAGTCGCATCGCCGACGCCAGCGATCGCGATCCGAAGCCGGGAAGTGAGCGGGGGGCAAGAGCTGTCATCCGGTGGGTTGCGTGCTCGGCTGGTTTCACCAGGAGACGGCGGTTTCCGGCATCAATCACCGCCCTTCCTTCCCCGCTGCTGCTTTTCGGTTCTGGGGAAACTTGAAAGCAGAGCGCGGCAGGGAAAGAGGGAGCTCATTTATAAACATAGGGCGGAGAGGCGAGGGCCCGTTAATTAAGACGTGGCGGTTAGTTAAATAAGGTAAAAAGGGAAAAGCAAAATAAAAGCCACGGGTTCTTACCATTTTATTTTATTTTATTTTATTTTTTTAACAAAAATCTACTTGATTTTCAAAATCACACACTTCGTGATAGCCTTGGTCTTGTGGATTGTTGCGTGCCAACTGCCTTGGTACAGTCCAGGTCTCTCTCTGACTCACTGTTCATAGTCTTCTTGGCAAGGAGTCTGACGTGAGCTCTGGCCGGGTTGATACTCTCGGATTCTTGTACCTCGGCTTAGCTCGAGAGTTTCACCCGGGTGTCATTTCAATTTGTCAATTATTTACTTATGAATTCCCAAATCAATTTACACACTATTATCATCTTT
The DNA here is from genome assembly GCA_024364735.1 of Boesenbergia rotunda. Classification (NCBI taxonomy): domain Eukaryota; kingdom Viridiplantae; phylum Streptophyta; class Magnoliopsida; order Zingiberales; family Zingiberaceae; genus Boesenbergia; species Boesenbergia rotunda. The sequence continues at coordinate 196,671 of JAGFNQ010000087.1, read as the reverse complement.
CTTGCATGACTAAGACTCTCACTTTGTTAAATACGAAATTTTAAAGAGCCTAATTTTAAGAGGCCCGTCGTAAGGAACTAGTCGGAGTCCTCCCTCTCGCTACTCCCTGTTCTGAAAGGAGGGAGCCCCCAGCTCCGACTCAAGGAAAATACCTTCATCTTGAGAAGGACCAGTGGGCGTGTAGGCGCAGGCTAGTTGAAATTGTGGACACCGAGCAGCCGGAGCCAGGACAGAAGTACTGCGATTTTCATGGCAGCTCAACATACTCCACCGAGGAATGTCACGCCTTGAAGAGGAAATTCAATGAAGAGACAGACACCAAACCTCGGAGAAAGTGGAATAAAGCGGGGTACCGCCAAAGGTCTCCACGTCGAAGCCTCTCTCCTCGACGACAGCACGCCGGGAAGAACGAGACCCGACATCGGTCTCGATCACGGTCGCGAGGAAGGAGTCGGGGGCCTGCACCCCGAAGATCTCTTTCCTTAGAAAGAGATCCCCAGAAGAGCAAGGCCCCTACGCGTGGGCCGCCCTTTGGGCATGTTGGAGTAATCACCGGAGGACCCACCGGAGGGGACTCCCACCGGCCAAGGAAGTCTCATACTCAGCGACTAGAAAACTACTCAATCGAGACGAGTCGAAGCCAGGAGCACGACCCTACCATATCTTTCGGTCCAACCGACCTGGAAGAAGTTGAAGCTCCCCATGAAGACGCCTCGCATTGCCAACTACGAGGTGAAGCGCATCTTCGTGGACACGGGAAGCTCTGTGAACATCCTGTACAAGGCGGCTCTGGACCAGATGTAGATCGACGAGGATGAGCTACTCCCGGTCTCAACCTCATTGTTCGGCTTCACGGGGAATCGAGTACAGCCGATAGGGCAAATTACCCTATCGCTCTCATTGGGCAACGACAGGCTTGAAAGGACCAGGAGAACTCCCTTCCTGATTGTTGACGCTCCCTCCTCATACAACGTTATCTTGGGTCGTTCGACACTCAGTGTTTTCCAGGCGGTGGTCTCTGTCTACCATCAGAAGATAAAATTTCCGGTAGGAGACCAGATAGCTGAAGTCAAAGGAGACCAACTGGTGTCGCGACGATGCTACAGTGGAGAGGTCCAATCAGAATCTAGGAAGAGCCTGAGGGCACAAGAAGACTAGCCATAGGGGGTTCCCATCCACGAGAGAGCGGCACGAAACAAGAGCGACCAAGGTCGGCCAATTACAGCATCTCCCATCACTGTCAGTAAGACTTGTAAAATATGTTATGTACTTGCTGGTGTACTCTTGCTGCCCTACAGTGAATTCAGGAAATAAAGGGGTGTGCTTTCACCAAAGTGTCAACGCATTAAATAGAAACCCTAATGTCTCATGGTGTTGCGAATGCCCGAGGTACTTAGGCTTGGTCTGGGCTGCTTTGGACTCCCAATCAAGGGTAAAATCCCTAATACCTCGCGGTGCTGCGGATGCCCGAGGTACTTAGGCTTGATCTAGGCTGCTACAGACTCTCAGACAAGGGTAAAAACCCTAATGCCTCACGGTGCTGCAGAAACCCTAGGTAATTAGGCTTGGTCTAGGTTGCTACGAACTCCCAACCAAGAATTAAAAACCCTAATGCCTCGTGGTGCTACGGATGCCCGAGGTACTTAGGCTTGGTCTCTATGGACGCCCGACCAAGTACCCCAAAACTCTAATACCTCACGGTACTGCGGATGCCCGAGGTACTTAGGCTTGGTCTGGGCTACTACGGACTCCCAACCAAGGGTAAAATCCCTAATACCTCGCGGTGCTGCGGAAGCCCGAGGTAATTATGCTTGGTCTAGGTTTCTACGGACTCCCAACCAAGAATTAAAAACTCTAATGTTTCGTGGTGTTGCGGATGCCCGAGATACTTAGGCTTGGTCTGGGTGCTATGGATGCCCGACCAAGTACCCCAAAACCCTAATACCTCGTGGTGTTGCGGATGCCCGAGGTACTTAGGCTTGGTCTGGGTTCTATGGATGCCCGACCAAGTATCCCAAAACCCTAATACCTCGTGGTGCTGCGGATGCCCGAGATACTTAGGCTTGGTCTAGGTTGTTACGGACTCCCAACCAAGGGTAAAAACCTTAACACCTCGCGGTGCTACGGATGCTCGAGGTAATTAAGCTTGGTCTGGGTTGCTACGGACTCCCAACCAAGAATTAAAAACTCTAATGCCTCGTGGTGCTGTGAATGTCCGAGGTACTTAGGCTTAGTCTGGGTGCTATGGATGCCCAACCAAGTACCCCAAAACCCTAATACCTCACTGTGCTATGGATGCCCGAGGTACTTAGGCTTGGTCTGGGTTGCTACGAACTCCTAACCAAGGATAAAAACTCTAATACCTCGTGGTTCTGCGGATGCCCGAGGTAATTAGGCTTGGCCTGGGTTGCTACGGACTCCCAACCAAGAATTAAAAATCCTAATACCTCACGGTGCTGCGAATGCCTGAGGTAATTAGACTTGGTCTGGGCTGCTACGGACTCCCAACCAAGAGTAAAAACTCTAATACCTCACGGTGTTGTGGATGCTCGAGGTAATTAAGCTTGGTCTGGGTTGCTACGGACTCCCAACCAAGGGTAAAAACCCTAATATCTCGCGGTGCTACGAAGGCCCAAGGTAATTAGGCTTGGTCTGAGTTGCTACGAACTCCCAACCAAGGGTAAAAATCCTAATACCTCGCGGTGCTACGGATGCCCGAGGTACATAGGCTTGGTTTGGGTGCTATGGATGCCCGAACAAGTACCTCAAAACCCTAATACCTCGCGGTGCTGCGGATGCCCGAGGTACTTAGGCTTGGTCTGAGTTGCTACGGACTCCCAACCAAGTTAAAATCCCTAATGCCTCGTGGTGCTACGGATGCCCGGAGTACTTAGGCTGGACTGTGCAGACACTCGACCAAGTAAGCGAGACTCTGGCCAGGGATAAGTTGCGCTGCGATGTAAAGGCTAACATGATCTACCCGACAAAAGGGGAATAAGCGAGACATTAAGACATTTATACAGGCATGCATATACCCAAGGTAACAAATATTTTCCGTAAACTTATATGGGAAATACATTGATACCAACATCTCAAAGAGATATCAAAGATACTATAACGCCCGCCCATTTACAGCCTTACAGCGGCGCTACGTGACATACATATACGCATATGGACTTCTTAATGCAGCGGAATAATTTTAAAACTTTATCCACATGCGTTTAAACCATGCATTTATAACTTAAATCATGTTAACACATTCTTAGCTATCATTCTTAAACATAGTGACATGATAAACTTAGCATTCATTCTTAATCATATAGCATCATTCTTAAACATGTTTGCATGGTCATCATGTAAAGGGAGAAAGACATAGGATCTTTTCTTTTCTTTTGCCAAGTCATTGTCACACACACACACTTGCCCCTCCTGCTGCTTCCCTTAATAGCCTCTTGCTTGATCTACGGTACGAGAAACATAAGACTATAAGCACATAGGCTTAGTAAGACCATTTTTCCTACTCACTAAAACCATGCGTCACTTAACATAATCACATAAAGCACCTTAGCATAACATAATTCAGACATAAACATAAACTTAGTCTTGGCATAAATCATAAGCATAAACATAAACTTAAACATAAGCATAAACATAAACTTAAACATGAGCATAAACATAAACTTAAACATGAGTATAATGCATAACATGAATGAATACATGAGTCAAGTGCATATATCATAAGGATGCTTAATTTTTGAAATCATACTTTCGTTTTAAATACTTAAACATAATGTCACGCCCCGAGACCCAGGAGCCGCTAATCCAATAGAAAAATCAGACAGTACCTCCCCTGTCCGGCGGACAATTTACACACACACAATATATATAACAATCCACGCAATATATATTTGCACAACCACGCAGTTTAAAGGGCCACAGGCCTCAGATATAAGCAGAAACAACAGTTATATGATTATAACTATCGAAAAACCAAATCCGAACTCACCTGAGCTGCCAGGGGGCAGGAACAAAACCAAAACCAATCGAAGTCCAACATAGGACTCAAAAATACAATACCATCAAATAAAACGTGCATACATGTTCAAATCCAAATAGCGGAAGCATAATAAATACTACAGGGTCCATAACCGAAGCAACGTAATGCCAAAATCAAAAAGAGCTCCGCCGGAGCTGGGGACTGGCGGCTCGGGATCTCCTCGCAGACATCAACCTGAAAATAAACATATATGGCAACGGGGTGAGTCCATAGCTCAGCGAATACCCAACAGATATGCATAGAAGGTTATACCAACAATAAGAGTTCAGCTACTACAGTCTCATAGCAACAGTAGGGAAAGACTAGTACTGAACATACCTAAGTAGATATATACCTGAATCCATCTAATCTGTATAGAGGGTAAGAAATACCAGTGGAATACCAATAGACATATAATCACAGATAACAGGTCTCCAGAATATGCAATGTCAAACAAGTGCAGCAAATAAGTGCAGCAAACAATGCACGATGCAAAGTATGCACATGGTGCAATGACATGTGTCACCCCTGACACCAGACAGAATCATCGTACACCTGTCATAGGGACGTCTGAAAAGGTAGGGCTCTGACAACTGTACACCCTGCCATCACTGCTCCTGAGTGACCGAGTGGACAGGATGCTGACGAAGGACCACCCCTCTACCCCAAGTAATGGGGGAGCTCCGCTCTCATCTCCTCGTGGCTCAGTACGAGAAGGGATCCCTGCTTGCTACCACGCCCGCGCTCACCCTCCAATAGTGGCCGAACGGAGCAATACAGGGCAAATGCACACATCTACGGTATCCACTAACCCATGAGTGGCCGTGTGTGCCCGTCATGTACCGGAAGACGATTAGGCTCAACCACAAGGGAGTCGCTGATCGCCGGCATGCAACAGTGCAAGGATGGTGTATGATAGATACACATACCTCCCTCCCAAGTCCTCAGTATACTAAGTCTCAGTCTGAAATCCTATAACAGGAAATACTGGTAACCTACAAAGTATACTGACCGGAAAACTACCAACCCCTCAAGGTCAAATGCAGGGGACAATACCACGATCTCTAGCATACAAATGGATATGACAATACCTGAGACTGTATGGAACTAACAGCAGAATAACTCAGGGATGAACAACAAATATCCAGAACAGGCATAATAACTCAGGGATAACTAACAAGTATCCAGGGCATGCATAATAACTCAGGGATAACTAACAAGTATTCAGGACATGCATAATAACTCAGGGGTAACTAACAAGTATCCAGAACAGGCATAATAACTCAGGGATAACTAACAAGTATCCAGGACTGACATAATAAACAGGGGTAAACCACAATATCTAGATCAAACATAATAACCAGGGATAGCGTAGGATCTTACTGCTATCTATAACATTCTATGCATAACAAGATGACAATATCAAGATAGATAAGTCAAAGGGTACCCGCCTCCAAAAAGAGATGCTCGTATCCAATAAGAACCTCCCGTCCGATATTCCGCAACTAAAAGTCCAAATCAATGCCCTGTAACAAAGGACATATTTTAAATAGCTATTACAAAAACAGTAACTAGCTAACAAATCCCTAATCCGTTTTAGGATTTACCGAATCCGTCCCTTTCCATTTAATTAATCATAATAAAATGGTTAGGCCTTAGGTTTAAATTCCCAAATAAACCTAACCCGTTCACTCTTCAACTATCCGAATATTTCGTCTCCAAATGGAGTTCACGGCAAGCACGCTAAAGTTGCTGCCAAATCCAATATCCACGTCAATCAACCCATTCTTTTAATAGAAACATAAATTTTCTCTACAAATCAAATTAGGGTTGATACATACGATTAGTATTTGAACTAACCCTTAATCTGAATTTACAAGAAAGGATCCCAAAATCGACAAGTTAAACTAAACCCTAACAACCCATATTGCCAAAGATGGCACATGATCAATTCGGCTCCTAAATCCCACTTCCTTATCCAGGAATAAACCACGAAACCTAATTTGAATTCTCAATTCATCCAACTCTTAGCCAAATAGCAAACCTTACCTCAACTCTCTGAAGATCCGAAGCAATCCTTTTCCTAGCTCCAAATCAGAAGCATTCCAAACACCAGAATCTCCAGCAGAGGAAATAAACTCCAATCAGAAACGATCCAGCAACCTGAATCTGTACAGGGAGACACTAGCAAATTCAAGATCCATTTACACCCACAATAGCTCAAAACAGTCACTAATCCAAGAGCATTTCAGTAGGAAATGGGTTTGAAGTCCTCACCTAGCTGCCGGTGAATCTTTCCTGCACTAAATCTGGTGACCAATCAACAAGGGAGGGAAACTAACCAATCTCTAATACCGATTAGTGCTTGCAACCCCTGTAAACTCCAATTCGCCAGGACCTGATGAATCTGAGCCCAAGAAGGTCTCCACAGCGAGAGCTCCCAATCCCACGGTGAGATGGCGCACAGAAGGACTGAAACCCAACCTCGGATCCCAGCCTGAACGCAGGGCTCGACTCCGCTAGAACACGCGAGGAGAGGAGGAGAAAAATTCGGCTACTTCCGCTGCGAGCTAGGGCTCCTCGGCGTCAACTTCAAATGGTGAAGAGAAACCCAAGCGAAGACTCGCGTGCGCCAAGTTGGGGTCGGTAGCAAGAGGAGAGAGTCTCACCGGTCGACCTTAAACAGCGATTCCGGCTAGGGTTCGTCGGCTCCGGTTGTTAGTGGAAGGCTGGCGATTTGGCGAAGGAGAAAAGAGGAGTAGAGGCAGCGATGGTGGCGGCGTCGGCCTTCGATCGGGCAGAGAAGAAAGACTGCGGCGGACCAAAGCCCTAATCGGCTTTTTAAGTGTGCATTTTTGCACTTTAGTCCACCTAATTTCTGTCTAATTGCAAGATCACCCCTAGGTCTAAGGTTATATACTTTTTAGCCCTTGTAACTATTTGTTTTATTACATTTAACTCCTTAAATTTCGTCCAAGAGCCCAGAACATTCTAGGAACTTTCCGAAAAATTTTCCAGAGTGGAATAAATGTGTCGGATTTAACACATAAACATAACATCATTGGGGTCCCCGGCTTGTACCACATACATACATCATAAGCGCGCATCCCTAAGTAAATACGAGGTAGCTAGCCTCGACTTACTAGGGTAAGGACAACATAGTCGGTAGTCCCAGAACCGGGGCGTTCTTAAGGTGCCCATCCCTGTTGCACAGCTTCGGTAGTGCCAGAACCGTGGACAGCTTCGGTAGTCCAGAACCAGGGCGTTCTTAAGGTGCCCATCCCTTGGACCCTTACTTCGGTCCAGTACAAGCTCATTCATAAAGTAAAATACATATGCATACTTCATCATTCATACTTGGCATATCATAGGAACAACTACGGTAGTTCCAAAACCGTGGACAGCTTAGTCGGTAGTCCAGAATCGGAGCGTTCTTAAGGTGCCCACCCTTAGCATGACATAGACATACTTAACATTTCATCATCATTCTTCATTTTCATTCATAAGATATGTCATGCTTACATCATTTTGTCTTAGGTCATGGTTATCATTTTCGTTCATCATCTTCATTCTTAAACATAGCATACATACATATCATTCATAAAGCATGACATACATACATAGCATTCATGAGACATGACCTACATACATATTGTTCGTAAAACATAGCATACATACATGTCATTCCTAAAGCATGGCATACATACATAACATTCATAAAACATGCATGGTTAGGGTACATAGCATACATACATGTCATTCCTAATTTACATGACATTAAGTTTCTAGGTCACATAAAATTTCTATGACATACTCAATCATATACATACATCTTAGTGATCTATAAACATGCATTCTTGAGAACTTAACCCAAACCAAGCCCTAGATTAGGGACTTGGCCGAAAACCCTAGAGGGTCATAGGTCCTTAGAAAAATTTGCATAACCATGGTTAACCTCCAATACCTTACTTATCATGTCATAGGAACCCACTTGGACCCTTAATTGGTTTTAACCCCAAAGTCCAAGGCCTTATTCATGCTTGGCCGAAACCCTAGGGGAGAAATAACCCCTAGAAAATTCATATAAGTCTCCATTATCATCCATAGTCTATCATAGCAAAACATACCAATCATGCTTGAGGGATTAAAATTAATCCCTAGCCCTATACTTGATGTGGCCGAAACCCTAGATGGGTTTTAAGGCACCAAAAATTTTCCTAGATCATAATCTATGCCTTACATAACATCATGAAACATTTAAGACCACAAAAGAAAATTTACATCATCCCTAAGCCCAAGCAATAGCCATGGCCGAAACCCTAGGCTCCACTTCATGGGTTTTTCCCCAACTTAAATCTTAAACAAACATCTAAATCTTGTTAAGCATCAAGAACAATCATACCACAGGTAAGAGGGGTCTTACCTTGAGTTATCTTTGGTTTTTAGACCTTAAAAGAGAAGGAAATTGGAAATCTCTTTGACACTTGAACTCTCCTTGCCCTTGTAGCCTTGGAAGAGAACCTAGATCTTCAAAAGGGAGTCTCCTTGTGGAGTTTTTCCAAGGGAAATGAGGCTTGGGGGGTTTCGGCTAGGAGGGGAGGAAGAAGAAGAGGAGAAGAAAATGAATTGATGGAATGAGAGAAGAGAAAGGTAACTTCCCCTCTTATGCTTTTAATCCACATTAAGGGGGGTAAGTGAAGAGTCATGGTGTCTCTTCCCTTGATGGCTCCTCCTTCTTCCCAAGCCTTAACAAAAATTCACTTCATTCCCTCATAGCACTCCCTTGCTAGGTGAATTGGTTAGAGCATGCATGGTTGTACTAGAGGTCCAAGGTTCAATCCTTGGTGCATGCACTAATTTTCTATTTTATTTTTATTTTATTTTCTATTATTTCGAAAATTCCTTAAAAATTCTCCCATAATTATGTTAATATTTTCCATTAAAATTTATTTATTTTTATATTAAATTCTACCTAAAATCCACCAATAATCATGGTACTAGAAAGCCCATATAAGGCCCATTAGTACTTAGTTTCTCAATTTAAATGAGAAAACCATGGGTTTCTAGGCTAAGGTTCGTACTAATATTTCTAGATCCTTCGGAAAATTATCTAGACATGCTTAATATTTTAAAGAAAATATTAAGAAAATTTTTCGGGTCGTTACAAATACAATCAAAAGATCCGGTAAGGGGAATCACTCCTCTACTCGAGCTTTTCTTCACCGCAGTAATATCCCTGTATAGTTTCTTGGCTCAAAACCATCTTCCAATAGCCGGGGAGCAGGGATCCACGCGCGTCATGGTTGAAATCCTTGAGTCCTCGGCCATAGTGGAAACATCTCGTCCCTCATCCGCATAGCTAGTACCAGATGAGGATGCTTGAGGTAACACATAGGTATGACAATCCCATCTAAAGACCCCGACTACCTCTTCTCGCAAAGAAGCATCCAACAACAAGGATGAACACAACATTCAAAAGGAAGAGGAGGGGGAGTAGCAGCTGCAATTTCTCTTCGGAGAATGGCACTGCATCAAGACACACAGAAGAATTGCCAAGAAAGAGGAGAGGAAGCAGTGGCTGCACCTCTCCCCTCTTGGTGACGGTACTGTACCATCCCCTGCAAACACCATCCGATGCCCAAAACTCGGAGAAACGAGGATTCGGAAGAGGATGGCGTTTGAGGCAGATAGGGGATGTACCGCCATAGGCCGCCCAGGGGGAGGCAACCATCAGGATATGTCATCTCCGCCATGCCCCCTGGTGGATCACATGATGTCTCTTCTGGACTACTCGGTTTATCCTGGAGTCCCACCTCCGCCAGGATCTTCAGCGAGACCCTGGACATCATCTCCACCATGCTCCCCGGTAAGTAGTGTGAAACATGAAGTCCCACCTTCGCTGGGCCCTTCGGCAAGAAACACTACTACGCCTCCGCTACCCTCCCCGACGATGTCGACAACTCCCACCGGAAAGAGGGACAGAGGAAAGGACACTGACATCTCGCCACAAAGAGTCTGTCTGGGGAAAGAAAGTGGAACGAATGGGGAAGGATGGTTCACCCTTCTCACCCTATTTATAGTGACTACTGCCTCTCCGCGCATTTAATGCAGGCATTGCGCTGGAACAGCAACGGACGCCGGCTCTGAAGTGTCGCATCGATGGGCATGCCTTCACCACACCTTGGGACCCGCCACGCTTTATGGGTCAATTCAAGAGATTGCGTGGGCGACGATTCAGAAGCCACCCACGTTTTCCAAAAATGAAGAATCGACGGGGGCCCCACAGGGGAATAAATGTAAGCCTGGCACTTGGGCTTGCAGAGTTATCTTGGGAAAACCATACCCAAGATTAACCCCGAAAAACTTCTATCCTTCTATTCTCTGAGCCCTCGCTGCAAAGACACGTACCACGTGGAACCAGACTCAAAAGCATGCACAAGGTGGAAAGGTAAAGAAATATGATCATTTTAATCAAAATTGATACATCCAGACCAAACTCCCTGATCAACACCTGATCCTACAACTCCTGCGCCTCAGGAGGGAGCCCCTCTCGAACTCGACCGTCACTCATAAACTTGGGTCAGCACCTGGAGGTAGAAGTTGATCCTTCCTCAACTGGTCGATGACCCCGTGGAAGCCTTGCTTCAAACGCTTCATTACCTAGTCCGCCAGGATATCGGCAAATTCATTCGATTCCAGGAACTTGACCTTGAAGTTTGACTCAACCTCTCTTGTTCTAGAAGTCTCAGCCGCTTGAAGGTCACGCAGCTCGGCCTCAGCAGCCTCCTTAGCGCGCCTCTGCTGTTCCACCTCGGCAAACATTCTATCTTGCTCTGTCAGGGCCTCCCTGAGTCTGTCTGACATGGCGCATACCTCCGAGCGAGCCTGGGCTAGATCATCCTCGAAGACGGGCACGCGATCAGTCGCCATCATAAGGTCAAATTCCTTCTGGCCAAGCTGCTGCGCTTGATTCTGAACGCGCGTGTGCAACCTCTCTGATGAGGTCGCCATAAGTCGGATGTCGCCCGACAACTTCTTCTCTCTCATCTGAAGCTGATCCCGCTCCTGCGTCACCTGAAGTAGGTCCTTGGTAAGGGCCACCGCTCGCTTGGAAGTCAACCATTCTCGGTGCTGGGAGCCATGTAGGGCGGACTCTTTGGCCATCAGGGCGTTTAGCTGATGCTCCACCTTCGCCCGTAAAGCTCGGCTGATCCCCGCTTGCATAAGACCCGCCCGATGCTCGTGGTCGGCTGCAGCCTCCGCTCTCAAGGCCCGACGGGTTAAGGCCTCAACCTGGGGCCAGGAGTATAAACCTCGGCTAGCTGTTAGGCAGTCTTCAGCTGCCTGTCATTGCACCAAGGAGTTATAGAGAATGTACAAAAGAAAACAACCTATGTAACAGTAAACTATACCTTCAGAAGAGTCTCCCGGAGAGTGGTTAGGGGTCCGGCAGAGACTCGTACGGCTGCTCCTCCGTGGGACCTGGGAGTATCGGCCCGGCCATCTGAAGGCAATGTGCCTCTGCGAGGAGAAAGTAGTAGGACAACATGAGCTTCAGGAGGCAGGCTAGAGGGGTCGGGGTTGCCCTCCTCAGAGCTAGAAGTTCTCTCGAATAAGAGCCCCTTAGCAGGAACCTCCTTAAACAGCACCGGGGGAAAAGACTACATAGAAGCCTCCAAAGCTGCATCCAGCCTCTTCTAAAGGCGGTCGAGTTTCATCCGGTATTGGGTGCGCAATACCTCCTTACCCTTCGAAGCCTCGACCGGATTAGTTAAGGAAGAGTCGGGGGTCAGGACGCCCACCTCCGGAACTGCGGCCGGCAGAACGGGGGAAGATACGAGAACGAATGCCTCACTTTCGGAAGGAAAAACAACCTCCTTAGGAGCTGAGGGAAGGGGGCGGGGACCATTGGAGCACTGCCTCTTCCATCTAGGGCCCAAGCCCTCCGGAACCCGTCTTTTCTGCAGACTAGTGACTTGTACTGGTAAGGGGACGGTAGGAGGGGAGGACCCCGCGTTGACCCCCTCCGGATGAATAACAGCCGAGGGAGGGTCACCACCTGAAGGAAGATCCGCCGCAGGGGCAACCGATGGGCCAAAAGGCCCTTGGCTCGCAACAAGTGGGGGTGCAGCGGTAGCCTCTACCCTCCCGGGTGAGGCAGGCCCCCGGAATGATTCGGCGGTCCCCTCCGAGGACTCAGCAGGCGCAGGGGGTGCCTCGGGTGCAGTCGGGCGAGGAGTCAGCACCTCCCGGTTGGCCTCCTCCCACTTAATAAGTCGACCCATCACCCTGGCAAACATGACTTCCTCTGCAATAGCCAGACAAGAAAACATCAGTTAGAACTAACGAGCATTGATGAAAAAGATGAGCATACCGAGGTTGGGGCTAATTCGGGTCACTTTGGGGCTAAGACCCGCCCGATACATGAGCTCCTCACTCTGCACTAGTCCAGGGCCACTGAACTCCATGTCGGAAAGTACGTTCTTGGCGCGTTGGTACGCAGGACTCTGGAGAAACTCCCCTAAAGAAGGAGTCGGTAGAGCCTCTATCCAACGAAGAGGACTGAAGAGTAACACGGGCAGTCTGATGAAGAAAAAATTCTCCTACCACCCTTTGTGCGAAGAAGGGAACCCCCTAAGAACCTATGGCCCAGACGCGCCGAAAAGCTAAAGACCCCTCTGGAGCCGATCGGAACAAAGAAAGAATGAAAGAGACGAGGGGTCAGGGGGAGGTCAAAGAGCTTGAAGATGATGTACGCGCCTCCCATATGAGAAAAGGCATTGGGAGTCATCTGGTGAAGGGAGATATCAAAGTAGGAAGCTATATTCATGAAGAAAGGGGGAAGGGGAAAACGGAGCCCTGACTCTACCTACCCGAAGAAGAAGGTCGAAAAGCCTGCGGAAGGCTCCACTGGCATCTGGTTTACCCGGGGGATAACCCGGAATGCCGTAGACCTCAATGACAGCCTGCAGGGCCTCCGGTCTCACTCTCGAAGAGGCAGACTCATACCACTCCGCCCGGTAACCTATTAGTAATATGAGAGAAGTGTCCTAAGGCAATCGTCTTATGATTGTAATCATTTACTTTAATAAATGAATATTCACTATTTGAGTATACATGTTCATGTATTTGATTGAGATCTTAAACTTATTTACTGAATGTCCTCAATATAATTCACAGCATGAGAGAATTTGTGATGAATTCACAACTAGTGATTATCTCTACATGTGGAATTGTGAAGTATTGAAATTGTCCCTAGTCGATGAATTGACAGATACAGACACTATCAATTCTGTTGAGACTAGCATGGGTTATTCTCTAATCAGCTGATTCTCACTGGCTGGTGACATTGGGATGTCCGGAGATAAACATGAATGCTAGTTAAGGGAACTAGTTCATTGCAGTGACTAGCTGTAAAACTTCATATGGTAATCTACATATAGATATGTCAATGAAAGTTCTTACTGCAGCTTAAGTGCGATGTTCCTTTGACTTGCGGTGTTCAAGTCATCTTGGTCATGAAACCTTATACTTTGACATCTTAAGCAAGCATCTCCAAAGAGGTGTGGACCCAGGATGATTGGGTATAAGCCGAAGTGCCCGAAGATGTTTGAACAGCCTACAAAGGATTCACCACTCCTTGCGAGGGGATGTATACCCAAGGCCTATCGTCGGATTGTTACTCGAAGCCTCTGGCCAGAGCATCACATGTTCAGAGTATGAATCTCTCAGAAACATGAGAGTATTTAGAATCCGTTGGACGAGAAAGACACTACTTGGGCTAGGTGTGACGTAGTCAGCCTAGTGGGGACTGACACACATAGACCGTATCCTGAACCAAGTGGGTATAAGATGGTGAAGGGAATGAGGCACGATTCATTAAAGCTGCTGAAGGGTTTCAGAATTATTTCTGAGGTCAACCGTTGATCTTTCGATTAATTGGGGATCATGATGTACTACTAGGTGCCACTCATGATCGTTCTATAATTGGTTAATTATAGACGGCCAACATAAATCGAAAGCCTATTTAGTCACACGCACTACGAGTGATCCGAGGGATTTAAAACGAGTTGAAAATTGAATTTTCCGATTAAGAGAGATAAGTCGAATCTGAATTTTTCAGAGACGCATCGGAAGCATAAAATGGCTAAGTCTTTTGAAGACTTATTGAACGAATTAAATGAGTTTAATTCATGAGATCGTGGCTTGGGATTGGCCGGCCAAAGAGGGTCCCCACCCTCTTTGTTTGGCCGGCCACAATAAGAGGGAAGAACCAAATTGTTTGGTTCAAATTTATAAAATAAACCGCGCGTGATTTGTCTTATTAAATTATGGATAAAGAAATTTGTATAAAGAAATTTGTATAAAGAAATTTATATAAAGAGATTTATTTATCATGGAAATTAAAATAAACCTTGGATTGGTTTATTTTATTTTATAAAATCAATAATGGATTGATTTACCATGATAAAGAAATTTATATAAAGAAATTTATATAAAGAAATTTCTTTCCATAATAAAAGGGGAGACATGGTTGTTTTTATTATAAATAAAGTTATAATAAAAACTTGGCATAACGGAATAATTCATAGAAAAATTTATAAGATAAATTTCTTATGAAAATTTATTCCGTTAAAAGGAGACTTGGCGATTAAGAGGCTACTATATAAAGGTACCAAGGCAATGCTTGGAAATCAATCTAAGAGATCAAGGATTCTTGCCTAGCCTCTCTCCCTCTCCTTCTCTCCCTCTCCCTCTTCTAGTGCCGCCGGCCCTAGAGCCCTCCCCCTTTGCCGTTAGCTTCCACCACCAAGAAGAAGCCGAAGATGAAGAAGAAGCGGGCCCGACTCCTTCCTTCCTCCCGGAATCTTGATTCCGTTCTTCGTTTAGTGGTTAGTTTTTCATCTCTCTCTTGGTATTCTTGTCGTGCCTTTGGAGAATCTAGTAGTTCTTGTCGGCACGAAACTCGTGGCTTTGCGAAGTCATCCCGAAGAAAACCCGGCGTGGACGCGAATAGAGGCGGACCTTCCAAGGGACGCTACGGTTGGATCTCGTCCCTTTCTACGAGTTACGTGAGGTATTAAGTAAATTAGTTTACTTTCTGCAAAATTTTAAATGTATGATCATGTCTCCACAACATAAGGTTGCATGCTAGATACATGGTTAAAATAATTTGAGAAATTATTTATGCTAAACCTTCTGCTGCACGTAATTAAATTTTAAAATTATGAACCCGTATCCATGTCAACATGCACCCGGTCCCAACAGTGGTGTCAAAGCCGGTTAGTATTCGACATAATCATATAATTGTTTTGCGGAAAATTTTGTCATGATCTCAATTTTGGAAAATTTTCCAATTATTGAAACTTTCCAATTATGATAAATTTTAGATTTAGGAATTTCAAAGTTTGGAAATCCTCATGAAATTTTGTAAACTTTTGAAATATCCTAGTTTCTAAAATTTTATGATAATTGTGAAAACTTCCCATTTTTGGAAACTTTCCAATTTTGAAAATTTCCTATTTTGGAAATTTTCCAATTTTGGAAATATGTAAGTTTTCTTTGTACCAGAAACTTACAATTATTCTGAAAACCTATTATGAAATCTCGCAATTTTGGATACTTTCTTTCAAGAAAGTCTAGACAAATTTATGGATTATTAATTGACAATTAAATTCGAATTGGTTTTAAATTATTAACAAAATTCTTTATTTTGGATTCAGTCTCGAGGAGCCGTCCAATTTAAAGTTAGTTGTTGTAATTTAATTTCCTATTTTGAATAAAATTGTCATTTTTAATTTTGTTACGCCTCGGGGAGCGGACCAAATTAGATTTACAACAAATTCCTTTTTTTTTGGTATCTGAGCCTCGGGGAGCCACCCAAAGAAAATAATTTGTTGAAATTAATAAATCCATAAATAAAATATGTAATCAAATCTTGGAAATTTTGAGGTGATTCTCAAACGATAATTTCCTTATTTGATTTAAGAGGTGATGCTCTTACATATTGTTGTATCCAAAATTAATTAGGAAAATGGTTTCCTATAGAGTTTTCTTAAATAAGATTTTCATGAAAATAATATGTGGTTGAATTAAGGGAATCTGTCTCTTAATTTAATAAGATTTGATTTAGTGAAATCAAAGTCTTAAACATATTATTTCCAAAATTGATTATGACAATTTAGGAAATTGTTTCCCAAAACAATTCCTTGAATAAAGTATGAAATTAGAATTAGAAAATCCGGTTCCTAATTCAATTAATGAGACTTGATAAATTAAGTCACATACATACTTTATTAAGAAAATCGTTAGTACATGACATAATTATATGTCATGAATGTGCTTAGAAAAGAAAGGATGAGACCCAAAACCCCTTACAAAATATTAAGGCCAACACCTTCCATTAATATGGTTAGAACCGGAGTTTTGTTTCTCGTT
>JAGFNQ010000087.1:146661-176869 GCA_024364735.1 Boesenbergia rotunda | reverse complement strand
ACCTGAAGGTTTCACATCGGTTGATAAAACCAAAATATGCAAGCTTCGACGATCCATATATGGACTGAAGCAAGCATCCAGGAGCTGGAACATCCGTTTGATGAGACAATCAAAGAGTTTGATTTCTCACAAAATCCTGACGAACCTTGTGTGTACAAGAAGGTTAGTGGGAGTGCAGTCGTATTCCTAGTACTATATGTCGATGACATATTGCTTATAGGAAATGATATATCAGTCTTACAGTCGGTTAAAATTTGGTTGTCCAAAACTTTCTCCATGAAAGACCTGGGAGAAGCAACCTATATCCTTGGGATTAGAATCTATAGAGATAGATCAAAACGGTTGCTTGGTCTTTCGCAGTCTACATATATAGACCGAGTGCTAAAAAGGTTTAGCATGTCGGAATCCAAGAAAGGTTACCTTCCCATCAGGCATGGGATCAACCTTTCAAAGTCTATGTGTCCGCGCACAGAAGACGAGAGGATTTGCATGAATAAGATTCCTTATGCATCCGCGATAGAATCTATCATGTATGCTATGTTATGTACTAGGCCCGATGTATCGTATGCTCTGAGCGTCACGAGCAGATACCAGTCTGATCCAGGAATGGATCATTGGGCGGCTGTCAAGACAATCCTTAAGTACTTAAGAAGAACTAAGGATGTGTTCCTAATATATGGAGAAGGAGATATGGTAATACGTGGGTATACAGATGCCAGTTTCCAGACAGATAAGGATGACTCCAAATCTCAGTCTGGATACGTATTTACTTTGAATGGAGGCGCAATAAGTTGGAAGAGTTCCAAGCAAGACACGTAGCGGATTCTACCACGGAAGGGAATATATTGCGGCTTCGGAAGCGGCAAAAGAAGCAGTCTGGATCAAGAAGTTTGTCTCGAACTTGGTGTGGTTCCAACCATTGATGAAGCAATACCGGATTTACTGCGACAACAATGGAGCTATTGCACAAGCAAAGGAACCAAGGTCTCATCAGCGATCCAAACACGTGCTTCGCCGCTATCATCTGATCAGAGAGATTATAAGTAGGAATGATATACAAATTGAGAAAATTCCCACTGAAAGGAATTTAGCGGATCCTTTAACTAAGGCCTTGCCTCATAGCAAGTTTGAGGGTCATGTTAGAGCCTGTGGTATTGGATACCGTAGCGATTGGCATTAGGCCAAGTGGGAGTTTGTTAGTAATATGAGAGAAGTGTCCTAAGGCAATCGCCTTATGATTGTAATCATTTACTTTAATAAATGAATATTCACTATTTGAGTATACATGTTCATGTATTTGATTGAGATCTTAAACTCGTTTACTGAATGTCCGCAATATAATTCACAGCATGAGAGAATTTGTGATGAATTCACAACTAGTGATTATCTCTACATGTGCAATTGTGAAGTATTGAAATTGTCCCTAGTCGATGAATTCACAACTAGTGACATTGGGATGTCCGGAGATAAACATGAATGCTAGTTAAGGGGAACTAGTTCATTGCAATGACTAGCTGTAAAACTTCATATGGTAATCTATATATAGATATGTCAATGAAAGTTCTTACTGCAGCTTAAGTGCGATGTTCCTTTGACTTGCGGTGTTCAAGTCATCTTGGTCATGAAAACTTATACTTTGACATCTTAAGCAAGCATCTCCAAGGAGGTGTGGACCCAGGATGATTGGGTATAAGCCGAAATGCCCGAAGATGTTTGAACAGCCTACAAAGGATTCACCACTCCTTGCGAGGGGATGTATACCCAAGGCCTATCGTCGGATTGTTACTCGAAGCCTCTGGCCAGAACATCACATGTTCAGAGTATGAATCTCTCAGAAACATGAGAGTATTTAGAATCCGTTGGACGAGAAAGACACTACTTGGGCTAGGTGTGACGTAGTCAGCCTAGTGGGGACTGACACACATAGACCGTGTCCTGAACCAAGTGGGTATAAGATGGTGAAGGGAATGAGGCACGATTCATTAAAGCTGCTGAAGGGTTTCAGAATTATTTCTGAGGTCAACCGTTGATCTTTTGATTAATTGGGGATCATGATGTACTACTAGGTGCCACTCATGATCGTTCTATAATTGGTTAATTATAGACGGTCAACATAAATAGAAAGCCTATTTAGTCACACGCACTACGAGTGATCCGAGGAATTTAAAACGAGTTGAAAATTGGATTTTCCGATTAAGAGAGATAAGTCGAATCTGAATTTTTCAGAGACGCATCGGAAGCATAAAATGGCTAAGTCTTTTGAAGACTTATTGAACGAATTAAATGAGTTTAATTCGTGAGATCGTGGCTTGGGTTTGGCCGGCCAAAGAGGGTCCCCACCCTCTTTGTTTGGCCGGCCACAATAAGAGGGAAGAACCAAATTGTTTGGTTCAAATTTATAAAATAAACCGCGCGTGGTTTGTCTTATAAAATTATGGATAAAGAAATTTGTATAAAGAAATTTGTATAAAGAAATTTGTATAAAGAAATTTATTTATCATGGAAATTAAAATAAAACTTGGATTGGTTTATTTTATTTTATAAAATCAATAATGGATTGATTTACCATGATAAAGAAATTTATATAAAGAAATTTCTTTCCATAATAAAAGGGGAGACATGGTTGTTTTTATTATAAATAAAGTTATAATAAAAACTTGACATAACGGAATAATTCATAGAAAAATTTATAAGATAAATTTCTTATGAAAATTTATTCCGTTAAAAGGAAACTTGGCGATTAAGAGGCTACTATATAAAGGTACCAAGGCAAGGCTTGGAAATCAATCTAAGAGATCAAGGATTCTTGCCTAGCCTCTCTCCCTCTTCTTCTCTCCCTCTCCCTCTTCTAGTGCCGCCGGCCCTAGAGCCCTCCCCCTTTGCCGTGAGCTTCCACCACCAAGAAGAAGTCGAAGATGAAGAAGAAGCGGGCCCAACTCCTTCCTTCCTCCCGGAATCTTGATTCCGTTCTTCGTTTAGTGGTTAGTTTTTCATCTCTCTCTTGGTATTCTTGTCGTGCCTTTGGAGAATCTAGTAGTTCTTGTCGGCACGAAACTCGTGGCTTTGCGAAGTCATCCCGAAGAAAACCCGGCGTGGACGCGAATAGAGGCGGAGCTTCCAAGGGACGCTACGGTTGGATCTCGTCCCTTTTTACGAGATACGTGAGGTATTAAGTAAATTAGTTTACTTTCTGCAAAATTTTAAATGTATGATCATGTCTCCACAACATAAGGTTGCATGCTAGATACGTGGTTAAAATAATTTGAGAAATTATTTATGCTAAACCTTCCGCTGCACGTAATTAAATTTTAAAATTACGAACCTGTATCCATGTCAACATGCACCCGGTCTCAACATAACCTTCCATGATTCCTAAGGGAAAAAGACAAGGAAGAGGCAAACTATTTACGGTCGAAAGAGTCCTTAGAGAATAAAAGGGAGATGAGGTACACCCAACCACGCAGTCAGAAGTTGGTCGAGCGTCCTCGCCTCCCCTTCTTATACCGAGGAAGCTGCCTTCATGAACTCAATAGGGACAAAGCACGTGGAAAGCAAGAAACCGCCGCATCGGGGCTACACCAGAGACAGTCGTCTAATGTGAGCTAGTTACAGCGGCGCACAGTAAGAGGCCATGCAGAGGGCCGTTGAAACATGTGGCGATGGGGCATTCGCGGAAGGACCCTATCGCCATCAAGGAGCGACATGCGCCTTTATAACGAAGAGACAGGTATCATTGCGATACTTCGAAAGTCGTAGGATCCTTTCAGGAAGGACAAAACCAAAAAGGGGATTTCCTAGGGACCAGGGGCAACCTTTGCAACCCTAGGACCCTGCATGACTACTAAAGGAGCAGTAACGGGTGCAAAGACTCACAGGGATGCAACTTCTTCACCACCACACTAGTCCAATTAGTCAGTTACACTTCCTTCGATCAGACTTGAAGGGAGGGACTTGTGATGGGGTTGAATAGCCCGTGAAGGGCATGTGGGATAAAGAAGTTGCGGGGCAAAACATGACGAGTCTGAGCAACTCCTCTGTTAGAGCTCTCGGGACACTCTCAAGAAGAGAACCTCCAGGGCCCCTTTCGGGAGACACGCCCTGGAAGATCAGATCAGAAAACCCCTCCCGGGATCATCCCGGAAAGCCGGGTCCCGAGATCGCCTTGGTTAAGTAGAGCGCCCGCGATCGCCCGGGCCAGAAGACCCCGAGATCACCTCGGGGAAGCGGAGTCCAAGTAACATTCGACCTCAAGCAACGATCCCCCTCTCTCTTTTATCGGATCTATGGATAAGCACCCCCATTAAAGCAGAGTCATCCCCTTAAATGTCGCAATGGGTCGAAACACGTAATGACGGCATGGACCGTTTCAAAAGCTATCTAGTAACCGCCGAAAGGGGTGGGGATGTGGCACAGATCATGGGGACGTGCCAAGGCAGCTGCCGCAGGTATAAAAGGTAGTCCAAACCCTCTGGTAAAGAGATTATGCTCTCTTTACTACTCGTACATTTTTCCTGCTTACTACTCCTCCTCTCCATCGAGGCACTGACTTAAGCGTCGGAGTGGGCTCCGCCGGACAATCTCCGGCGTGTTCCCCTAACGCTCGTGTTGATCTCGCAGGGCGTAGAATTCCTCCCCTCCTGTCAGCATCCACGTGGACTGAACCTCGATGACTGATCAACGACGTCGATTCCTTCCGGAACATAAAGCTTGCATCTTTTAATTTTAGATTAACGTATTTGATGGCAAAATCACTCCGTGAAGAAGGATTTGTGTCCATTGAGTTTTTAGAATGGTAGATCTTCTCTATTCTTAATAATTCCATTCTCTACTCTTGAGTAATCATGTGCATCGCATTGTTTAAGGGGATAAATTGGTAATTGCAAAATTCCCAAAGAACTTTTATAAAAGGAAGAAAAATGCACACTGAAATGAGATTTTTCCTTGAAATATTTTTTTTTTATTTTTGCCGTAATTGCTTTAGCCGGACCTTGTTCTCACTCACCGTGTCATTTTGCAAAGCTCATGGTCGTAAATGCCAAATGTGCGCACCGGAATTATTCACCATGTGAGATAATGCTCTAGTTGACTTATTATTATGCCTTACTATGCCTTACTTAATTTGATAACTATAGTTTAAGCATTATTTTTTCAAAAAATAATAATAATAATCTTTTGAATTTTTAATTTGGTAGCTATAATTTGGTTGCACAATTTGGAGAAAATTAGATGGTTACTTGATCTTCAAGCATTTGATCTCAAATTACTCCAACCTAGTCATGCTCCTTGCTTTAACAAAAAAAAAAATATTGGACCAGTAATAGATGAATCTAGGATGATCAGTCCGGTCTCACGAAAATTTTCCATCGGTCACCAAGGTAAATCGGAAAGCGCTCACGGTAGGCGGTCTAGAAGCCCAGCGTCCTAGAGTTCGCGCTCCATTTAGAAGAACAATTTCTACAAAATACATTATAGCTAAAGATCTAACCGCTAATGTTTGAGATAGCGACTAATCACTCTACTACTAAATCATAACCCCGAGAGCAAACACCACCTTGCTTTAACTATACATATTCATGAGTATCAACTATAAATCATTAATTATCCTAAAGGCCAATGACTCATCAATCATTGATTGGTTGGTGGTTGGTAAAACCAAGTAGGACTACTTCACTAATTCAATATATATATATATATATACCATGAACATTTACTGTACACATCATTATTATCCTAAACCACTCAATGGGTCACCCCTAAAATCAAATTCTAATGTCATATGTGGACCAAGATAAGCATGCATCTATTAGTTGTTCTATTATTCAAGTGGCTAATAGCCAGATAATGGAACCAAATCTAGAGGTATATTGTCAACTAACTAACTACTAGGTCAAAATATTTTAGTGTATTGGTTGGAGAAGGAAACTCCAGTAAAATGGCCATGTCAATGGTGCTGTCTTCTGATGCAATACCTATTTGCAGAATAGATTAAATGCCCCTTGGGCTTGTAGCAGCAGTTGCATTGCCAAAGCTCTTCCTGTTCTGCATGCTTCTTTGGGGTTCTCATGAAAGCTGTGTGCCATGGCACAGAAAAGCCTTAGCTAGGGCCTAGGCCATGTGCATGAACAGTCAGGGGAGGGAGCTTACAACTTGCAAGATGATGATAACATGAAGACTTAGGAATAAAGATTGAATAAAACCCTGTCATTTATGTTGGTCAGTTGCTTACAACTTGCAAGGACTTATGTGATGTTTTACCACATAAGCTAATTTATAAAATTAGTTTGTGTCAGAAAAACAAAAGACAGAGAGAATATGTTGCAATGTGGTCTAGAAATCAACTTCAAAAATAATATCTTTGGCCACTAGAACACCTAATTATCAACTAGAGAGTCTCAAAAGTAAATATGAGATAACTTTTACAGTGCAAGCAATGAAAGTGTCTCTATGTCATCTCTGTGTCAATGGAGGTGTCATATGAATCTCTCCTCTTGGAATGTTTGAGGCTGTCGCCAGGTCGAGTAAGAACTGGGACAAGATCATGATAGACCTAAAGGTTCTTTTAATAGGGTCCATCTCATCTCATGATTTTCGTGTCCCATGAAGTAGCAGAGGTTCACTAGGAATGTACCAGTGCACAAATGCAGTTAAAAGATCTCCACTCATGTTTGCTTGTGTCCTAAAGCTCCGAAGCCCAAGCAAGTATTGAGTGGCAACCCCTCAGATCACCATTGGAGTTATTCCTACTGGTATTTTTCCTTTTACCTTTAAATGGTCCTGCTCGATCTATCCTTTGGTTGCATTTGATTAGGGATAATATAATCCAGTTTGTAATATAATTGAGTATGTAATGTAATCCAGATTATATGTTGTTGGTCTTGTTGGTGTCTAAGCATGAATTCGATTTGCAAGGATTAAAACTTACAGTGATTTTTGATGTTCTTCTTCCTCTACTCCTTCTTGCTGTCACGAGGACGTCACCGGACCGTCTTCACTAAGCCACAAACCAAAACTCAGCAATTCGAAGCTCCGATTCCTTCTCACCTCTGCATACCATGGATTGCAATTGGACGCCCTTTTATAGGGAGAAGAAGAAGACGGTTACCTCTGAATTCATCAATGGCATTCAAGACGAGGTAACGTCAACGTTCAAAACGAATCATCAATGGCAACGAAGGTTAGTAACGCCTTCGTTTGATTAATGTTTGTAACGCCAACATCTCCCACTCGTCCAATTCTATCCATATAGGTCATCTAGTCACTAAAACTATGTAAGGAAGTCACAAAGATCATATAGGAGCATTCAACTCATACTTCAGGGAAAATGGTTCGTGCGACAGCAAGCACACTGAGCAATTAATGCTAAGAAAGTTGTTACACTTAACTTAGCTGCTCTATAGAACGAATCAGAGACATCAATAACTTGCCATTACCCCAGATTAAATATTTACATCAATATGAACATCTCTAATCCCTCATATGACATCTGTGTCAAGAGCATGTTCGTCATCTCAAATCAATACTTTTATTCACAATCACATTTTTAAGTACTTAACAAAAAATGTAACTGGTCGACCAGTGAATAAGTATTACAGATGTAAACCAATTTTAATCTTCCTTTTCAGCTAGAATCTATTCATTCTAATCAGTTGCTTTCCTAGTTATGCTCCATAGACCGAATCATCCATAGTCAATAGGACACACACTAAAGTAGCAAACACTGATTAAAATTTCAAGTAGACAGCAAAATAGTCACTTAGGGTAAGATTGAGATTAACTGATAATCTCAAGGGTCTCACATAGTAGAGAAGCAGGGATCCTTTCTCCTACTACCCTTATTGTCGCTATAGCACATGTGGTATGAATCACATGCTACGATGTTTTTCTCTTTACCAAAAAGAGTGCATGTTTTTCTCAAATATCTAACATCGTACAGATTTCGATCTAGACATACCTAACGTCTAATCCGAGTTCAACTTATGAATTCCAATCTGGCTTTAAACAGGTTTAATAAATGGTGGGTGCATTTACTTCGATCATTACATAAATGATCTCATCTTGATACAAAATCAAGGCGACCTCAACTTATGAGTATGCCTCTATTCACAACTACATAAGCTGTCTCATAAGTAATGGTCTTACCTCTATTTATACTCAACAAATAGAGACGATTGTCCATGTGAGTGGACCAATCTCAGCCTGCCAACATGCTCATCGAGACTTTTTCCAAATGTAACAAATACATTTACACTGAATAGATCAAAACATTTCACTTATATAAATGTAACAAATACATTTACAATGCTTTACATTTTGCGTAGTCCAAAAGACTTCACATGTTCATTAAATGACTCTTTAGTCAATGGCTTAGTAAAAGGATCTGCAAGCATTGCTCGGGTAGGGATGTACTCAAGAATTATCTTTTTCTTGTCAACAATATCCCTTACAAAATTGTATTTAATTTCTATATGCTTGCCTTTGCTGTGATATTTAGGATCCTTGGAAAAAGCTATAGCAGCTTGATTGTCACAATACACTGTAACAGGGCTCCCACTGTCTTCAACAATCTTCAGATGCTTTAGGAACCTTCTCAACTAGACAGCTTTTGTACAGCCGCTGCACAAGCCACATACTCAGCCTCCATTGTCGACAGTGCTACACAAGCCTGTTTCTTGCTGTTCCATGAAATGGCACCTCCATTCAGCATAAAAATGTAGCCAGATGTGGATTTTCTGTCGTCAAGGTCCCCTGCCCAATCTGCATCTGCGTAGCCCTTCAAGCTCAACTTTGACCCTCGGAAGCAGAGACAATAATCTGCCGTTCCTTTGAGATATCTGAATATCCTTTTTACCGCTTTCCAGTGTCTCGATCCTGGGTTTGACTGGAAACGACTAACTAAGCCAACAGCATAGCTTATATCAGGGCGAGTACACAACATAGTGTACATCAAACTACCAATGGCACTAGCATATGGTCTTTTCTTCATCTCGGCTATCTCTTCAGGAGTCTTGGGAGACATACTTTTGCTTAAAACAACACCTTTCGCTGTAGGTGTTTGTTCAACGTTGCAATCAAATATATTGAAGTGTTGTAGTATCTTAGTAATATAAGCTTCTTGGGACAAACCCAAAAGTCTTTTTGATCGATCACGAATGATCCGTACTCCTAAGATATACTCGGCTTCTCCCATGTCAATTATGTCAAATTGTGATGAAAGCCAAGACTTGACCTCAATCACAACTTTTAAGTCATTTCCAGCTATCAGCATATCATCAACATATAATGATAAAATGACCAACTTTCCTTTATCCTTTCTTAGGTAAACACAATGATCCTCATTGATCATTTCGAAACCATAAGATAAAATGACTTCATTGAATCTTATGTTCCATTGTCTTGACGCTTGCTTTAGCCCATATATAGACTTTTTAAGTCTACATACTTTTTCCTCTTGGCCATTAGCAATATAACCTTCTGGTTGTGCCATATAGATTTCCTCGTCAAGATTACCATTAAGGAAAGCCGTTTTTACATCCATCTGATGTAATTCCAAGTCATAATGTGCTACTATAGCTAATATGACACGTATTGACACAAACTTCACAACAGGAGAAAATGTCTCTTCAAAATCAATACCCTCCATTTGGGTATATCCTTTTGCAACTAGACGAGCTTTGTATTTATTAATCGATCCATCTGCCTTCCTCTTGATTTTGAGAATCCACTTATTCCCAATAGCCCTTCGGCCTGGAGGAAGATCGACTAAATCTCAAACCTGATTCTTTCTCATAGACTCCATTTCTTCATCCATTGCAATTCTCCATTTTTCTCTAACTGAGCATTTCAATGCTTCCTCAACCGTTCGAGGTTCTTCATCGTCAACTGGGAGAATCATTAATGCCTCATTTTCAATGTCAAACCTTCTCCAAGGAATAATCTTACGATTACTTCTTCGCAGGTTTGACTGTTGAGAAACTAATTCACTTATAGGCAATTCACTCCCACTAGGTTGACTAGATTCAGGCATTCCCTGAGATTCCTGATCTGTTAATGGAGGAACAGTATCCTCCTCCTCTATTGCAAATAGAGGAGTTGATTTATCAACTTCACCTCTTGTTGGGAACTCAGTTTCGAGAAAAGTAGCATCTCTTGACTCAATTTCAGAGATGGTTCCATCTTGCTGCTCACCAATAAAAACATAACCCTTAGAAGTATCAGAATATCTTACAAAGATACACTTCTTACCTCTGGGTCCTAATTTTCCATATTTGTGAGTCTTATCATGAATATAAGCAGCTGACCCCCATGGTCTCAGATTACTCAAATCTGGTTTTCTGCCTGTCCAAAGTTCATATGGAGTAGATGGAACAGATTTAGAAGGCACCCGGTTAAGTATGTAGGTTGCAGCTAATAATACATCTCCCCAATAGGAAATAGGCAAATTAGCTTGAGCCATCATCGACCTAACCATTTCAAGAAGAGTTCGATTTCTTCTTTCAGCAACTCCATTTTGCTGTGAAGTTCCAGGGATAGTTAACTGTCTAATAATCTCTTTCTCATTACATTTTGTCTTGAACTGATCAGACAAGTATTCACCTCCACGGTCAGTGCGTAAGGTTTTAACCTTACGTTCCAATTGATTCTCAACTTCGTTCAAATAACGATTAAAGCAATCTAATACTTCAGATTTATGAGAAATCAAATACACATGACCAAAACGCGTGAAATCATCAATAAATGTAATGAAATATGAACTACCATTTCTAGCCTTCACGTTCATCAGACCACAAATATCCGAATGAATCAATTGCAATGTTGAATCAACCCTAATAGCCTTACCAAACGGTTTCCTAGTTGCTTTTCCAGCAAGACAGTGCTCACATATAGACAAGTCAACTTTAGCACGAGTACCGAGCAGACCCTCTCTTGCTAATCTATTCATTCTTTCTTGTCCTATATGTCCCAATCTAGCGTGCCAAATTTCATCATTAACATCAGCATCACTAGTAAAAGCAATGTTTGAAAAACAACCATTATTTCCACAATTAACATCAGGTTCTACATCAAGAACCATGAAACCGTTTGATATAAAACCATATCCAATTAACACAGAGTCAATTCTAAGTTCTACTCGACGACTGTAAAAATTCATACAATAACCCAATTCAAGAAGACAATTCACAGAAATAAGATTCCGTCGAATCTCAGGAGCATACAGGACATCATGCAGAAACAATGTACGCCCACCACGAAGGTTGAGTTTGCAAGTGCCAATTCCTTTGACTTCAATTCTTACATTGTTTCCCACATATATCCACTTATTGCCAGCTGGTACACGACGGTACTCCACGTACGTAGCTCGATCACGAGCTACATGGTTCGTTGCTCCTGAATCTATAATCCACAAAGGATAAGAATCAGCTAACAACACCGAACTAGCAACATAAAGCTCATGAAAAGAAGACATAAATGGATTTATCTTTTTCGGCTCGGTACACTCCCGAGCAAAATGGCCCTTCTTGCCACAGTTGTAGCAAGTAAGCTTGCCTTTAGGTTTCTTTCCATTCTTCTTTCCTTTCTTCTTGATTGGGTCCTGCACAGTAGTAGCACCAACTTCTTTTCCCTTTCCCTTTCCTTTCTTAAACCATTTTTTCTTATTCTTGGATCCAGAACCTTCAGCTACAAAAGCTTGCTCAGAAATCCTGGCGGATTCTATTCTCTCCGCCTCCAGTTCAATATGGCGTGAGACATCAATGAAAGTCCTGATACTCTCACTGTGAGTAAGGTTCTGCTTCATTGTTTCCCAAGAATCAGGAAGGGAACGAATAACTGCTTGAACCTGTTGTTCGTCGGTCAACTCATGACCAGCAGTCTTAAGCTCCCGAATCATATTACCCATTTCTCTCAGATGTTGGGTCATTGTCACATTCGGGCGCTTCGTCAACTGACTTCTTACAACTGTCAAACTTGATTGTCAGTTGACGAAGCTTGCTAACACTAACTCCACTGTATCTCTCTCTCAGGGCAACCCCGACAGCATGAGCTGATGGTAGTGGCTCATACTCAAATACCAGGTCATCTATCATTGAACTGATCAATATCCCCTTTGCAGTGGAGTCCTTTTTCTTCCATGCCCTATAGGCATCAAGATCCAGTCTATACTGTGCAGTTGTACCAACAGCAGGTTCAACCATGAAATGATTTACAGCCTCCAGAACTTCTTGTTCCTCAAGAACATATTGTATCTTGAGATGTCATATCTTATAGTTGTCCCCATACAATTTTCCCCCTTTGTTCAGTTCAGCTATGATGTTCTTGGTTGCCATGATCTATCATAAATAAACATATTATTCATTAATTCAGTGTATATCATATGCACATAATTTTTTGATTGACTCAATGTAAACTTGACTTGGATTTACGAAATCAAGTGATAACTACGTTTCCACTCATCATTCGCATAATCCAATCTAATTAACATTGATCAATTATATTACATACATCCCATTAAACGAACTAATCATTTGTCTTAAATATGAACTAATCATATAAATGAACTAATCATTTGTCTTAAATATGAACTAATCATATAAATGAACTAATCATTGACAAGTCAGTTAACACATAACTTAACTTTATTTAATATGCTTAATAAGCAGGTACAAACAAACAGAATTCAACGAACTAGATAATTTGACATCATTCCCATAATAAAAAATATTATGGCAGTGGCTATCACTCTCTCGTTCATCTCTATTTGGCCAATCTGATCAGGCTCGGGATCTTCCACAGATTCTATCGGTTCTTCCTCAAATATTTCAGGATCTTCCTCGATCATTTCAATATCGAGGTCTTCCTCAAATATTTCAGGGTTTTCCCCAGGCATTTCGGGATCGTCCTCGAACATTTTAGGATCTTCCTCTGGGTCCTCCTCAGAATCTTCAATTTGATCCCACTCGATTTCCTCAGGATCCCCTTGGAATTCTTCAGGATCCTCTTCCAGATCGTCCTCAGAATCTTCCAGATCCTCTTCATAATCTTCCAGATCCTCTTCCAGATCGTCTTCAGAATCTTCCAGATCCTCTTCCATAACGTCCTCAGAATCTTCCAGATCCTCTTCTGAAAAATTCTGTCGAAGTAGTTCTCTGCACAACTCGGTATATGAGATACGTCCTTCGTAGCATCCCCAAATACCTCTTGCAGCTACTTCAGCACGTCTCGGCAATGAATTAATCAATGCCCCGATCCGGTAGTTATCTAGGACTGGAAACTCTTCCTGTTCGAGTTTCCAAAATAGACGATCAAGCCTTCCCATATGCCCTTGGATGCCTAGATGCGGGTGGAAGTCAATATCCTCTATTTGTTCCCTCAAATGATTCCGTCGCACATCTCGACGAGTCATTGTGGTAATAAATCTCGGCATCTGGAATTGAAATACACAATGTCAGTACAAAACCGACAAACCAGTAACAAAACTGGTTCAATTCAATTCACAACACAAATAGATAAAGGCATATAATTTTCCTTTTGTTTGTAGCTACAATTAAGCCTATTTAGATTTAAGGTTCAATTTAATAATCAAATCATTCTGTTTAGTTCAGATTATTTGATCAAAATGGTTTGGTTAAACCAACTAATGGTTTGAACCAAAACCGATTTGATCAACTTAATCCTTTTATACCAAACTAGAATCTAATTTAAATAAATTGAACCATTCTTAAACAAGTTACTGAATAGCTCTTCTGGTTGGGCCTGTTTGCCTTCACCGGGAGGTCAAGGGATCGAACCTCTCTCGGGCAGCAACGTGACAGCGGCATTTCGCAGGCAGAGTGGAATATTTTTCGGGTTTTTTTTTAATAATTAAAATCAACTTTCCTTTAAAAAACCCGAAACCTAATCCCGCAGCCGCCGCCTCAACGCCAAAACCGCCTCTTCTTCTTCCCTCAGCCGATTCTTCTTCCCTCAGCCGTTTTTTTCACCGTCACCAACGCCGGAGCGATTTGATCCTTCCGACGGCGACGGAGCGCAGCGCGCGTGATGATCGACGGCCAGGGGATGAAAGAGCCGAGAGCTCAGGCGATTTCAAGCGATCAACAGCGCGATTTGTTCATCGCAAAGGTAAAAAAACGATTTTTTCATGCTTTTACAACTGCTCTGATACCACTGTTGGTGTCTAAGCATGAATTCGATTTGCAAGGATTAAAACTTACAGTGATTTTTGATGTTCTTCTTCCTCTACTCCTTCTTCTTGCTGTCACGAGGACGTTACCGGACCGTCTTCACTAAGCCACAAACCAAAACCTAGCAATTCGAAGCTCCGATTCCTTCTCACCTCTGCATACCATGGATTGCAATTGGACGCCCTTTTATAGGGAGAAGAAGAAGACGGTTACCTCTGAATTCATCAATGGCATTCAAGACGAGGTAACGTCAACGTTCAAAACGAATCATCAATGGCAATGAAGGTTAGTAACGCCTTCGTTTGATTAATGTTTGTAACGCCAACAGGTCTTGTAATCCAGATTACAATATTTTTATTAATTTTTGTAATACAAATTATATTACATTACAGTTTTAAAACTGTACCAAATAAAATAATCAATCTTATAATATAATCCTCATTATATTATAAAACTGATTATATCTTACCAAACATAATCTTTATTGCTTCCCTATGTATTCTTGCCTAATGTAATTAAGACATTCAGCGAAGAAAATATCGGCAATTTACCAAAGGGCGTACGCAACAATCGGTAATTACCAACGGGCGCACCATGGTTTTATTTTCACCAAAGGGCGCACTCATTATAGTGAACTTCCTTTTATACCCCTCATGCTATCTATTGCCTTTCTCTTTCTCTCTCAGTAATAAATTCTGTGACGTCAGCACATGCAACGTGACTTAATTACTGACTTTTATTTTAAAATAATATCTAATGGAATCGGCGCTAAATTAAAAAACGTAAGGTAAAAATTAAAAAAATATTTCACTTTAAAAATTTCTCATCCAACGTGATTTAAAAATATAAATAAATAATTTTTATTTTTATTAATAGAAATTAATATATTAAATAATATTTAATAAATATATTAATGTATAAAAAGTTTTTGGAAACAAACTGTTGGATTTAAAAATATAAAAAATAATTTTATATTTGATTAATAGAAATTAATATATTAAATAATATTTAATAAATATATTAATGTATACATATGTTTTGAAAAAACTGACCGTGGTAGCTTTCAGGCCCACGCTGGGCCTGAAATATTTTTATTTCAGGCCCAGCGTGAGCCTGAAATTTTTTATTTCAGGCCCAGCGTGGGCCTGAAATTTTTTATTTCAGGCCCACGTTGGGCCTGAAATCTTTTGATTCAGGCCCGACGTGAACTCAAATTTTTTTTCTATTTAAAAATATATTAATATATAAAAAAAACCTATCAAAACATTTAATTTTAGATTCAAACGCAGGGTCTGAAGTCATCCCAGGAGGGTTTGAAGTCAAATAACATCAGATCCTATAAATAATTAATTTAATAAATAATAATTAAATATAAAAAATATTTTTAAAATAAAAATTTTTTAGTGAGGGCCTGAAGTCATCAGTGACTTCAGGCCCTCTATCTGAAAAATTTTCCCTTAGGCCTGAAGTCATCCGACTTCAGGCCTAAGGAGGGCCTGAAGTCTGATGACTTCAGGCCCAAGGAGGGTCTGATGTATGATGACTTCAGGCCCTCCATTAAATATATAAAAATAATAAAAAAAATTTTAAAAAAAAGGTATAATATATAATTACATAATAATAAAATATTATAGGAGTGGTTTAGGTATATCAGTGAGTTTTGAGCAAAACTCACTGATGGACCTACCATATTTGGAATTCTGAAAACTCATTATCAGTAGACAGGGTTGAGCTAGGAGATGAGTTTTTGGGTGTCGAAACCTCTAATCTTGCCGTATCACCAATGCTATAGCAGTGGTTTAGGTATATCAGTGAGTTTTGAGCAAAACTCACTGATGGACCTACCATATTTGGAATTCTGAAAACTCTATATCAGTAGACAGGGTTAAGCTAGGAGATGAGATTTTGGGTGCCGAAACCTCTAATCTTGCAGTATCACCAATGCTATAGGAGTGGTTTAAGTATATCAGTGAGTTTTGAGCAAAACTCACTGATGGACCTACCATATTTGGAATTCTGAAAACTTTATATCAGTAGACAGGGTTGAGCTAGGAGATGAGATTTTGGGTGCCGAAACCTCTAATCTTGCTGTATCACCAATGCTATAGGAGTGGTTTAGGTTTATCAGTGAGTTTTGAGCAAAACTCACTGATGGACCTACCATATTTGGAATTCTGAAAACTCTATATCAGTAGACATGGTTAAGCTAGGAGATGAGATTTTGGGTGCCGAAACTTCTAATCTTGCTGTATCACCAATGCTATAGGAGTGGTTTAGGTATATCAGTGAGTTTTGAGCAAAACTCACTGATGGACTTACCATATTTGGAATTCTGAAAACTCATTATCAGTAGACAGGGTTGAGCTAGGAGATGAGATTTTGGGTGCCGAAACCTCTAATCTTGTTGTATCACCAATGCTATAGGAGTGGTTTAGGTATATCAGTGAGTTTTGAGCAAAACTCACTGATGGACCTAAACCACTCCTATAGCATTGGTGATACAACAAGATTAGAGGTTTCGGCACCCAAAATCTCATCTCCTAGCTCAACCCTGTCTACTGATATAGAGTTTTCAGAATTCCAAATATGGTAAGTCCATCAGTGAGTTTTGCTCAAAACTCACTGATATACCTAAACCACTCCTATAGCATTGGTGATACAGCAAGATTAGAGGTTTCGGCACCCAAAATCTCATCTCCTAGCTCAACCCTGTCTACTGATATAGAGTTTTCAGAATTCCAAATATGCTAAGTCCATCAGTGAGTTTTGCTCAAAACTCACTGATATACCTAAACCACTCCTATAGCATTGGTGATACAGCAAGATTAGAGGTTTCGGCACCCAAAATCTCATCTCCTAGCTCAACCCTGTCTACTGATATAGAGTTTTCAGAATTCCAAATATGGTAGATCCATCAGTGAATTTTGCTCAAAACTCACTGATATACCTAAACCACTCCTATAGCATTGGTGATACAGCAAGATTAGAGGTTTCGGCACCCAAAATCTCATCTCCTAGCTCAAACCTGTCTACTGATATAGAGTTTTCAGAATTCCAAATATGGTAGGTCCATCAGTGAGTTTTGCTCAAAACTCACTGATATACCTAAACCACTTCTATAGCATTGGTGATACAGCAAGATTAAAGGTTTCGGCACCCAAAATCTCATCTCCTAGCTCAACCCTGTCTACTGATATAGAGTTTTAAGAATTCCAAATATGGTAGGTCCATCAGTGAGTTTTGCTCAAAACGCACTGATATACCTAAACCACTTCTATAGGATTGGTGATACTGCAAGATTAGAGATTTCGGCACCCAAAATCTCATCTCCTAGCTCAACCCTGTCTACTGATATAGAGTTTTCAGAATTCCAAATATGGTAGGTCCATCAGTGAGTTTTGCTCAAAACTCACTGATATACCTAAACCACTCCTATAACATTAGTGATACAGCAAGATTAGAGGTTTCGGCAGCCAAAATCTCATCTCCTAGCTCAACCCTGTCTACTGATAATGAGTTTTCAGAATTCCAAATATGGTAAGTTCATCAGTGAGTTTTGCTCAAAACTCACTGATAAACCTAAATCACTCCTATAGCATTGGTGATACAGCAAGATTAGAGGTTTCGGCACCCAAAATCTCATCTCCTAGCTCAACCCTGTCTACTGATATAGAGTTTTCAGAATTCCAAATATGGTAGGTCCATCAGTGAGTTTTGCTCAAAACTCACTGATATACCTAAACCACTTCTATAGCATTGGTGATACTGCAAGATTAGAGATTTCGGCACCCAAAATCTCATCTCTTAGCTCAACCCTGTCTACTGATATAGAGTTTTCAGAATTCCAAATATGATAGGTCCATCAGTGAGTTTTGCTCAAAACTCACTGATATACCTAAACCACTCCTATAGCATTGGTGATACAGCATGATTAGAGGTTTTGGCACCCAAAATCTCATCTCCTAGCTCAACCCTGTCTACTGATAATGAGTTTTCAGAATTCCAAATATGGTAAGTCCATCAGTGAGTTTTGCTCAAAACTCACTGATAAACCTAAACCACTCCTATAGCATTGGTGATACAGCAAGATTAGAGGTTTCGGCACCCAAAATCTCATTTCCTAGCTCAACCCTGTCTACTGATATAGAGTTTTCAGAATTCCAAATATGGTAGGTCCATCAGTGAGTTTTGCTCAAAACTCACTGATAAACCTAAACCACTCCTATAGCATTGGTGATACAGCAAGATTAGAGGTTTCGGCACCCAAAATCTCATCTCCTAGCTCAACCCTGTCTACTGATATAGAGTTTTCAGAATTCCAAATATGGTAGGTCCATCAGTGAGTTTTGCTCAAAACTCACTGATATACCTAAACCACTGCTATAGCATTGGTGATACGGCAAGATTAGAGGTTTCGACACCCAAAATCTCATCTCCTAGCTCAACCCTGTCTACTGATAATGAGTTTTCAGAATTCCAAATATGGTAGGTCCATCAGTGAGTTTTGCTCAAAACTCACTGATATACCTAAACTACTCCTATAACATTTTATTATTATGTAATTATATATTATACCTTTTTTTTAAAAAAGTTTTTATTATTTTTATATATTTAATGGAGGGCCTGAAGTCATCAGACTTCAGGCCCTCCTTGGGCCTGAAGTCTGATGACTTCAGGCCCTCCTTGGGCCTGAAGTTATCAGACTTCAGGCCCTCCTTAGGCCTGAAGTCGGATGACTTCAGGCCTAAGGGAAAATTTTTCAGATAGAGGGTCTGAAGTCATCAGTGACTTCAGGCCCTCACTAAAAATTTTTTATTTTAAAAATATTTTTTATATTTAATTATTATTTATTAAATTAATTATTTATAGGATCTGAAGTTATTTGACTTCAAACCCTCCTGGGATGACTTTAGGCCCTGCGTTTGAATCTAAAATTAAGTGTTTTGATAGGTTTTTTTATATATTAATATATTTTTTAAATAGAAAAAAAATTTGAGTTCTCGTCGGGCCTGAATCAAAAGATTTCAGGCCCAACGTGGGCCTGAAATAAAAAATTTCAGGCCCACGCTGGGCCTGAAATAAAAATATTTCAGGCCCAGCGTGGACCTGAAAGCTACCACGGTCAATTTTTTCAAAACATATGTATACATTAATATATTTATTAAATATTATTTAATATATTAATTTCTATTAATCAAATATAAAATCATTTATTTATATTTTTAAATCCAACAGTTTGTTTCCAAAAACTTTTTATACATTAATATATTTATTAAATATTATTTAATATATTAATTTCTATTAATAAAAATAAAAATTATTTATTTATATTTTTAAATCACGTTGGATGAGAAATTTTTAAAGTGAAATATTTTTTTAATTTTTACCTTACGTTTTTTAATTTAGCGCCGATTCCATTAGATATTATTTTAAAATAAAAGTCAGTAATTAAGTCACGTTGCATGTGCTGACGTCACAGAATTTATTACTGAAAGAGAAAGAGAAAGGCAATAGATAACATGAGGGGTATAAGAGGAAGTTCACTATAATGAGTGCGCCCTTTGGTGAAAATAAAACCATGGTGCGCCCGTTGGTAATTACCGATTGTTGCGTACGCCCTTTGGTAAATTACCCAAGAAATATCATTAGTGCCCGAGTCAATTTTCAGCTAAAACAGTATAAGTCCAATATAGCCCTATAGAAAGTCACTCAATTGTAATATAAGCGGGAAAATATAGCGTTGCAAAAAGGTAGAATTGTCACCTTAGCGGCCCCTGATCCCGGCCCTACAAGTATTCAGAGAGGATAAATTACGATTTTTACTGGTGGGGTAAGGCGCCTGGGGCCGAGAGGATTTAAGCCAGCAGATCAGGTTTTATCCCGTGTGCGACTGGCGACTCGCGAACCTAAGACCTCCGTTGCAAATAGCCAGACGCCTTACCAACCGAGCCAACCCGTGGGGACGGCAAATATAGTTTCAAAAAAGATGGATCTGTTACCTTAGCGGCTCCCTGGTCTCTGTCTCACGAGGACGGCAAATATAGTTTCAAAAAGGTTGGAACCGCCAACCTAGCGGCCCCCTGGTCTCTGCCCCACGAGTGTCTAGAGGGGATAAATCACGGTGAATGCTGGACAGGCCAAGACACCCAGGCGCGAGGGATTTTTTTAAACAGTAGCCAAGGATTCACGCCTTGATCAGACTGTCGACCCTCGAACCCACGCCCTCCATTTCAAGTGCGAGTGCCTTAACCAGCTGATCCAGCCCGTGGGGGCAGGACGGCAAATATAGTGTATGTATCTGTGAGAGAGATAGAGAGAGAGAGAGAGAGAGAGAGAAAAAAAGAGAGTATTACTTCCCGCATAACTACCATTAAGTAATACTCATTGAAATTGACTTCTCCTCTTTGGTATTATTGATATGGGTAGATAAATCAAAAAAGATGAGTCATATGAAGATATAATCGTAAGTGAATTTTGTACCATAAAAATCAAATTGGCACAAACAATAGCATTTACTACATTTTGACCGTGCCAACTAATATCAATGAGAACTTGGCAATGGCAAGATAATCTGTTGAAGAGGGTAGAAATGTTACGGAGTAGATTTCATTCAATGATAGACATTGAGAAGGAAACAAAAGTTTTCATAGGCCTGATAGGGTAGTGTAAACGTTTAACTATTGCATTGATTTATACTTTCTAATTCAACCTCCACTCTAGTAACACAGAAAAAAGTTACTATTTAATTGATACGGAAAAACTACGTAGTCGTACTGATCAGGCTAGAGACCTGAGATAAGGTTGGGAGGTTGAGTCCCGAGACCATCTCGGGAGAATGGAGGAGGACCTGAGATCAGGTCGAGAGGTCGTGTCCCGAGATCATCTCGAGAGAATGGAGGAGGACCTGAGACCAGGTCGGGAGGTCAAGTCCCGACACTATCTCGGAAAAGTGGAGCCCACAAAACAGCTGGGGGAGAAGAGAACAAATGGGGAAAGCTCCAGGCACCTCCCCTCCCTCTCCCCCCTTCTTTTCCAGAACAAGAAATCCGATAAGTAGTTATTGTCTGTAACACATGGTGATGATAGACTTAATTGTCGTAGTGGTCGTTACCGACCGTACAGGAGAACAGCTGTCAGGTAGCCAATGACCATTAAACGTGAGGGGGAGCTGGAGACATGGGGGAGGAGAGACATCGAGTATATAAGATACTTCGGCACCCGGGTGAAGGCTCTCGAACACAATGAAAACTAAACTCTAATTCTTTTTTTCGTTATCTCCCTACTATAGAGATTTCTAACTTGAGCGTTGAAGAGGGTTCCACCGGAACTCCTTCCGGTGTATCCCCCTTACGCTCGTGTTAACTTTGTAGGCGCCGACGTCCTCCTCTCGTGGCTGTCATCCTAGGCTGCACTTTAGTGATTCGTCATCCACATCGTTCACTTCCGGAATAAGTTTTGGCGTCGTCTGTGGGAAATATAGTGTAAGCATTAGACGAAACACTGTGATGACAGAACCAGAGGAACAACCCATCATTTTAACACGAGAAGAGTTGGACCGCTTAGTCGCCAACGTCGTTAGAAGAGCATTGGAGCAACATCAAATTGAACAAGACGCAACTCAACGAGTGGCTCTGACGCAGACCGAGATTCCAAGGGTGTCTGCTTCGCTTAATCAAAACCGGAGATCCACCTCACCACCGGGAACGCCAGCAAAGATAGCCCCCGGGCACAGAAGAGACTCCATGGGAGAGATCGAGAAAGTGTCTTCCACTGCCTCCAGCATTTTGCGGCATGAGAAAGCGCAGGGGAAGAGCGAACTTGCAAGGGTCCTCCTGAAGCCTACACCTACGCCTTTCGCTAAGGACATCGTAATGGGCCTCATGCCCAAGCAATTTTGTAGTTCAAGAATCGCTGATTACGATGGGAAGATAGACCCGGAAGACCACATCTGCAACTTCGAAAACGCGGCCTTGTCACACCAATATACAGATGGTGTGAAGTGTCGGGTGTTTCTAAACACGCTATCGGGAGCCGCACAAAGATGGTTCCAAAGACTGCCTCAGAACTCAATAAACTCTTTTCTGGAGTTTAAAACTGTCTTTCTACATCACTTCGCTAGCAGCCGGCAATATCAAAAGGCGACACTAAACCTTTTTGCCTTAAAGCAGAAAAGCAAGGAGTCGTTAAAGGACTATATCCAACGGTCCAATCGGGTGGCACAAGATGTACTGAGTGACACCTCAAAGATCCTCATCATCGCATTCACGCAGGGACTTTCTGAAGGAGAGTTCTTCCGATCACTGGTAAAAAAACCACTGGCTAGCTTTAATGATTTATTAGGGCGGTCAGTCAAGCATGTTAATGTGGAGGTATAGTATGCCCGTCGAAAGGATCCAGCAGGAGTCCCTATCCAAATCTCGGTACGATCTGAGAGAAGAGAACCACCCGCTCCTGTCCGGGCGAAGGACCCTCTCTCCGGTAAAAATTATTGGAACGGCAAGAAGAAGCTGGTGGAAACCGTTGACACCGAAGGACCTGAACCATATTACCCTTTAGAATTTGTATAGATAATTTTATTTGTTTAGACTTAAGGGTGTCGACGTCGATCGTCGGAGTCCACGTAGGCAGTCGGTGTCCAACACCAACGGCCGACTGTCGGCGCTGACCGCCGACGATTGTCGCCAATGATCGGCGCCGACCGACGGCCGGCGACACCGCTGACGATCAGCGGTGGTCGCCGACCGGCGGCCGGCGATCGTCGGTGGTCGCCAACCGGCGGCTGGCGACACCGCCGGCGATAGGCGGTGGTCACCGGCAACCGGCGATCGTCGCCAGTCTCCGGCAACACCGTCGGCGATCGGCGGTGGTCGCCGGGCGCCGGGGTGGTCGCCGCCACCGCCGGCGATCGTCCATCGTCGCCGGCGGCCGGCGGTGGCCGCCGGCGGCCGGCGGTGGCCGCCGGCGATCGTCGCCGGCGGTGGCCGTGGTCGCCAGTCGCCGACCGCCGACGGTGGTCGCCTATCGCCGGCCGCCGGCGGTGGTCGCCTATCGCCGGCCGCCGGCGGTGGTCGCCGGTCGCCGGCCGCCGGCGGTGGTCGTCGGCCGCCGGCGGTGGTCGGCCGGCCGGCGGTGGTCGGCCGACCGTCGTTGGTCGTCGGTCGCGAATAATGCTTTCGTAAGTTAATAAATTGTAATGGTTATTTTCGTCTTAAATGTAAATATTGGAGGATAATTTTGGAAAGATAAGTTTCATAACCTGGGAATCAAGAAAAACCTTACTTCCCTAAGGTTTTCCGATTCCTAGTTGCATGCCCCTTTTGCTGACGTTTCGGGCATCGATCATTACTTGGGAATCGATGATTATCTAAACCAAACAAGGTTTTTGTTGATAATCTTGGATGGATAACCAAGGTTATCAAGGATAACTCTTAACCAAACGCACCCTTATTGTTACAATGTCATGTTATTCGGGTTGCGCAATGTAGGAGCAATCTATCAGCGGATGATGGATAAGGTGTTCCGACACCAGATTAGACGGAATATTTAAGTTTATGTGGAATGACATCTTGGTCAAGACGGAGAAGGGGAAGGACATGATTGTCGATTTGGAGGAGACCTTCGCTACCTTAAGGGCCAATGGACTGAAGCTGAACCCCGCTAAATATCTGTTCGGAGTGAAAAATGGGTTGTTCCTCGGGTACACGGTAATAGAGAGAGGAATTGAAGCTAATTCTAAGAAAGTACAAGTTATCTTTAACATGTCATTTTCCCGTAATTTTAAAGAAGTGTAACGGCTTAATGGAATGATTACAGT
This sequence comes from Boesenbergia rotunda, assembly GCA_024364735.1. Classification (NCBI taxonomy): domain Eukaryota; kingdom Viridiplantae; phylum Streptophyta; class Magnoliopsida; order Zingiberales; family Zingiberaceae; genus Boesenbergia; species Boesenbergia rotunda. The sequence continues at coordinate 152,878 of JAGFNQ010000087.1, read as the reverse complement.
CTTATCTCGGTCCATATCCCGATTTGCTGACAGAACTTTGCCTTTCTTCAACATCTTAAGGAAAGAAGCTAAATTTGAATGGGATAACCAATGCGAGAAGGCTTTTACAGATCTAAAAATATATCTATCTAGACTCCCCATACAATACAAGACGCTGGGAGGGGAGACACTTTTTGTCTACTTATCTACAGCTGAACAAGCTATAGGTTCTGCACTTATTCGCAAAGAAGGGAATACTCAATATCATATTTATTTCTTTGGGCACGTCCTTAAAGAAGCAGAGACTCGGTATACTACTCGGGAGAAACTGGCGTATGCCTTAGTATTGCCGGCACGAAGGCTGAGATCATACTTCTTGGTGCTTCTCATCGCGGTGTTCACTAACAGTCCACTCGAACGCGTCCTCACAAATCTGGAGGCCTCGGGATGATTAATCAAGTAAACGGCAGAGTTGAGCGAGTATAGAATTGAATACCATCCCCGAACGGCTATCAAGGCTCAAGCCCTAGCCGACTTTATGCTCTAGACAGTCCCAGGACTTGAAACTGGAGAAGTATGGAAGATTTATGTTGATGGCTCATCAATCACAAGTACAGCGGTGTTGGGGTTCTGATGATCTCTCCTAGGAAAGATGTGTTAGTGATATGAGAGAAGTGTCCTAAGGCAATCTTAAGCATTGAGATGTCCGGAGATAAACATGAATGCTAGTTAAGGGAACTAGTTCATTGGAGTGACTGGCTGTAAAATTTCATATGGTAGTCTACATATAGATATGTCAGTGAAGTTCTTATTGCAGCTTAAGTGCGATGTTCCTTTGACTTGCGGTGTTCAAGTCATCTTGGTCATGGAGACTTATACTTTGACATCTTAAGCAAGCATCTCCAAGGAAATGTGAACCCAGGATGATTGGGTATAAACCGAAGTGCCCGAAGATGTTTGAACAGCCTACAAAGGATTCACCACTCCTTGCGAGGAGATGTATACCCGAGGTCTATCGTCGGATTGTTACTCGAAGCCTCTGGCCAGAGCATGACATGTTCAGAGTATGAATCTCTTAAATACATGAGAGTAATTAGAATCCGTAAGACGAGAAAACGTTACTTGGGCTAGGTGTGACGTAGTCAGCCTAGTGGAGACTGACACACATAGACCATGTCCTGAACTAAGTGGGTATAAGATGGTGAAGGGAATGGGGCACGATTCATTATAGCTGCTGAAGGGTTTCAGAATTGTTTCTGAGGTCAACCGTTGATCTTTCAATTAATTGGGGATCATGATGTACTACTAGGTGCCACTCATGATCGTTCTATAACTAATTGATTAATTATAGACGACCAACATAAATCGAAAGCCTATTTAGTCACACGCACTACGAGTAATCCGAGGGATTTAAAACAAGTTGAAAATTGGATTTTCTAATCAAGAGAGATTAGGTTTGGTTAAGCCAAACAATAAGTCGAATCTGAATTTTTCAGAGACGCATCAGAAGCGTAAAATGGCTAAGTCTTTTGAAGACTTAATAGATGAATTAAATAAGTTTAATTCATTGGGGCGTGGCTTGGATGGGCCGGCCAAAGAGGGTCTCCATCCTCTTTGCTTGGCCGACCACAACAAAGGGAGAGAACCAAATTTTTGGTTCAATTTATAAAATAAACCAAGTGTGGTTTGTTTTATAAAATTATGGACGATATAAATTTTTATATAATAAACCAAGGTTTGGTTTATCTTTTATGGAAATTAAAATGAACCATGGATTGGTTTATTTTATAAAATCAATCATGGATTGATTTACCATGATAACGAAATTTATTCCATAGGAGAGAAGATTTTTTTCATGAATTAAAATATGATTTTAACCATGATATAAAATCAAACTTGGCATGATGGAATAAGTTATTCCATATTTGAGATGCTTGATGGTTGAGAGGCCACTATATAAAGGACCCAAGGCAAGACTTGGGTGATAGTCGTAGAGATGAAGGCATAGTCTCTCTTCCTCTCTTTCTCTCCTTCTCTTCTCCCCTTCTTGTCGTGCGCCAACCAGCCCCAAGAAGGAGCACCAGCCGGCCGCCCCTGCCCTTTCCCTGCCGACCACCACCTGCTGCCGAAGAAGGAAGCTCCGGCCATCTCTTGGCCGGAAGAAGGTGTTGCCGGAATTAGAGTTTGCCGCAAGGATCCTTTTGCCGCAAGCCTCTTCTTTTGCTTCGCCGGAATTTTGATTCTGGTCATCCTTTTGTGGTTAGTCTTCCGACTTCTCTCTTGGTTTTTCTCGTCGCGTTCTCGGAGAATCTAGTAGTTCTCGAGAACACGAAACTCGTGGCTTTGCGAAGTCATCCCGAAGATACTCGGCGTGGACGCGAATAGAGGCGGAGCTTCCAAGGGACGCTTACGGTTGGATCTCGTCCCTTCCTTCGAGTTACGCGAGGTAATACGTAAATTAGTTTACGTTTCTGCAAAATTTTAAATATATGATCATGTCTACACAAGATAAAATTGCATGCTTAGATGTGTGGTTAAATAATTTGAGAAATTATTTATGCTAAACCTTCCGCTGCATGTAATTAATTTTTAAAATTATGAACCCGCATCCATGTCAACATGCACCCGGTCCCAACAGTGGTATCAGAGCCGAGGTTTGTGTTCGACATAATCATATAATTATTTTGCGGAAAGCTTTATCATGATCTCAATTTTGGAAAATTTTCAATTATAGAAACTTTCCAATTATGGTAAATTTTCGATTTAGGAATTTCAAAGTTTGGAAATCATCATGAAATTTCGCAAACTTTTGAAATATCTCTGTTTCTGAAATTTTATGATAATTGTGAAAACTTTCCATTTTTGGAAACTTTCCAATTTTGGAAATTTCCTATTTTGGAAAAACGTAAGTTTTTTTTGTACCAGAAACTTACAATTATTCTGAAAACCTTTTATTTTTGAAAACTTTCCATTTATGGGAAGCTCGTAATTTTGGGCACTTTCTTTCAAAAAATCTAGACAAATTATGGAAATATTAATTGGCATTTAAATTTATAATTAGAAATTAAATTATTTACAAAATTCTTTATTTTGGATTGAGCCTCGGGGAGCCGTCCAATTTAAAGTTAGTTGTTATAATTAAATTTCCTAAATTGAATTTAAGCTGTCAAATGTTTAATTTGGATTGAGCCTCGGGGAGCCGTCCAAATTAAGTTATTGATATTAATTTTTCATAAATAAAATATGTGATCAAATGTTGAAAATTTTTGAGATGATTCTCAAACGATAATTTCCTTATTTGATTTATGAGGTGATGCTCTTACATATTATTGTCTCCAAAATTAATTAGGAAAATTATTTCCTATAGAGTATATTTCCTTAAATAAGATTTTCATGAAAATAATATGTGGTTGAATTAAGGGAATCTGTCTCTTAATTTAATAAGATTTGATTTAGAGAAATCAAAGTCTTAAACATATTATTTCCGAAATTGATTATGATAATTCAGGAAATTGTTTCCCAAAATAATTCCTTGAATAAAGTATGAAATTAGAATTAGGAAATCCGGTTCCTAATTCAATTAATGAGACTTGATAAATTAAGTCACATACATACTTTATTAAGGAAATCGTTAGAACATGACATAATTATATGTCATGAATGTACATAAAAGAAAAGGATGAGACCCAAAACGCCTTACAAAATATTAAGACCAACACCTTCCATTAATATGGTTAGAGCCGGAGTTTTGTTTATCGTTTGGATTGATGGACACATCCATGCCCGGCTTGAACCTCAACATCTTCAAACCATGGAATTAGTTTATGATTAATATAGTTGGAGTCAGAGGGCAATCCTTAGTTTTGGTTGTTAGACACATCTAAGCCTGACTAAATGGTTGAATGAGCTCTAACCATATTAAAACTATTTCTTGATTAATGGGTCAGCCTTAAGCTTGGAGCATCGATTTGTTGTGCCACAGCCAAGGTCGATGTAAAGAGAGGTGTAGTTGGGTGCTATGTATATTGTTGCATACTTGTTAATGAGTTAACAACCCAATGATTTATGCAAATATTCAATTAGTTGATAGCATAATGTGATAGTTACATATGTATAATATGTAATCGGTATAATTACTTACCTTCATAGCTAAGAATAACTTGATGGACTCTAGCCATGGTTGTTCTTATCTATGGTTGGATATCAACATATTTGGAGATGTTCCTACGATCTCCCGAATTGATAAAAAGGGTTATTCAATTCGAAAAATAAATAGGATTTAATTAATGTATATTAATGCATTCTTTATCATTCTCATCACATAACCTCAGTTTGTATTTCTAGGATAATCACTTGATCATGTCTTCTCTGAATTTGCGTTCCAATTTGAACACCAATAAGCTGACTGGGCCAAACTTCATGGACTGGCTTCGAAACCTGAGGATAGTCCTCAAGGCAGAAAAGCTTGCTTATGTCCTTGAAGAACAACTTCCCAACCATCCTCCTGAAGATGCAACTCCAGACCAGTTAGTGGCCTATCAGAAACATGTGGCCGATTCTAAACTTGCGAGTTGCATCATGCTGGCCGCTATGGTACCTGAGCTACAAAAGCAGCATGAGCATATGGATGCTCATACTATCGTCTTCCATCTTCATGAGCTGTTTGACGAGCAGGCGAGATTCGAAAGGTTTGAGGTCTCCAGACTCCTCTTCACCTCTAAGATGCAGGAAGGCACTTCTGTTTCACAGTTTGTGTTGAAGATGTTGGGGTACATTGAGCGACTAGGCACACTCGGATTTGCAATGGATCACGAACTAAGTGTTGACTTAATTCTGCATTGTTTGCCCAAGAGTTACTCACAGTTTGTGATGAACTATCGGATGAACAAACTGGAGACTACCATTCCTGAGTTGCTTAACCTACTGAAGACTGTAGAGCCTTCTGTAAAGCAGGATCAGAAGACGGTACTGTTAGTTGGTTCCTCAAAGAAAGGCTCTAAGAGGAAGCCCAAAGAACAAAATAAGGGAAGGAAGAAAAAGGCCAAAAAGGATTGAAAATGCACCAAAAGGCACTTGCCATCACTGCGGCAAGGAGGGCCACTGGCGAAGAAACTGCAAGGTTTATCTTGAGTCCTTAAAGAAGAAGGCATCCGATGCCCCATCCTCTTCAGGTATCTTCGTTATTGAATGTCACTCTATTTCCTCGGACACCTGGGTACTTGATACTGGGTGTAGCTCACATATATGTAATGACATACAGGGGCTAAGGAATAGAAGAAGACTCGTCAAGGGAGAAGCGAATTTGCGAGTTGGAAATGGAGCAAAGATTGCTGCTGTTGCCATCGGAACATATTTGCTAAAGCTCCCTACTGGACTTATCTTAGAATTGGATAATTGTTATTTTGTTCCTTCGTTAATAAAGAACATTGTATCTATTTCATGCTTGAATGAAAAGGGTTATTATTTAACTTTTAGTAACAATTGCTGTTACATAACTTTAAATGGTGTTCTTTATGGGACCGGAACTTTATGCAATGGTATCTACACGTTAGATTTATCCAGTGACGTTTTCAATATCGAAGTTAGCAACAAACGTGCTCGAATAGATAATCAAATAGACTCCTATATGTGGCATTGTCGTCTTGGCCATGTAAGTAAAAAATGCATGACCAAATTACACCGATGTGGAATTCTGGAATCATTTGAACCCAGTTCATTTGATACATGCGAATCATGCTTAAAAGACAAGATGACCAAATTACCCTTTTCCGAAAAAGGTAAACCAGTGGGAGAATTGCTTGGTCTAATACATACTGATGTATGTGGACCAATGTCAACTCTTGCACAAGGAGGCTATAGCTACTTCATTACCTTTATCGATGATCACTCACGATTCGGGTATGTGTTCTTAATGAAACACAAATTTGAAGCTTTTGAGAAATTCAAAGAGTTCAGAAGTGAGGTAAAGAAACAGCTTGGCAAAAGTATTAAGATACTTCAATCCGATCGGGGTGGTGAATACTTAAGTCAAGAGTTTCAAGAATATCTTAGGGACAATGGGATATTGTCTCAATGGACTCCGCCATATACACCACAGCATAATGGTGTATCTGAGAGGCGTAACCGAACCTTGATGGACATGGTTAGATCTATGACGAATCATGCAACTCTTCCAAAATCCTTTTGGGGCTATGCGCTTAAGACAGCTGTTTACTTACTAAACAGAGTTCCCGACCAA
>JAGFNQ010000087.1:0-146316 GCA_024364735.1 Boesenbergia rotunda | reverse complement strand
TAAGTCTGATAAATGTCTATTTATTGGATACCCTAAGGAAACGAAGGGTTACTAATTCTATCATCCCTTGGAACAAAAGGTGTTTGTTTCAAGGCATGCTGTATTTCTAGAAAAAGAATTTCTTTTACAAGAAAACAGTGGGAGTAGCATTGAACTTGAACAAGTTTAAGAAACTCCAATAGGCATTACAGAGACACCTAGTCTAGACCCACAACCAATAACTCATAATGATGAGCTATCAGTTGAACCTAAAACAACACCACTTCTTCATAGGTCTGATAGGACACGCAATATTCCAGAGAGATATGGATTTCTCATAAGTGAATCGAACGACGTGTTACTCATTAACGATGACGAACCTATCAGTTATGAAGATGTTCTGAAAAATTCAGAAAGGGACAAATGGCTTGGAGCCATGAAGTTGGAAATGGATTCCATGTACAAAAATCAAGTATGGGACTTGGTTAACCCACCTGAAGGGATTGAGCCCATAGGGTGCAAGTGAGTTTTCAAGAAGAAAACCGACATGGAAGATAATGTTGTTACCTTTAAGGCTGGATTAGTGGCAAAAGGATATCGTCAGAAACAAGGAATTGATTATGACGAAACCTATTCGCCAGTAGCTATGCCTAAATCCATTCGGATGCTCCTGGCCATAGCAGCTCATTATGATTATGAGATATGGCAAATGGATGTGAAAACAGCTTTCCTTAATGGAAACCTGCTTGAGGATGTATACATGATACAACCTGAAGGTTTCACATCGGTTAATAAAACCAAAGTATGCAAGCTTCGACGATCCATATATGGACTAAAGCAAGCATCCAGGAACCGGAACATCCATTTTGATGAGACAATCAAAGAGTTTGATTTCTCACAAAATCCTGACGAACCTTGTGTGTACAAGAAGGTTAGTGGGAGTGCAGTCGTATTCCTAGTGTTATATGTCGATGACATATTACTTATAGGAAACGATATATCAGTCTTACAGTCAGTTAAAATTTGGTTGTCCAAAACTTTCTCCATGAAAGACCTGGGAGAAGCAACCTATATCCTTGGGATTAGAATCTATAGAGATAGATCAAAACGGTTGTTTGGTCTTTCGCAGTCTACATATATAGACCGAGTGCTAGAAAGGTTTAGCATGTCGGAATCCAAGAAGGCATGGGATCAACCTTTCGAAGTCTATGTGTCCGCGCACAGAAGACGAGAGGATTTGCATGAATAAGATTCCTTATGCATCCGCGATAGGATCTATCATGCTATATTATGTACTAGGCCCGATGTATCGTATGCTCTGAGCGTCACAAGCAGATACCAGTCTGATCTAGGAATGGATCATTGGGCGGCTGTCAAGACAATCCTCAAGTACTTAAGAAACACTAAGGATGTGTTCCTAATATATGGATAAGGTGATATGGTAATACGTGGGTATACAGATGTCAGTTTCTAGACAGATAAGGATGACTCCAAATCTCAGTCCGGATACGTATTTATTTTGAATGGAGGCGCAATAAGTTGGAAGAATTCCAAACAAGACACCGTAGCGGATTCTACCACGGAAGCGGAATATATTGCAGCTTCGGAAGCAGCAAAGGAAGCAGACTGGATCAAAAAGTTTGTCTCAGAACTTGGTGTGGTTCCAACCATTGATGAAGCAATACCGGTTTACTGCGACAACAATGGAGCTATTGCACAAGCAAAGGAACCAAGGTCTCATCAGCGATCCAAACATGTGCTTCGCCGCTATCATCTGATTAGAGAGATTATAAGTAGGAATGATATACAAATTGAGAAAATTCCCACTAAAAGGAATTTAGCGGATCCTGTAACTAAGGTCTTGCCTCAAAGTAAGTTTGAGGGTCATGTTAGAGCCTGTGGTATTGGGTACCGTAGCGATTGACATTAGGCCAAGTGGGAGTTTGTTAGTGATATGAGAGAAGTATCCTAAGGCAATCGTCTTATGATTGTAATCATTTATTCTAATAAATAAATATTCACTATTTGAGTATACATGTTTGTGTATTTGATTGAGATCTTAAACTCATTTACTGAATGTTCGCAATACAATTCACAGCATGAGAGAATTTGTGATGAATTCACAACTAGTGATTATCTCTACATGTGCAATTGTGAAGTATTGAAATTGTCCCAAGTCGATGAATTGATAAATACGGACACTATCAATTCTGTTGAGACTAGCATGGGTTATACTCTAATCAGCTGATTTTCACTGGCTGGTGACATTGAGATGTCCGGAGATAAACATGAATGCTAGTGAAAGGAACTAGTTCATTGGAGTGACTGGCTGTAAAACTTTATATGGTAGTCTACATATAGATATGTCAGTGAAGTTCTTATTGTAGCTTAAGTGCGATATTCCTTTGACTTGCGGTGTTCAAGTCATCTTGGTCATGGAGACTTATACTTTGACATTTTAAGCAAGCATCTCCAAGGAAGTGTGGACCCAGGATGATTAGGTATAAGCTGAAGTGCCCGAAGATGTTTGAACAACCTACAAAGGATTCACCACTCCTTGCGAGGAGATGTATACCCGAGGCCTATCGTCGGATTGTTACTCGAAGCCTCTGGCCAGAGCATGACATGTTCAGAGTATGAATCTCTTAAATACATGAGAGTAATTAAAATCCGTAGGACGAGGAAACGTTACTTGGGCTAGGTGTGACGTAGTCAGCCTAGTGGGGACTAACACACATAGACCATGTCCTGAACCAAGTGGGTATAAGATGGTGAAGGGAATGGGGCACGATTCATTATAGCTGCTGAAGGGTTTCAGAATTATTTCTGAGGTCAACCGTTGATCTTTCGATTAATTGGGGATTATGATGTACTACTAGGTGTCACTCATGATCGTTCTATAATTAATTGATTAATTATAGACGACCAACATAAATCGAAAGCCTATTTAGTCACACGCACTACGAGTAATCCGAGGGATTTAAAACGAGTTAAAAATTGGATTTTCCAATCAAGAGAGATTAGGTTTGGTTAAGCCAAACAATAAGTCGAATCTGATTTTTTTAGAGACGCATCAGAAGCGTAAAATGGCTAAATCTTTTGAAAACTTAATAGATGAATTAAATAAGTTTAATTCATTGGGGCGTGGCTTGGATGGGCCGGCCAAAGAGGGCCTCCATCCTCTTTGCTTGGCCGGCCACAACAAAGGGAGAGAACCAAGTTTTTGGTTCAATTTATAAAATAAACCAAGTGTGGTTTGTTTTATAAAATTATGGACGATATAAATTTTTATATAATAAACCAAGGTTTGGTTTATTTTTTATGGAAATTAAAATGAACCATGGATTGGTTTATTTTATAAAATCAATCATGGATTGATTTACCATGATAAGGAAATTTATTCCATAGGAGAGAAGATTTTTATCATGAATTAAAATATGATTTTAACCATGATATAAAATCAAACTTGGCATGATGGAATAAGTTATTCCATATTTGAGATGCTTGATGGTTGAGAGGCCACTATATAAAGGACCCAAGGCAAGGCTTAGGTGATAGTCGTAGAGATGAAGGCATAGGCTCTCTCCCTCTCTTTCTCTCCTTCTCTTCTCCCCTTCTTGTCGTGCGCCAACCAGCCCCAAGAAGGAGCACCAGCCGGCAGCCCCTGCCCCTTCCCTGCCGACCACCACCTGCTGCCGAAGAAGGAAGCTCCGGCCATCTCTTGGCCGGAAGAAGGTGCTGCCGGAATTAGAGTTTGCCGCAAGGATCCTTTTGCCGCAAGTATCTTCTTTTGCTTCGCCGGAATTTTGATTCTGGCCATCCTTTTGTGGTTAGTCTTCCGACTTCTCTCTTGGTTTTTCTCGTCGCGTTCTCGGAGAATCTAGTAGTTCTCGAGAACACGAAACTCGTGGCTTTACGAAGTCATCCCGAAGATACTCGGCGTGGACGCGAATAGAGGCGGAGCTTCCAAGGGACGCTTACGGTTGGATCTCGTCCCTTCCTTCGAGTTACGCGAGGTAATGCGTAAATTAGTTTACGTTTCTGCAAAATTTTAAATATATGATCATGTCTACACAAGATAAAATTGCATGGTTAGATGTGTGGTTAAATAATTTGAGAAATTATTTATGCTAAACCATCGGCTGCACGTAATTAATTTTTAAAATTACGAACCTGCATCCATGTCAACATGCACCCGGTCCCAACAAGATGTACTACAACTATCCATCCGACTCAACTTCCGAACCACCAATAATGAAGTCGAGTATGAGACAATACTAGATGGGCTTTAAGCAGCCAAGCAGGTAGGGCCTACTCGAGTTATATTATATTCAGACTCTCAGCTCGTGGCTCAACAGTTAAAAGGAGAATTTGATGTTCGGAATGAGCGCCTGCAAAGGTATGTGACTATATATGAGCAACTGAAATCTTCTTTAACTGAAGTCAATCTGTAGAAGATATCTCGAGCGGATAATGTCAAGGCAAACGAGCTAGCCAAATTTGCGAGCTCCCTTGCACTATGGACGCTGGAAGAGCCTAGTGCCCCAGAAGAAGCCATAACCCAGATTGAAGGAGAAGCTACTAAAACTGTATTACCTGACTGGAGAGAACCTTATGTGGAATTCTTACGCAATGAAACAGTGTTGGCGAGTGATAAAGAAGTCTGATTTTTCTGTCACAGAGCTTCCAAATTCACGCTGGTCGGAGAACATCTGTATAAAAGAGCATTTGTCTGACCATTGCTCAAGTGTGTTGGTCTAGGGGATGTTGATTACATCATGCGGGAGATTCATGAAGACATATATGAAAGTCATATCTAGGGAAGGTCCATGGCCAGAAAGATTGTTCTAGCCGGGTACTTTTGCCCACGTTGCAAGTGGACGCTACCAAATTTGTGGTTGGGTGCGAAACCTGTCAAAAGCATCAGCATATTACTCACTGCCCAACAAAACTACTACGAGCATCTACTGTCTCGTGTCCCTTCGATCAGTGAAGAATGGACATCGTGGGTCCTTTCCCGATCAGACCTCAACAGAAAAAGTTCCTATTGGTACTAGTGGACTACTTCTCTAATGGGTTAAGATTGAGCCGCTCGCCCATATCACGGAAGCCGCTGTGATGAAAATCTTGTGGAAAGACATAGTTTGCAGGTATGGAATTCCTCATAAATTGATATCGGATAACGGTAGACAGTTTGCAGGGCGCAAACTCAGAGAGTGGTGTGAAGGGTTAGGTATTCGCCAAATCTTCACCTCAGTCACTTATCCACAAAGTAACGATCAGGCCGAAGTTGTCAACCGAGAAATCATTAGGGGGCTCAAGATAAAGCTGGACCATGTTGGAGGTAGTTGGGTCGAAGAGCTCCGAAGTATCCTATGGTCGTACCGTACCACTCCCAAGGAAGGGACCAGACAGAGTCCCTTCAATCTGATCTACGGTGCAGAAGCGGTAATTCCTACGGAGGTAGGCGATGAGTCAAAGCGGCTACTCGATCTAGACATGGTTGTGCTGACCAGGCTAGAGACCCGAGATCAGGTCGAGAGGTCGAGTCCCGAGACCATCTCGGGAGAATGGAGGAGGACTTAAGACCAAGTCGGGAGGTCAAGTCCCGAGAGTATCTCAGGAGAGTGGAGCCCACAGAACAGCTAGGGGAGAAGAGAATAGATGGGAAAAGCTCCAGGCACCTCCCCTCCCCCCTTTTCTAGATCAGGAAATCCGACAGATAGTTATTGCTTATAACACATGGTGATGATGAATTTAATAATCGTGATGGTCATTACCGACCGTAGAAGAGAACAGCTATCAAGTAGCCAATAAGCATTAAACGTGAGGGGGACATGGAGACGTGGGGGAGGAGAGACATCGAGTACATAAGGTGCTTCAATACCTAGGTGAAGGTTCTCGGACACAGTGAAAACCAAACTCTAACACTTTTTCTCGTTTCCTCCCTACTATAGAGATTTCTGTCTTGAACGTCGAAAATGACTCTACCGAAACTCCTTCCGATGCATCCCTCTTACGCTCGTGTTAACTTCATAGGCGTCGGCATCCTCCTCTCATGGTTATCATCTTTAAATGCATTTTGATAATTCATCATCCACATCGTTCACTTTCGGAACACTAGTAAAACTTCCTTAGAAAATAACCTATAGAGGAAGGTTACTATACCGGGCTGTCATGTCACTGTCAGCTTCCAATGCCTTGTTTCCACCAATCCTCCTTCGAGTCTGGAAACTGCATTAATGATTCTTGGCTACAAGAGTTGGATTTCTCGATGCAATTATCAGTTTGGAAGGTCCCAAAAGAATGAATATCATTTCCTATTTTTAATTCCACAGTCAAAACTTAACCGAATATATTTTTTTACAGTATCTTAACAGTTTGAAGTCTGCCATAATATGTAACATCAGGCATCCTGCTTACGACCAGAATTGAGATGAGAAACGACACGATCAGCTGCTTTGATCCCAGAAGTTATTGCTTTTCCAACAGACAGGCCATCTCTGTGGTTGCCTGAGAACAATATTGTTCACAAAAGTGCATTGCATAAGAAGCTATATAAGATAAATCGTAAAATACAAAGTTTAATCAAATGAGAAAAAGCTCATAGCATGTGCTGGGAGTACTGAGACAACTGTGAGTGTGCTTAGTTTGATTCTAAAACCACTTGTATTGCCCAACGATGAATATTGTTTCTTTAATCCTTTGAGATTGCACCAACAATGGCATTTTAGTTTAAGGTGCAGCCTTCAGTATCCACCAATAACTCAAGTGAAACTAACAGTCACTCTCACTCTCAGAGCTCAATGAAAAGATAACGAGAGCAAGAAATATAAAGGAGTCGAGTAGTATGAATATTCATGCACCTACACCAGTTTATTGCAAAGATCTAGAAAGACATTTGAAGGTTAGAAGGATGCCTACGGAAATAAAACGTTAAGGCGGGTCTAAGTAAAGGTGGTGACCAATGAAGGGAATGCAGAAAAGAACATCATGAAGAAAGATTAGTCGTATTTCCACCATGTAGCAACTGTCTTCTAGTTTCATTGGGAGCAGAAGATACTAATTATAAAATAATGAATTTTATAAATCAAGATCGAGTTATTTCATACTAATGAACAACTATGTAAAAGATTTCATCCATATAGGTATTTTAATTGATATCTGAAAACTGAACACTGATAACACATGGAGTTTCAAAATGATAAATCTACTTCGGATAAGGGTATAACCAGAGTAGCATAGTAACCTGTGTTTTTAACTCATTAAGACCCTACAATCATAGACATGGACATCAACTTGCCTGCATAGAATAAACCTGGAAGATTAGCCTCCATCTTTTCTATAGCTTGGATGACTAAGTCGTAGTCAAGGTCATATAATGGAAAAGCATTTCTCCAGTAAATATGCCTGCAATTTAGTGTACAGGAAGATCCTCAAAGCAGCAAATGTATGGTTTGTCTTGAAAATTAAAATGACTAACATAGACAAGTGCACTTACTTTACAAAGGTTGGTTGCCCATCTGTACCCAACAATTTCCTCAGATCCGAGGCCACAATTTCTTTCAGCTCATCACTACACAAAGTTTATGGGGAAATGAAAGGTTTTAAGTTGAACTATATATATACCTATTTTTTTTAGAAATTTCACTATTTTTTTATTTCAGAATGTAAATCCAGAATCAAAAAGAAGGTAAACTAATACATACACCGATGCTCCTGCTAGGTCTTTATTACGACTTCCCCCAACAAAAGTTGTATAGAGATATTGATCAGAGGGAGCTCGATCAGGAAACATCATGGAAGAGAAGAGTGTACCTACATCTTAACTATTTAGAAATAATAATAATATTATTATTAAATGGTTGCTCAATACAGCCAGATGTTATGTTAAAATGCTAAAATACAAAAGTATGATAAAAACAAGAAGTCAGAATGAAAAGTCATACAAAATCTTACCAAGAGTTTTCAAGCCATTTTTTTGTTCCTTGGAAGGGACAAGAACTCCAAAACCTTCCAATGGCTTTTTAACTGTGTCCTTTTTAAAAGAAGTAATCAGGACGGATAATGGCAAATAATTCATCTGCATAGGAAAACTTTGATTATTAGCTCTAAGAGGCTATGCATAGAAAAACTTAGGATACATAGAAAAACTTCAATATATAGTTTAAACATGAGATGCTATATAAAATTTTGATTATTCGCCAAAGCTAAAACACCATAATTTTTTAGCCTGGAAAACAATTTTCATTTGAACTGGTGAGATGCCAAAAATCATTTCAGAGCATCAAAAATCAAATTTCCTTGTGGAATATACAAAATGGCTCATGTGAAATATTACATGTTGGGACTAATATAGCTTTTCTTGTTGATGATGATGTTGGGAAAATAAAAAAGGTGTTTATCTCAATAAGTATTAGTTTATTACATAACTAGAAACTTGTCCACACTAGGCAACTGCACAATAATCAACTATAATACAGTTTATAAATCCGAAGGCATGGATAATGTACTAACAAATCCAATTGCAGAAAACAAACCTTAGGAAGAAAGTCCAGCATAAATTTGTTTTTTCCTTTCATGAATTTCATCTCCTGAACATTGCGAAGTGGAGCCTGAGAAAGAATAGGAATTCAGTTAGACACTTAAGCAATCTGCTAGTCAGAGAGGGCAATAAAGAAATTTAACAAATAGTACCTAACAAATTCCTGAAAAACAAATTTTCCATTTATCAAGGAAGTTACTAATGTTGTTGAATGTTCAGAAAACCTATTACCGTCATTATGACTGCATCAAAAGGCTGATCCTTTTTCACAGCATTTTTTCCATCATTTGCACCATAAGAGATTGACCAACTAGTCAATGGAGAGCTACCACTGTAGCTACAACATAATGACAAAACCTTTGAGTTCAGTTGCAGGTTTCCAACACCAACCTCCTCACAAAGCTTGTCAGTCAGAGTCTGCAAAGAAGTAATATGTTAAGTAAGATATATCCATCAACAATCATAGTTACATTAAAAAAACATTTGCAAAAAAGTTCTAAGGGTGGTGAAGGGATCATCACACTTAAGTCATTAATGATGTCATGCACTGACATTTCTCATACAATCAAAAAATACAAAAACCACCATTGCTAACAACAATTAAAAACCAGATTCAAAAAACTAACTGCAATATCTTTGAAGAACTGTTATTGGTGATTGATCTTGGAATTAATGACTCCAGTCAAATTGCTAGATCTAAAACAAGACGGTGCGAAGGAAGATACATTCACTAAAATTGTAGACAAAAATCTTACAAATTATGAAAATAATCTTGCAGAACCAAGTCAATGGAGGATGTAACCATTACAAAAGGATTAGGAAGTTACCTTGACCATATTTAAAAATAACACTTATTAGGTCAGAAAACACCATCATGGAGTATTTGAATATGTTATTTGCTTATACATGAAGAAGATGTGTTAAACAAGCAACAAAATGGAAATCTTCAAATTTACTTGCATTCCACCATAAAATGAAAATGAACCGCGTTGCCTTTTCTTTCCGTATTTGGCTTCATAATCTTTGGGTTTGCTGCTTTTCTTGGACCGAATTGCTCCAATTAAGAGTGAACCAAATCTGATAGAACCAAATAACAAAGGTAAGGAAGTGGAGATTTCTCCCACAAGCAGCATCAATAAAAGTATCAGAAGAATATCTTGTGTCATGATGTTATCTGGCATGCCTATCGCTAACTAGTATAACTGTGGAAAATAAGTGGAAAATTGTGACGAGAATATCAGATAGGCACCCAAGAGCGAACAGACATATCGAAAAGTGAATTGAAGTAAAAGGCAAAAAAACAGATAAAAAAAAACATAGAATGACAAACCAGCAATAAATTATATTCACCATTTACATAGATGTAATTATATAGAAGTGAGGATTAAAAGAACCACATATGTATATGACTGCCTTTTTTTCTTTTCTTTTCTTTTCTTTTTTATTTTTTTAATGGATACAAGAAAGGCAAACAGCCTATTGATCAGGTCACGCTTATAAACGACCATTGAAGAAAATTCTCAAACACCAAAATATATGAATTGAGTGGAATATGAAGTTTGCTTAAGGAAATCAATTACTACAAATAGATTGTCAAGATAACAAATTGGAAAAGCACATTGGTACCATCTACATACGTTCCAAGATCAGCTAAAAATGTGAACTATTGAATAATTAACTTACTTCTTTTCAATATTCCATAATTCTGGAAATGCATGGCGTACCTGTATGGATCATGAATGCTTTGAATAACTAACTATAAAAAGAGAAAAATACAAATCAAATGCAACACGAGGAAACTATATAAGAGTGCTAGTATCCATGTCATGGTATCATATAACTGCGATAATATTGAATACTGACAGACAGTGTCTTTGGATCTCCAGCATTAGTGCCAGCCACAAAAGGATCAATTAAATAATCAACAACCTACAAAGTATATAGCAATTGTTAAAGCTTCTGAAACTACATCCAGAAAAATGTAGTTTTGCTTCTGTGGGTATATTAGTTTTGTAAACGGTGCAAGTGAAAAAACAATAAATGAAATGTCAAATCTCTAAGCATAAAATAAATAAATTAAATAAATTCCACCTCTTCTCCAAAATGACGTTGAAAGAAATGCCCCACACTGCAGAAACCAAATTGTAATGCTTAAAATACTTGCACTTTGAGCTATAGACAAATATTTTTAATAAGAAACTGAAAGGAGATTGACTAGATTCAAATTCAGGCATAGCAATCAGTTCAATATTACCAATTAATATCTGCATGAATATATGCATGGAGGTGAATCTGAGTAAAGAGACATTAAAGACAAGAAGAACTATTTTGTTGCAATAAGTTTCAAGTCCTTGAAGAGTTAAATTGGCAGTTTCAATAGCATTAGCTTGTAATAAAATGATGAGTTACCCAAAGCAGCATAGTGATGATATCATGATATATCAGACAACCTACTGATACTTCACACTGGTGAAAGTGACTGTATGATTTGAAAATCTAAAAGTCAAATATTTTTATTTAAGGTTGCTACAAGAAACAAAGCTAAGATTAATTGCACTTATAAATAAATAATCACCTTTCTTGCAAATTTTCTTCAGTCACTTGACTCATTTCTGATGGTTGCTTTCTGACAAAGTTCTTCCATAAAAGTGGTTCTAGCAGTATTTTGACCTGCAAGTTAACAAAATATCTGCCAATTTACCAAGATAGTAAAAAATGAAATCCACCATGTAACATCAATAGACTAACGTAAGAAGAATGGACCACAAACAAGATGCCATGTCCAAAATGAAATATGAACCATTTATGGAATAATTTAAAGGTGAACAAACCTTTGATTGTGCAGAAAGGAAATTACTGGCGAGCAGTGCTACTGGATTAGTTGGAATCTAACGCATAAGCAAGAAGCAGGTAAAAAGTAGCATAAATGAATACAAAATGTAAGCAGATAAAAGGTAAGATATAGATTTGCTCAGGCACATTAAAGAAAAAGTACCAACTGTGGCGTTCCATTCCTCACAATATACCTCTTGCTTTGAGCTTTAGGCTGCAACATAAGATAAGTACATATTAAGCTGAAAAATAAAATAAATATGTATTGAGCACTATAGAATTAGAAGCAGTAGCAGTTAGGTCATGACTAGGAACTGAGACGGGAACTTTGAATTTGTTACAAAACTATTATGTCCTAAATAGGACCACTGAGTGCCAATATGCTAAAAGTTCCATTTGTAATAAATTAAACCCATCTGAGCTGAACACCCTGCATTAGGATTAAACAATGAACAATATACAATGATAATAAGACTCCAACCAAACATTAGAATAAAGCAGCAGATATTTTGTCCCTCTGATGCTTGGACTCTTCATTTACTCCCTTTGTACTTGTAGTAAAGATTGACACTTTAATATTGACATTCCTATAAGCTAAATTATTCTGACACTTTAATATTGACATTCCTACTTAAGCTAAATTATTCTATGTTTCCAGATTACATTATGTTAGCAATCTCATTATGCAACAAGTAGAAAAGGTACACAAAATGACAAAAAACGGAACGCAAGGTTTGTGGTTCAGTTCTAGCAAGTTTGTAAAATTGAAGGTAATTGATTTTACAAAACAAGGATATGAATAAGACACTCTTCTCAATTGACTTTTTCTTTCCCATTGAAAATAAAACTTCATATGATTTAGCTTAAGGACACAAAGACCCAGGCCTTCCATTGAAAAAGAATGCACTAATTATCTTTGTAAATTATTACTTTATCAATAATATTTGCCCTCTCAAAATCCCAGGCCTTCCATTTTGTCGACCCAACAATCTTTGAATTATTTTTGCATGTTAACAATGCAACTCTATGAATTCAACCTTATATAACCATGTAGTGAAGCAATACATGCCCATTAATTGATCCTCCAGTCTGATTTCAGACTCACTATTTGCCTCATCACTTCTTTCTATAATACCCTCTCCCTGCTCTAAAACTATAATCAATGAAAGATTTAGAAATCCTGCAATTTGATAAACAAAACCTTATGCAACTGTATGATCAACGTAATGATGAGATCATGAGAATACTATCATTTTTAACAAATTCTACTAGTTAAAATTTAAATTGCATTTCCATGAATTAAACAATTTTACCCTTGAACGAATTATTCATACATCATTATTACATCTAAATAAGGAAAAAGATGGGTTCTACAACATCCTTGGAAAAAATAAGTTTGGGAAATTTTGTATAGGAAATAGATGGAAATTGTAAATTAGATAGTCTGAAAGGAAAAAAAAAAATGTAACTATATCTTCTTGAAGCGCCATTGCCTGTGGAAATCTTGCATAATTTCTAAAAAAAAAGAATATACGCCAAAAATAATTTAAGAAACATTACAAAACTTTGTTACTGATGAATCTTTTTCTCCAGATTAATAAGAACAGATAAATAAAACAGATATTAAATTAAAAATACTTACTATTTGCAGTTTTTCTCTTAGACCAAGGGTATCAATCAATCTACCAACCTCCCATTCACTTTCTGTCTGCACATTAAGACAATACCTCTAGTAAAGGAGATATCAAGCTTATAGGTTGACTATAGACTGTAGCGTAATGATTGTCATGAAATAAAAAATACAGTAAAATTATTGTATAAAGTGATGGCAATTGAATTGAATTGAATTGATTGCTTTCTTGACTAGGCTTGTCAATCCAAATGGACCTATTTCCTCACATACATTAGAACACATGCATAGTTAGTAGACTCACCATAGTATTCGCCCCTTCATCCCAAATAAGACCATTCTCAGAACCGCTTCTTATTTTCCCACCTGCTCTTTTTTCAGCTTCAAATAGGGTCACGTTTAGACCGCTTGACTTGAGCTTGTATGCAGCAGCAAGCCCACTTAGGACATTTAAGAGTTTTGTTTAAAAAAAAAAGTTAAGTGTCAAATAGTGAAATTTTTACCATAACAAAAAGGAAATTGTAGATTTTTTCTACATTATACTAGAGAGAGAGAAAGAGAGTGGATAAAAATTAAGTGGATTAGAAGAATACATAACATAACCTCATAAAAATCAAAAGGTACCAAAGCACTTATTAAAACTAATAAGAACAAGAATATTACCTGATTCCGCCACCAATGACTGCCACAGACATTGCAGAACCTGAATGGTTTGCTCCATTAAGTTTCTAAATAATCCATTTAGTAGTTATGATGGCTAAGAATATCACGTCTTAATTCAAAAAAAAAAATACAATTTAAAGTAATAAAAAAAACATGATAAATACAAAAGAAAGAAAGAAAGATAATATAATAATTACCATACCCTACTCTCCCCTCCAATTCCCCCTAGGCAATCATGATGAAAAACTAAATAAAACAAATAGTAAAAGCCATGTGAATGAAACTAGATTTTTCTGAAGTTTGGATCACAGAGACCTGAAGCTAGTGACAAAATAGAAAAGCAAATGCAGGAATCCATGTGGAAGTTAAAGTAACACCCCATACTAGCAAGAGACTTAAGCAATAACCCTCTCTTTCAACAATTTCAACTATAAAATTTCAGCACAGCTACATCACAAGTTTTCAACTACTTGACAGGAATGACTAATTTTTTATGCTGATCTCATAAAGTCAACTAAAAAGAAAATTGTAACAAGAAATATGGCCAGCTGATTATCAACATGCAAACTTGTTTAGAAGAAACTTACGTGCTACTGATTTCCATGTCCCATGTATTTATATGCAGTATTGACAATGTATTTCTTTGACTTATACACCTCTTCAACTCTCAGATCCATGATTCATAAACATTGTTAAAATATTCATTGGGTACTTCAAATATTACATTCAAATTCTGAACATAGAACAGATCTGTTAAAAAAATAGTCACAGAAGCCTTATTCCAATGAGAGTAGAACTAACTAATTTTTGCACAATTTATATGGAGTATATGGAAAAGTCTCAGTACCAATCATTGCTAGTGTGAAAAAAAAAATCAAATCACAAAAACAATCTCGGTACGGCCGAGAAATTTCAGTAACATTCACCCCAGTACAGAAATTCTGGCAATTTGAAACTTGATATTGAGCTCCAATCATATTAGTCATCCAATATTCCATCAATCAATTTGACCAAATAATATCCATAGCTCCCAATTACAATGAATTAATCGATTACATACAACATCCCAACTTCCATCTCTCTCTAAATTGCATCTACCGCATCCTATGTAAACTAAAGCCTCGCTCGCCAGGCTCAAGAGAAAATCCAAGAAAAAAACAACTAGCCACGCCCATCTAGAGCAGGAGAAAGCACAAAAACTTCAACAAGAAAAGAAAAAAAAAAAAAAAAAAGACAGGTCATTCAGATTTTTGTGCTGCTTCCTCTCGGAAAAGCAACCGAGAACAGATGAGGATCGATGAAGCGAAAAACAGGAAGCGAGGATTACTGCGTCCGGAGCCGTCTGCTTCGGCAGAGACCATGACGGTGCTTCCAACTTTGGAGCAGGCGCGGAGACTGGAGAGTGGAGAACGGAAGGCGATGAGTAACAAGGATCAGCTTGCGGCCCACGGAATTGACCGGATCAGTTAACAAACAGATACCTTTTTATAGGCACGTAGATGTCCCATTGGTATCGACGCCGGTTACTCCGGCCCGTGAAGCCTAATTTTAAAAACGCACCATCATTTTACCAAAATGTTAGAATACCCCTTATCCAAAGCTACTTATTTTATCTTTTGAATTATCAGATAATTAAATTAGAACAAATTCAAAAGTGTCCAAAATGTTATTATTATTATTATTATTATTATTATTATTATTATCCGAATTAATATCTATAAGGTGGTAAACGACGATTCGTTCGCTCCAATACCTCCACCAACCCATTTCAGGGTCAACACGAAAGAAATAAATCACAGAGACTACTAGCATATATATTGTAATTAGTGTGTGGGGGGAGGGGTGGGCATATTGATTTTACTAAATTTTGATCTCCAAATCTTATGATAGTAACATCTACGTATTAACCCATGAATTGATATCTATCTGACTAATACGAAAGGTGTACGATTTTTCTAATTTACTTATCCGATAAATTTAAAAGTTATTCTCATTGAGGGATGTCAAAAATAATAAATCTGACCTTAAGATCCGACCCGAATTCATTAGAAATAAAAACAGATGTAGATTGGAAGGTTTCATATTGAAATTTTTTGGATCGGATTTGAATCAGATTTAGGCTAGGTTCCAATTCAGATTGACTCGAATTTAAGATTTAGTGGATTTTTTGGGATTATATTAATTTTTTTTTTTAAAATAAGTTTTATATATATATATATATATATATATATATATATATATATATATATATATATATATATATTATATTATGTATATTAATATCAATATAATGATAGAGTATTAAGATAAAAATGAATAATTATAGAAAAAATTGTTTTGAATTGATTTTTTTGAATTATTCTGATCGGGTTGGTCGGGTTCGGATTTAGGTTTAAAAATTTTGGATAAATTCGAGTTTGGATCGAATTTGGATTCAGAATTTAAAAAAAAAAAATCCAACTCAATCCGAATCAATTCGATTTATCCAAATTGACACCATGACTCTCACCTTACTCTCATCCCGATTTGGATTTAGAATCGTGATAAATTCACCAACATGGTACAATTGCATCATGTAAGAGCAATAATATTTTATTTATTTATTATTTTTTAAGTTGATATTAAATATTTAATATCCGTTGATTATTTGTGGGATGGCTAAGTCAACCATATAAAAAATTTTCATTTATTACCAACTTAACCGGCCCGTGGATAAAAAAAATAAATTATGATTTCGTACCTAATTTAGTTGGGAAATGTGGACGGGTAATAACGAGAACAATATTAAAGAATAATCATGAAAAAACTTTCTAATCCTAAACTCACATTTGCATGCATTCTCCGTCTAAAAATTTCTTTGCATGCACTCCCTGATGGAATTGACAAGATAGTTTTGTGTGTTATTTTTTTATCAGTATAAAAGAGTAAAAATTCAGTATACATTATAAAGATTTGAGTATAAATTATTTAAGATTGAATACTAATTTAAGAAATTTGAGTATTATTTAAAAAAATTTGAGCAAGCATTGTTGTATATAGTAAAAATTTCAGTATACATTATAAAAATTTAAGTATGAATTGATTTAGAATGAATATTATTTGAAAAAATTTAAGTATAAAATTTAGAAATTTGAGTATGTGAGGTTGCATCCACCACATTACGATTTTCACAGGAGGAGTCATCGAAACTGTATACTCAAATTTCCTAAATTAGTACTCAATCTCAAATAATTTATACTCAAATCTTTACAATGTATATAAAATTTTCACTTTTTTATATTTAATTTATCAAAAAATAAATATAAAAAATTTATCAAGTGAGGAGTATATGGAAAAATCAATTTGAAATTAGGATATTTTCTTCGATTAACCATTATTTTATAGAAACTGGGACGTAAAAAAAAAAATCAACGTAAAACGCCCTTTAACGATTCGGTAAAAAACTTTGGACTTTTACCCTATAATATAATATTGAGTAGTCCCGGCAAATGTGTGGTGCACTCGGGGAACAAATAAAAAAAATCTAAGTTTGAATTCCAATAGGCATGTGTTATAGTTTAAAAAAAAAAAATAGGTCTGTTATTTTAACCGTCTTTCTAAAATCCATTTCGTGAATATAAAAAAAGATTCATGTAGATACATAAATAATAAATATATAATAAAATCAAAAATATAAGTTATCATCTCTTAAAAATTAATTATAGATCATTAGAAATATCATCTATCTACTAATCATACTACGCTTTGAGAGCTATGTTCATGTTATAGTAATTATTATTAACTGTTGCTATACTATGTGTTAATGAATATTGATTTGAGTTAAGTAGTATTTCACTTGTGTATATATATTATAATAGCTACCTATTGTAACAATAATGAATAAGAACTATTATAAATTATAGTAATGTGTTATATATCTTAGGATATATGGTGTGAATGGAAAAGAGGTGGAGGGACTTTTAGTCCCACATGGTTACTTTCTCTTGAGTAGAAAGTGAGGAGGAGAATAAAAGGGCCTCCTTGAGAGAGGGGGCTTTAGTCCCACATTGGGAGCTTAAGGCAAAATATTTGGTTTATATTGTATCACAAGCATGGTAGTTGTGAACAAATGCTAGGGGAGAGGCTCTCTCTCACGCGTAGGTGCGCAGGGGGGTGCAAATCCAGGGCTCGGATTTGTACTGAACCAAATGAACTCATGTGCATGCACGACCCGCGCACGTCGAATGTCGGACCGGTCGGGGCAAAATTTGTCCAAGCAGATGAACCAAAGTTTTGCCGATTTGATTTTTGCTCGAATGTAACTGATGCATTAATTTTGTTTAATGCGAGATCAGTAACCCCCAGACGTTTGGATCTGGTCGGGTAAATGCCATTAAATGACGATTAATTCGTCATTTAATACTGCGAGGTCTGAGCCTATAAAAGGAGGCCGTGACCGAGAGCAAACAGAGACGCACAGGCAGAGACGCAGTGCGAAATTCTTCTCCACTCCACCTCGCTCCCGACCCCGCTGATAGCAGTCGGGTACCTCCTCAGTTTGCCACGAGCAACGAGTGTTCCGACTGGTGGAGTGGAAATATGTTCTAGGATAAGTTGGGCTACGAATTGCTTTGCTTCAAAATAAATATCATTACTTGTGGTGTTGTAGGCTATGATTTTCACTTCTCCTCGATAATCAGTGTCAATAACTCCTCCCAGGATTATAACTCCCATTAAGGCGATACTGGATCTAGCAGCTAGCCTTGCATAGACACCTTGAGGGGCTTGAATACAAATTCCTGTTGTTAGGAGTTGCCTTTCTTTAGATTTTATGACATATGCTTTATCAATAGCAATGTCATATCCTGCTGCTCCAGGGCTTCGTCTGGTGGGTAAAACGGCTGTTGTAGATATCCGTTTTACCAATAGTTCTTCTGAATTGATAGTTTCTTCAGTAAGGACGGCCACAATATGGTGAGCGATTTCTTCTTCATCGGGCATCTTCTCTTCGTCCTTTGAGTTGTATGTTGGAGGGTTGGCCAATGTTGCTGCCTGATAGCTGTCAAAACTAATTGAAATTCGTCCATCAAGTAGATTTCGAGTGTTTACCTCTGTGGGTTGTATGGGTATATTGACCACAGATGGTCGAATTACCCAATTTCGTCCAACAATGTCTCTAGTATTATAGCTTCTTCCAGGGAGTGCTCTTACACCGTTGCTGGTTAAGTAGTCAACGACATTTTGTACTTCATATGCGAACCCGACGTTTGGGGTGTTGGATAGTCGTCCAACTAGTCCTCTTGTGACTAGTATATTTGCTTCACCATTCTGCCAGTTGTCATATCCCCTTGCTAGAAATGATACCTGTATATTCCTGTAAAAGTCAGGAATAGTAAGCATAGTATTGGGTATGACATATACCAGTTGTGTTCCTTTTGTGAGGTCAATCTCCATTGTTGCAAAGATTGACTGATCTCCCTGCCAACATAATGATGATTCATCATTTTTATATTAGTTACCATTCATAATTATTATAATATTTGAAACTATTAAGAGCATCCATAAAATGATATATTCGAAGAAAATATTTCTTTAAATATTGCCCGGGGATATTCGATAGACGTTAGAAATCATCGAGTATAGGGCAGGGATCCTCTGATCCCAAAATCCCTGGTCCATCTCTGGTTCATACTAAAATTATGGCCGGATCGTGATTGCGATCCGGCCGCAATTTGTTCCAATCCCCTTTAGGGTTCACCGTGCCCCTCAGGTTATAGTTTGGGTTCGGGCGGGTGGCCGGAGGCCACCCGATGGCTTAAACCTTAAATCTAAAACCCTATAATCTGAGGGGCACGGTGAACCCTAGAGGGGATTGGAATAAATTGCGACCGGATCGCAATCACGATCCGGCCGCAATTTTAGTGTGGACCAGGGATTTTGGGACCAGAGGATCCCTACCCTCGAGTATAAAGTTGTGCCTGGTGATTTCTAATTTGGTGGCATATAACCGGGCCCACTTTTGATGGGCCACTGTAAGTTTTTTTTTATTTTATCAATTTTGTATTATTTTTTTTAATTCAATAAATATTTGGAAAAAAAATTGAACGCTAGTGAAATATTTGATTGTGGATTTAGAAATATTCAGGAGTGAAATATTTAATAGATGAGATTTATAAATATTTGATTGTTGAAGTATTTAATTACGAAGTTTGAGATATTTAAAGAATAAAATATTTAAATGATGATATAAAGGCATAGTATTTGAAAGATGGATGCACTGAAGTGAGAATGAGTAATTTGAGTAAGAATGAATAATTTAAGTAAAAAACAGAGGTGTGTGAATGTTAACAAAATATTAAAATCAATTAAAAATTAAAAAAAAAAGTTGCTAAGCATGAGTGCATATTGTAAGGGCAAACAACTTAAAATCTCACAACAAAAAAACAAAGATATTCAAAACATAACAATAAATATTTATTTTGTAAACGCAAATGGCTGAGCTTGGATGTTCATTTGGTTGAACTTTTAGTCTTTACGAGATGGTCTAATAGTTACTATATAAGTATTATTATCTTAAGATTTGAAAGTTAAAATCTGATAAAATTAATGTATCTTTCCTCTCTCCCGTACTGATCATAATATTCGAATTAGTAGTACTTATAATTTATCATTCTCATATTAATTTTAAGATGGATTTCATATTAACTTTTAGATAAATTGATGGAATTACTGAGACGAACTAATCACTTTAGCCCCATTCAAAAACTTATTTGATTAATTATAATTAGATCGCTCTTTTCACATTTATTTATTTATTCCAATTTTTAAAGTTGTTTAAGAAAAAGTCAATCAATTTCTCTGTCAGAAAAAAAGGTTATTATACAATTACGTAAAATACATAAATGCTATATATATATATATATATATATATATATATATATATATATATATATATATATATATATATATATATATATATATATATATATATATATATATATATATATATAGACGAGTGATCTCCTGAGCGACAAAATTTGCACGCTCATGCATGATAAGAGTGCCTGATCGGTCACGCGACCAATCAGGCAAGTACCTAATCGGTCACGCGGCCGATCATGCACTCTCCGAGGGCTTGCTGACCAACGGCGGCCTCCGGACGCCGCCCCGAACACCATACTATAACCAAGAGGGATTGGTGAACCCGTCGGGTCTTGCTGACCAATGGCGGCTTCCGGTCGCCGCCCCGAACACCATACTATAACTAAGAGTGATCGGTGAACCCGTCAGGACTTGCTGACCAATGGCGGACTCCGACCGCCGCCCCGAACACCATACTATAACCAAGAGAGATTGGTGAACTCGTTGGGGCTTGCTAACCAACGGCGGCCTCCGCCCGCCGTCCCGAACACCATACTATAACCAAGAGGGATTGGTGAACCCATCGGACTCGTCACACCCTCCGCCCATCATTGATAGTCACCGGCTCGCCGCCCCTCGGAGAGTGTCTGATCGGTCAAGTGACCGATCAGGAAGCTTGTCGCGCGCAGGTTTTGTCGCTCAGGAGATCAAAACCGTATATATATATATATATATATATATATTTGTGTGTGTGTGTGTGACAATATTAATAATATTTGTAAGTACCCAGGTGAGTTTTGATATGGTCAATTAAGTCAAGTTAAGTTTTGATATTTTTAATCCCTGTGTTTAAGTGTACAGGAACTTATGATGATAGGAAGTCGAGCGGAAGATGCAGCGGTTGAGAAGAATGACACGGAAAGAGAGCCAACGGGCTCAGTGCATCCGAGGGGCGCGGAGCTCTGCGGAAGAGTACGCCGGTGGAGCGAGAAGGACCGCGCGGCGTCTGAGGGACAAGAAGTACGGGATGAAGGATGCTTGAGGGATGAAGGACGCTTGAGGGACGAAAGACCAGAGTCGTGTTCGGGTGAGTCTAACTCCGGTTAGCCAGAAATTACCCAAGAATATTGGAAGTCACGCTGGAGAGTGGTCAGTGGTTGTTGACCAAACCTATTCTCGGGCGCTCATAAGCATATGAGCGCCTGGCTCTCGAGTGTCTGAGCACTAGACGCCCGAGCACTTGGGCGCCCCTGTGTATACAGGCGCCCGAGAGGCAGTTTTTAGCCGTTTGCAAACGTTGCTTTTTGGATAACTATTAGGCCACATGCCAGGCACCCAAAAGCACTCAGGTGCCCTATAAGTGCCATGTCAACAAACGGATACGTCTGACCAGGGCTATAAATAAACCCTTAGAACTCAGTTTCAATTTACTCATTCAATTCAAGCATTAGCAAACAAATTCTGTGTAGTTATTCTTTCTTTTTTTGAGCTTTCCACGTGTAAGTGATTTTTCCGTCCGAAGAAGGTTTATTCAGGAGAATCAAGCCACATTTCACCTTGGATTAGCAACCTCCCGGGTTGCAAACTAAGTAAAATCTGATTGCTTCTTTCTTTACAGTTTGCTCAATTTTTTTTATATTATTTATTTTCTATTTGATCTGGCTAACATCTTTGTTTAAAGATAAATAAAAAATTTAAATTTTTATTTTCAGAGATAATTCACCTCCCTCTTGCTGATCTTCGATCACCGTTAATATTTATTACGGGAGTTAGAGATTTTTTAAAAATTAAATTTATTTATTTAGTTTAATAAATTTTATTTATGAAAGAAAATTATTATTAGAAAATGATGAATTATATGACATTGAATTTGGACATCTATCAATTTCATGAAAGTCGAACATTCAGATAAATCAAGAAATGTTGGATGCATAACTTAAGAGTTTGTGCATATCATTTAGAGATAAAAATTTATTAATAGAGAATTTTTATAAAGGTTTGATTTCTTTGAAATGAAACTATGGGAATGAGGGTATAAAACACACAAAAAAAGAGGTGCTCTCTAGAAGTTTTATTCTTTCACTTTTTTATCGGACAACCGACCTCGTAGATATATTTATGAAATTATTAATTCATGTGACCTCGTAGATACATTTATGAAATTATTAAATCCCTATTAAGTTTTAAAATTATTAAATTATATATTCATTTTTATTTTTATCTTTATTATTATTCTCAGTCGTTTGGTTGACTGTTATCATAGCAAATAATTATTTTTTAGAAAATGATTAATTCATATTAAAAAATTATTGTTTTTAATATTTTGGGTAAATTGGTATTTAAGAATATTTATAAAATTAAATGAATTAGGCGAACAGATAAGAACTGATTTCGTGTCATTATGAAATCTCTAGATCATTAATAAATTTCGGCCCGATTGATGAACATAGACTTAATAATATAAAATTAATTCTTACATATTAATCTAGTTTTTCTTATTCTATAAATATATTCAAATATCAATTTAACATAATATATCAAGAATAATAATTTTTTTAATATAAAAATTATTATTTATAATATATCATGTCAAATTTATGTTTCAGGATAGGAATATAAATATAATAATTTGTCAAATTTATAAGATTTAATTTCACATCATTTTAAACTCTTAGGCTGTATTTGGTAGGGTGTAATCCACCCTGTAATATAATCGAGGGCGCTTGGTATAAATTTGGTAATGGAAATGGTAATGGGTTTGATTGAGGGGTTTATGGGTTTGGTGATAACCTAATGGGGGGTGGGTTATGAAATCAAGGGTATCATATCCTTATTTTGATTCCGATTCCCGTATGCCAAGCATCATCAATGGGAATGAAATAGATTTCATTCCTATTCCCACCTTCTAAACCCGCTTACCAAGCGCCCCCTTTGTTGGATTCCTTTGTTTGGAATCACTTTAAGATTGTAATGTAATGTAATCTCGATTACAAAAAAGGTTGATGATTTGTAATCTGGATTACAAACCAAAACCTCTGTAATCTGGATTACATCACAGCTTGTAAAGTCGTCGGTCGGGCGATGACAGTCGTTGGTCGCCGCCGGCCGCCGGCGACCTTCGCCAGCCGCCGACGACCTCCGCCTGCGACCGTCGCCGCCCGGTCGCCGGCGGTGACCGCTGCCGACGACGGTCGCCGGCGTTCGCCGGCCGGTCAATGGTCACCGGCCGCCCGGCGACGGTCGTCGGTTGTCAATCTTGATTACATTACAGGATAGATTGTCCCTCACCAAACAAAAGAATCTAACTTGTAATGGTTATCAAAGATTACATAAAACTCATTACTAAACATAACAATATAATCAATATTACATTACATTACATTACATTACAAACTTGATTACATTATAGACTGGATTACATTACCCCCTACCAAACGTAGCCCTAGGTGCTATCGATTACGTATATGATCAATTAATTATTATATTATAGTAGTGGACGGAGTACATGGTCAATTACAGTGATAAAAAAAATCAAAGTGGATAGTGATTTGATAATTATAAAATTAAAATACGTAATTTAATAATTTTGAGAAACACGGCTTATACTCTTGTTAGTATTAATTTACTCGTATTTTTTCATCTGAAGATTAAATCTTGACAAAGTAGTCATGCCTATTCTTCTCACGAGCTAGGTCAATATGCAGCGACGATTAACCTTTTGCCGTCTATTCGTGGACATTTTTAGCAGCCACTTGGGAGTAGATAACGCATCACACGATATCGCATTAGCTCCAACCCTGCGGCCTCCTGGGGAGAGGGAGAGGGAGAGGGAGAGGGAGAGAGAGAGAGTGTTGATGGCGACATCATTTTGCCTGAGCCTGCCATCGGCCGCCGATCTCTGCTAGATGGCCTGTCGCCGCATCGCCGTCCTCTCCTCTCATCTCAGTCCGGCCGGCGCTACCCCTCCCGGGTTCGCTCAACGCTCTCCTGAACCCGACGAACCGGCGTGTGTCGCCACTTCCAGCTGCAGCGGGGGCGGAGGCGACGCCGAATCTCTACGGGCTGGGGAGGCAGGATGCGTCTTTTGCCGGATCATCCGTGGCGAATCACCCGCGTTCAAGGTAGCCTGCTCATCCTATGATCTGTCTAGGCTTTCCAATGCTAGCGTTCCTTCAAAACCGATGAATCTTTTTGTGATCGTTCTCCACGTTTATTTCGTTTTTCCCTTACTTATTTCAGGAATGTTTTTCCCCCTTATTTACTCTGTTTTCAATTGTCAATTGGAATGTGTGTTATTCTCTTCTAATCTGGAGAGTCATTATCCCTTCCATCAACGTAAAATCTTTTTGTCAATCGCTGATGCTTAAATAGATTTTCCTAATTTTATTGTGGATAGATGGAGTTTGTATTGCATGATTGAAGTCATCAACATAGTTTAATGGACGAAGCAAGATGGATAGCTTGTGCTGATACTGTCTAATAATGTTATACAGTTCCAGTAATGTACAACTGTACAATTGGAACTCCGAACCAATATGGGAAATCATATTTTAGGTTTAGCTAGAGGGATTAGTTAGATTAAATGGATAATCAACATGCTACTTCTAACTTTCAAGCACTTTATGTTATTCATTTTTTACTTTATTGTAATTGCTAATTTTGCCTTTCATTTGCAGCTTTATGAAGATGATGTATGCATATGTATTTTGGACTCTAATCCATTGACTTCTGGGTAAAATATTTATGCTTTTTTATTATTATGCTCTAAGGTGCTATATGGTTATGAGTTTCAATATCTAATCTCTGAAGTATTTCATGGATGAAAAAGAGGACAATACAATTTAACTAAACTTGGATTTTGTTGAAGGAATGAAATTATATGATAATCTTCTATTGATATTGAGCATTTTTGTTCCAATCTTCTTTGATTATACCTTTTTTTTGCTTTTGGAATATTCTTTATATATTTTTATTTGTCATATTACTGCACATGCATTTTCTTCTATATTTCTATCTTATGTCATGGTATTATAAAATAGGGTATCATGTATGATCACCAAAAAAACATATTGAATGAAGAGTTATACATCGATTATCTTATTTTACCTGTAATAGAGCTTTCCCTTACCCTCGTCTAATTCTCTTATATGTTATCCTTCGTCCTTGTTATTCACTCTTCATCATGTTTCTCTTGCCATTCTCCAGATTTTCTTTGTTGGTCACCACTAAGACAAGGTCTAGCTCCTTGTGAACTAGATACTCATTAATGCTCACTTCTAAATTCTCTTCGATTTAGCCAAACTCTTCAATGTCCTTGCATCATCTGTTTGTTCGCATATTTCTTAATAAGCTCTTGGCATCATGTTTTCAGTTGAAATGAACATAAACATGGAATTGCATAGTGTTTGCTCTCTAAAGTCGAAGCATCAGCCTTCTTCCGATTTGATCAGAATATATAGATTATGTATGTGCTACAAAGACTATCCGATCTAGAATTATATTATATTTAGAGTTTGTGGGCTCATTGCAAATATTCCATCATAGTGAAGTTTGTACAGATCATACTGATTTAGGCATGCCATCTGATCTGACCTTTGTGATCTGCAAACATTGATCATTCATCATCTGTCACGTTAACGTAACACCAAATTTAAAGCCGTTAAAGGAAAGAAATTAACTGATACTCTCGTGTCTATTTACATTGATTTTGTTTTGATTCATCTCTGGTTATTTCTTGATCCTCCTCTGGTATTCTTTTGGTTTGTGTTGGAATATTTTTGTTATCATATCATCAATATGCAATTCTTTCTATGATGCCGATTATTGACTGAAGCATTATTCCCCAATCATCTTATTTTACAAAATTATTGACTATTTATTTATTTCTTTCTGAATTCTTTTATTCATCTTCTTGGCTTGCAGGCATTCCCTCATCATTCCAAAATCACATTCACCTTCATTGGAATCAACTCCACCTTCCGTGAGTTTCTGGTGTCCTTAATCTGAAGGCTCTTTACTCCTGACCCTTAGAGTAGCATTAGTCAGTAACTTGGAGAAACACCACCTGTTTGTTATGCTTGTTGCTGTTTCATATTGATGAATCCGATCTTGGGGCATTGCGTATGGTTTTCTTATTTTATTCACAGTAACAAATGTCTGTAGATATTTGCATTTTTAGCTTTGATTTTTTTGTTTCTCACTGTCATAAGGAATTGGGAATGACTGCTCTGCAGTTCTTGGATCTTTCTTTTTCTTGACTCTTAGCATTACATGTTCATCAGAATCGGACACCTTTAGAATTTTCATCTTGACAAGAGTTGGATCTGAGATTATTTAGATTATGGGCTCATGAATATGAAATGCAGGTCTTGATATTGTTTGGTATTCTTTGTTTATGCATTAAGTATTTTGCTTCTTCCCTCATTTATTCTTAGGATTTAAAAATAGGCATCCTTATTTGGGAACCTCAATAAGTTTCACCATGCCAATGAACTAAATACTAAATCTAAACATGTATCTAATTTCTACATTTTATTGATGGGCACGCATGCTTCAATGGCTAGTGCAGATTGAAAACCTACCTTTGTTTGTTCATATAAACCACAGAGGAACAATATATATATATGTGTATATATATATATATATATATAGAGAGAGAGAGAGAGAGAGAGAGAGAGAGAAGGGGGGGGGGGGTGCTACCCTACTTACCTTATTGTGCTTGAGCACCATGTGTAATTTTTTTTTGTTTCTTTTGATTTTTTTTAGCTTAAATACTATAACCCAAAACCTAAATTCTAAACCCTCAGTTATAAAAAAATTACACTTATATGCTCACATGGTGAGCATATATATATATATATATATATATATATATATATATATATATATATATATATATATTCTATATATTCTATTTAACAAATGGAATCAAGAAACCGTATCTGAATTTTCAGATGTCAAAGAAATTCATTGTTTCAACTGGCATCATTTTTTTTTGTCTAGACGAAACAAGCAAAATAGTTTGCGGAATGGCATTTGTGTCAATGTTTCTAATAGCATTCAAATTATTATTTCTCTTTCAACTAATTTTGAGACACTGCAATGAGATTGGTATGGTGGGGACTGGCATGATTCATCATGCTTTCTCTTGAAGTTCAATTGCCTTTCTGTTTGTTTTTTGTTGCAACATTTCTGTAATTCGAATATACCAATACTTCTAGATAAAATTTCTAAAAAAAATCTAAGTATTGTCTTGGATTTCAATATTTACATTTTTTTTCTTTCTGAATTCGATACCTTAGGATGAGCATATTAACACCTCTTGATAACTCATACATTAGGTGCTACTTTTCCAGGATACTCGATTATGAGAATTGTATCCTGCTTACATTGCTCGATTATCTGATATTCAATTATGATGAAATCATCCCCTGTTCTGGTAACTAATTGTATATTATTTCATGATATAGACTACCCTCCAGATGGTTAATCAAAAGATATGGGAAAGGATGTATTTCATTTTCATCTAATGTTTTCATATTTTTATGTTTTTGATGCAGGTGATAGCATCCATGTGTTCAAAGATACCCTTTCTTAGCAATTGTATAATGAAAGCCACCCAATGTGGTAGGTCGAATGTACTAAAGAGATCTCTGCTTTGATGATTTTGTATATCTTCTTTATGTTTGAACTTAAGGTATATTGTAAACTGTGTACACTAGGCTGCTCTTTAAAGAGATAAACCTTGAACTTGGCTGCTTGTTAGTTGACTTTTTAGAACTCGTGAACATTTTTTGATTAATGGATTAAAATCTCAAGCCGTGTTGACCAACACGGTCGAGATTTTCCATTCTGTTCTTGCACTGAGACGTGGAATGACATAAATACCTACATTGGATATAATTTATGCTAAGTAAAACTAATCATCTTATCATTGATAATTCAATTAAGTATTGTGTGGCACGATATAGTACCAAAATCATATTGTTCTAGGAAAGATTGAAACTCCGTCACGATTCTACACCTTTTATGGAGGGAAAAACTTGTGCATATTAAATATTTTGTTTTCCCCCTTTCTTTGATTATTTAACTACTATTGGACACAGATTTGTGTAAAATTAACAATTTGCACCATTGGTTTTCACTAGTTTGTTTAAGTATATTGGTTTCTTATATTCTGTTATCTTAAAATAAAAAGCTTGTAACATCACCTTTTTTTGGCTCGGCATAATTTGATAATATTTTGCTTTTTCTTCCCTTTCAAATGAATGTTTCTGTCACATTTTTTTTTTTTTGCAAAAAAAAATAAAAAATCCCTAACATTGTTTCAGGCACTTTAATGTAACCATGCTTCTGTTATTCTTTATATTATTTGCATTAAATGTTGTAGAAATTTACTGGTCATCTCAATAAAGCAATCCGCCTGTTCACCTTGGAACCATTTGGCCTAATCTGTTCATCTTTGTGACATAAAGGCCATTCCATCTCTAGCTGCGTACTTTTTCAAAAACCATCAGTTGGATTGCCCCATGTTAAAGCACCTTTCCTTATCATTTTGTGGAAGAGTTACTTGTAATGTCAAAATTGCAGATTCATTCAACTTGTTGGTCAACAATGGATCAGCAGCAGGCCAAGTAATATTTCATGTTAGTAATGAATTAAGTTCAATAGATGGTTTCAAATACCAGTGTCTGTCTGTTTCCTTATTTAGCCTATGCCTGCTGCAGACTCATCTTCACATAATTCCTAGGAAGGCTGGGGACCAGCTATGGTCCTCTGAGGTAAAATCTGTAAGTTTTCAGATCACTTAACTGCATAATCAATGACTTGTTACTCTTATTACATGCAGAGTTTTCGAAGACAACCTATTGAGTCAAACCAGGAAATTGTTGATTTGGTGAACTCTGTTAGGGATCTAGTTTCTTCTAGGTCTTAGAATGATTTGTTGATAAATATCAACTACAATTTTCATGAATAGTTATCTTATATCGGTACTATTACAGAACATTGTACACATGAATTTGTTATCTGTATTCAAATTTAATTTTGGGACCGAGTAATTTTCAAGTCTGTAACATGGTGATTGAAGGAGGATACATAGTTGTCCAATTTCCCTTGTGGACGTTTGAAAGAACATCACATGAAAAAGTTATTTTCAAGTTGGGAGTTTTTTGACGGTTGAATCTTATCGGCTAGTTGAATGGAAGCAGATGGCATTTGGTAGGTGCATAAACTCTAGAAAGTTTTTGTGTGGAAGCAAGGGAAAAGTATATAGAATGTGGCATTCATGTCCGTCCACCAAAACAGAACAACATTTATGTCACTTTATGATGCAGGTACAGTCAAAGCTTTTTATATCACGAGGTACGTCTCTTCATTTAATGAAAAGATGGCCCATGAAGCGTTTGAACATGGAGCTGATTTCATTCGATCGTATTGACAGTTGTTCTCATTCCCTTACATTTTCACCTGACCTTATTATCAGGGCTCCAAACCACTATTATATATATATATTCTACTGACCTACATGCTCATGCCCACAGTTAACGGAGGAGGCTCAGAGTTTCCAAGGGTTTCACAGCTTCCAGATTACGGCGAGACACATCTTGTGACTGCAGCAAGTGCAGATACTTGCAATTCGGACACAGTGGTGAAGTTTTGAACATCATGACTAGAAGATGGCAATTGACACAGACTAATGCCACCATGTTGCCACTCGAACTGCATTGCTGCTTCATTTCCTGAGCTGGGTATGTTTCCTTCCCCTCTGAGAAGGGAAATGCTGAGATGTTAAGGTCCAACTCCATGCTCGCCTCCTTCGGCCTCATCCAGCTCGTCTTCATCGTCTTCCTGTTTAGGTAATACATGTTTCCTGACTGGACAGATCGATTAAACAAAGCCTAAATTTTAATCATCCTGTTATATTACATATATATGCTAGAGAGGTTTAGTACTCACTTCTAAGTCTAAGCACTGCTCCCAATCTAGTGGCAGGGGATCATTGAGCTGGAGGTCAATGCTGCTGCGTTGGCTCACTGGATTACTCCATATCAATGGTTGCTTCCTCTTCATCGTGGAAATCACATCTGATTCCTCACTAAAGATTGACCGAGGCGGGCCGAGAGAAAGCTCTGTGTGCTCCATAGCCGCCTGTTTGAACCAGGTACCCCCCTCCTTGTCACCTCGTTAAGATTTATGAATCAACTTTTATATCTTCATGCGTGTAGTCTGCAATATATAGAGCGAGAGGAATGGTAAACTCGGAGAGATACAGATCGCTAAGATTGATGGGATCATGCAAGGGCGCGCGTGGTGAGTAAATAGGGTTCTTAAAGTGAATTCATCCAAACCCATTAAGAGGAGGGCAGTCCTCTGCATTTAAAGCGAACAGTAGACTGGAGAGTGACCTTAAATTGCCTCAAATCCCTCCATTTAACACCTCCATGTACGGACCACTAATTAGGGATCCTATCCAATTATTGCACCTGCAGTTAGTGCTTGGACTTGCAATAATCAATCATAGACAAAAGCGATTTCACTAACTAGTGTATGGGATTCAAACGAGGGGGTTGGATTGTTCCAGTTACAGCCACAGTTGCAGGGGAACCTATCCTGCATGCTCATTCCATGCATGACCTACCAAAATCTAACTCCTGCCTAATTCTTAATGCTATCTTTTTGTGATATAATTATGGAGATATAGTCTTCATATGAACCTCTTGGTGCTCTATTTTAATTCTATGATTAACCTGGTAACTCTCCAATTAATTCCCATCTCTAGCTTGTCACATAAATACTAGTTTTCTTTATAGAGTTAGTAGAAATAATATTTTCTAGAGGGATTACATGTAGAAAATTTTAAAAAGAAAACAAGTTGAGATGCTATAAACAAAATGCCATGTTTATAGTCCTGAATAGATTTATATAGTCGTTCATAAATGCTTACGACAAATTATGGTTTGATGACAATGAGTTTTAATTAAACGGTAAATCTAGGTGGCCAGTTCTAGAATGAATCTTTATAAATAAATAAAAAATAATTTAATACGAAAATAAATATTAAAAAAAGTAATTTAGTATGAAATAAATAAGAAAGAATA
Source organism: Boesenbergia rotunda (assembly GCA_024364735.1). Lineage (NCBI taxonomy): Eukaryota > Viridiplantae > Streptophyta > Magnoliopsida > Zingiberales > Zingiberaceae > Boesenbergia > Boesenbergia rotunda. The sequence goes on along the minus strand of JAGFNQ010000087.1, from coordinate 114,728 downwards.
TAATTGAGTTTAGATACTTTTAATAATGATACTAAAAATTATAAAAAAAAGTTTTATAATGGATTTATATATTTTTATAAGTTAAAAAATTAATTTAATATGAAAATAAATAAGAAAGGATATAATTTGATATGAAAATAAATAAAAAAGGATATAATTTAATATGAAAATAAATAAGAAAGGATAAAATATGAAAAAATATTAAATTAAATTTTTTAATCATGTTTATTTGTTTATTTTGGCCAACTAAATTTTGACTATTTAACAGTACCCTTAGTTAAATAGCCACTTCTCTCATGAGCTCCACGTGAGCTTCATCCTTGTGAAACTAAACAACATCAACTGTCCCATGCAGTAATGAACTGCTTCTAGTTGGTGAGCATTCATGAACTTCCTCTTAAATTAATTCATTTCCTCATCTATAGGGGAGAAAATAAATAAAAAGTGGAAAGGAAAAAAACAACACACCACCACCTCCATGAAACATAAATTGGGCAAGGCATAATGAATTAATGTGGTGGGTTGAGGCTTCTAGACATCCATCAGTGCCAGCAACTGCAATTAATAAATGGAGCTGTGCCTCATTCTTTGGTCATGAAGGATCAAAGGCATTCAATGTCTCATGTCATAACTCCTCCCCTTGTGAGTTTAATGTTCCAACAGCCCATTTGTATCTGTGAGGTCGCCTTTAATCTCCAGAAGCCACCTCGGACTTCTTATATCAACATAGCATTAGGACATTAATGAAGGGGTTGTCTTGTCATTAACAGATATCAATTACTCATTTAGTGGCAATAAATTGACGGAGCCGATTCCATATTTGCTTCACTGTTCCATCTTAATGACAATTGAATGTTTAGTTCTATGTCGATGTTACCGGTATCATCTATGTTTATTTTGACACAATTTTGATATTACATGTTGTTTATACAATTGTATCAATTTCATTTCTAGATTGTTTGCAATCATGTTAAAGTGCACTAAGTAGGTCCCTTTTGATTCAATTTTTGGTGAAATAACCTGATGACCAAGGGATGATATTTTGGTTAAGAGAACTTGTTCCTTGTCATCTTAGACATGCCTTATCGACAAACAAACAGTATTGACCCAATATTTACATACTCCCCCGCCCCCCCCCCCCCCCCCCCCCCACATCTGTTCTCCCTTTGGCTGTTGAAGAACATGACATGACAGCTACAGGATATCATTATAAACTGTTTGCTAGACAGATTATCGGAATAGCTCACACACACACAATTGGGCGGATCCCAGCAGTGGGCTGGGGACTCTCATAACCCACAATCCCATTTCCTGCAACTAGAAAGTTTTTACTCTTCATAAAGGAACCCACCACAGTCTAAAGAAAATCAGAACCTTTTCAACGTGGAAATTTGACCCTCCATAAGTGGCATTTGATGATTTGGGATGTTAGTCACCAACCTTCACGGATACTTGCCATGAGGGCTATGTGCAGCGGTAGGGTAACTAGTTGCTATCCCAGGCATCCGTGGTTCGATCCTCAGCTGCGGCGTATTTTGCAGGAGTTTTTTCTCCAAATGGGACGTGCACCTTGGGACGTTGGGCTTCTAGACCGCCCACTGCGAGCGCTTCTCGATTTATCCTGGTGATCGGTAAGAAATTTTTGTAAAATCAGACCGGTCACCTCAGATTCATCTACTACTTGATCTACCCTTTTTTTTCATTAGATCCCAATGTTCCTCATTGTGTTTTCAAAGTGACCACCCCACTTGTTAAATATTTTCACAAGTTAAAACTGATTGGATTTGATGCAAAATGTAATATTATGGACTGATTGTTAATTTTTCTTAACTAATCAAACTAAATGATTAAATTAAAAAAGGAAAACAAATTTGAATATATTTTGTTGTCTTTTGGCCTATTGTTGCTTGAGGGGAAAAAACTAGTTATATTTTTTTAATATATTTGCCTTTAGCTAAAAATTGACTCATGTTTGATGATTTATGATCTCGAGAATGTTAAATATCTTTATCCTTTAATGTGTTGGTGCCTGAAGCACCTGATCGAACCTTGTTTTGATATTGACAAAGGATTCAAAGTTAAGTGTTATTTGTGATCTAACGTGTTACCTTGAGTGTGCATGAAAGTTCTAGTTGACCTAGACACTAAGTCCTGATCTACAAGATTAGGTACTAAGTCCTGATCGAGGGTTGGACACTGAAGTCTTGATCTGGAGGATCGGGCAGAAGACTTAGCTGATCGAGGATGACGAACAAGAGTTGAGATGGGTTGAGGATCGGACATCGCGAGTTCCGGAGTCGAGATCAGAGGCTGAGCAGAAGTCCAATTGGAGGTCTAGTGACAAAAGGTAAACTATCTTGAGAGGAGTAGGTGAGGACGTGTTCCTTTGAAGAGGGAACAGTAGGTGTCGGTTCGACCTAAGATTTCAATCGAAACCTAAAAGTCATGACCGAACAGCCCAAGCTGTCAAATGCATTTATATATCTTTTATTTTGCCTGTGCTAACTTTATAGGTGCAGAAAACTAAGCTGGAGGCTGGAAGAAAGACTACAAGCGATCGGAAGGAGTCCAACGCCTAGGAGTCAAGCGCCCGCAAAAACCCAGGCGCCCGGAGTCTCGGGCTCCCGAGAGGCATACGGGCACCCGGGATGCCTTCGACACAATCGGGGTTTAGCTGAGCTGGCGCGCGTTGGTTGGTCGTGCCACATCCCTATACAGGCGCCCGGGTTGATACAAACACCCAAGAAGGGATAAGTTTCCTAGATAAAGTTTCGACAAGCAGCTGCCATGTCATCACAATGGGAGCACCTGGGATGAGTATACATGCGCCTGGGAGACCCTATATAAAGAGGCCTTCGACCAGTGCATTGAGTATCAAAAATTTTACAATCTTCTCTCTTATGTGTTGCACTAGAAGCTGCTCAAAGACGCCGTAACGCTACTCTAACGACTTCATACTTCATCTCTGTGGTTGTCGATATAACTTGTTTTGCATTGTACTTAAACTTTCATATTTGTAACATTATTTCGAACTGACAATGGATTGCCCAAAGTAAATGATCAAGGTTCGTGGGCCTCGGAGTAGAAGTCATCACAAACTCCAAACTAAGTAAAATCAACTCGTGTTAACGATTGTATTTTTCTATTCTTATTTTCGCTATGTTTTTAACTCGACTTACGAAAAAACTAAGAGCACTATTCAACTCCCTTTCTCTTTCTCTTTTATTGCTCTACTCGATCCTACGTAATGTATCGTCACAATCACTTTTAATCTTCATCCTTATTAAACGTAGAAAGAAGAAAAGTAAAAGAATGACACCGAGAGTAAATAAAAAAGGTTATGATAAATTTGTCCATTTGATCCGAAAGGAAGAGGAGAGGAGAAAAGGAATAATAACATTACAATGGAGATTTAGACTTTTGATTTTTTTTTTATCTTTCCCAAGATATGCACCTGAAATCTTGATTGTTATGCATTTTATGATTCCAATATATTCATGGAATAGATTGACGATGGAGCATATTCTTGTTTTTTTATTAAAAAAAAATAGAAAACATATGTTATATTATGGTAAAATCAACGAAGACTTGAAAAATTCTAGATGAGGAGGCTCTGTCAATTGTTACACATATGAATCATAATTAGTGGCCTTTTATTTGATATCATAGTATGTTTTTGTTTACTTTTATCAGCATGTATAATATGACCTTTGTAGTTATTTCATCATGTTGAACAGTTGGGCTGAGATCAGGTCTCTGCTACATATGCTTTTGCTTTGAGGACTTCAACCAAATAATACGCTTTGACAGTTTTCAAAATGGCTCAAGTCACCATTGTAAGATTCAAATATGATGCGGGAAATTAAATTATTTGGGAAATCTACTTCTCCCAAGGGGAATGGAATGATAGTTACACTTTGTCAGAGATTAACAACACTACAGCATCCTACTTATGAATAAGTTTTTGGTAGGATACAAGATCTAAGGAACAACAATCATGGAAGAAGAGCCGAACCAGCAAGGTAGTTAATCTTCTCTTAACTTAAGTTCAAGTTCAGCGGGATCCAATAAGAATGGGAGCTGATTAATCTCAGAGATCATTTAGTTTCTTTGAAACCAGAAAACCTCGATAGAGGAAATGTTTCGGCGGGGGAAATCCTGTTAAAAATATGCTCCAAAGGACAATATATTCAAGGAAGCTCCTCTGGAAGGGAGTACCTCCCGCTCGGATTCCATCTTTTCTGTGTCATTGACCTCAGTGATCCGTCACAGAAGCACATAAACAAAGTATCTTGTCGACCAATACCAGATGGCATCTTAAGAGGTGATATTCAATCTCAGTCTTATAACAAAGACAGGATCAAGAACTAATGAAAAAAATTCCAAAATAATATCATAAGAACCCAATCAGGCTTACTCATTGGCTAACCAATTGGGGTTTACGAATACTGCATTCCTGTAGATTTAGTCGATTAAATATTAGATAATGCACTCAAGCTCTCTGTCTTGGGTAGAAATCCATTCAGAACTATTCTGCAAGTAAGTACTAGATAATCCTAATTACACATGCCAAACCCCAATATCCTAACAGAATGCTGCAATTATCATCTGTTATCTAAACTAAATTGGCAATGTTACTTAAACTAAATTGGTCTAGTAGTCTGAATGATGAACCGGTAATAGATGAGTCCGAGTGATCGGTTTGATCCAACGAAAATTTCAGGGTAAATCAAGAAGTGCTTATTGCGGGCGGTTTAAAAGCTAGCGTCTCAGGGTTTGCGTCCCATTTAGAGAAATTTTTTTTGTAAAATATTTTGTAATTGAGAATCGAACTATGAATGTCTGATATGATGATTAATCATCTTTCCGCTACATCGAAGCCCTAAGGCAACCTAATAATCTGCAAGAAGGTTAATCAAGTGGTTGCTTGATAACACACAACCCACATGAGCCATTGTTGCTGACCAAATTGTCTCCATTGACAAATTATAAGAACCAGTTAGATTCTGGGAATGTAATGCATATCTTATGTCTGGAAGATACTTGCTTCTCAGGAGTTACACAGTTAGTATATGTTCCTCCTCTCTCGTTTTCGCCTACACCTTCTCTTCTCTTCCTTGCAACTCCTCCCCTTCACGGCGATCTCTCTTCATCGCCACGCCGCCTTCCTCTCGAGCTCCGCCCTCTCCCGATTGCCACAATTGACGTTGTCGCGACCTCTGTTGCGGAGTCCAAGGCCAAGGCAGATGCCGAGGCCTGTGAAACATTCGAGCGCTCGGGCAAGGCGGAGTCGGAGGTATGGTTGATCGAGAGGATGCGTGCCGATATGGCTCAGGTTGAGTCCGATGTCCAGACGTTCAGTGCTGAGAAGGATGAGCTCACCTAGAAGCTGCAATCACTCAAGGGAGAGCTGGCTAGGGCTCGATCGGACCATAAAGAAGCCGCGACCACTGAAGCTGAGGTTGAGATTATGCGCAAGGAAATCCAGAAGGGAAGGGCTGCAGTCGAGTTTGAGAAGAAGGCACATGCTGATTACCTTGAACAGAGTCAGATAATGGAGAACAATATGCTTTTAATGATTTGTGAAGTTGAAAAAAAATTATGTGCTGAACTTGCAAACATAGAGAAGAGAGCACGGGCAGATGCAGCTGCAGCTAACTGAGGTCTTGGATATGTTGGAGCTTATGCAACTTCTTAGATTTCGTACCAAACAACTTCATATGGAGGAGCTTATTCTTTCTATCAACCAACTGCTGATGGCAACTCCCAGTTGGACCTACACAAGAGGTCATCGCCAATCGCATTGCAGGTGAGTATTTGTATAGTTAGGTGATGTCTTCAATTTGGACGAACCTGTGCGTGCCAGTTTTTCATTCATTGCCTTGCCTGTACAATTCAAATATGGGTTGGTAGATTTGCCTTTGTTGATGTGAAGTAGCATAGATCGTTTTGAATCCCATACGTGTTTAATAATTCTGCCCTTACATCCGTTTGGAAATAATGATAAAAGAGGGAATGTATATAGGGTTTATTTTGGAGAAAATTCTGTGATTGGATAATGGAAGCATTTAAATAAGTTTAATTGGGTTAATAAAGTGCTAATTAACTCACTTGGGGTTAATAATGAGCTAGACCTAATTTAATCAAGGTAGTGGGTTAATTGAAGTTAGCTAAGGATTTGGGTTTTTTTCGTAATTGGATTTGGGTTAGCTAATTGATGTATGACGGGATTAGCTAAATTTTATCCTTGATACATTACTCTGACTTGATACTAGCAGTTGGACGAGGGATTTATCTCGATACGGTCTACATATTTGAGGCGGGTACTTCTTACTTGATTCCTATATATTCGTTTATCTTAAATGAATGGCTGTTTTATTTTCTGAATAGGTTATTTTACCTTAAATATATTCTCCTCGTTTTTCCTGCTTGATACTTATTCTTGCTTGATCTTTGAGTAATAATTCAAAATGTTCAGTTATACAGTCTCATCTCTTGGTTTCTGATCTAAAGGGTACCCCGTATACACGTGTACTATAGAACTATCATTTGATATATCTAGGGTTTGATTGACATTAGATAAATTCTACTTAGTAGATTAGTGCATGTTTATTTATTTTGGTATTGATTATGTTTTCATATCGTATTGTTTACTTGGTTTTTGGTTGGATTGAGGTTATTGCATATTAGTGGCATGCACCATAGCATTGTTTGCATGCCGACGACCACTGACTCCCTTGTGGTCGAGATGTGTCGTCGGTCTTATTTTCTGTTGTATCACGCTCAGTTGAAGTTGTGAGCAGTCAGTTGATACTCTCCAGGTGTTTGGAGTCTCCACAGGTATTTTCAGGGTTTTAAATGCACATGTGTTACGACTTTTCATTCAGGGCTACAGATATTGTGGTGTATTTACATAGCTATAGGTTTTGGCGCTTGTATCTTGTCCACTCAACCTACCTAATGTAACGGTGGTTGGCGTGTGTACAGAGCAGGTCATCGCATCATGTGCATATTATGCATTGTGCATTTGCTTGTGTTTGCTGTACTTGTTTGAGCTATGATTGTTGCATTTGATTGATATGCATATACGGTTATGATTTACATTTATTATATGATCTGGATATGTTCGGCAGTATTATCAATTTATTGAGGTATTAGGGGGATTTCTGATCGTGCCTCTATGTGTTTCATTAGTTTTCAGATATGTTTTATTTGTACAGATGTCTTTGGTTTATGTTCTTTGTTCCAGAGACTGTATTTTCTTGTTTCTATATGTTTGTTTTATCCTTTTTATACTACCATGAGTTTATCCACTCTTATACCTGCAGAGTTTCGCCCGAAACTCACCATCGTTTGATTTTCTTTTTGTTTCAGGAAGTTGATAGCGGTGTCTCGTGCTCTGTCAGAAGAGGATCCACCTGCCAGTCCCTTAGTGTCACTAATTATTTCGTATTTTTCTCAGACTTGTATTTATTTTCGATGGTCGTATCCCTATTCTTATTTCGTCAGTAGACTTGTTTTAGTTTGTGGTTTTAGAGTTATGATTCTGTATTCATAGACTTGGTACACATACTGTCGGACTTTCGTTCTGTCGCATTTATTTTCAATGTTTATTATGTTTAGAAATTATTATATTATTATTCACTGCGGGGTTATGATATTTTCTGTTATTTCTGATTGTGTAGATGTCGGCCGTATGAGGCTGTCATATTATGTTGAGATGTGTGTATGTATAAGTTTTAGATTATTCTTCGTACAGGGAATATGTTGTTCGGTTTTCAAGCGAGCACGAACCTCTGAGGCGTGGCAATCTATATCTAATCGGAGTTAGGCAATATGTCTAGGACCTTTTGCTCTAATGAATATGAAAGTTGAGAGTTTCAATTTAAGAAATTGAGTAGTTAGACAAGAGAATAAATTGCTAATCATAGAAACAGATCTCTCCAACCAGACAAACAAGAAATGAAAATGATCCTGTCGCGAAGTGAGGTGGGCTCCAAAAGCATCTGCCAAAATACATCAGAAATCTTTTCTACAACAAATGCTGGCTAAAATTCAAATGTAGCAGTATCAATAGAGATCAAATGGAGCCCTAAATATGAGGAACAAAGGCAAAAGATCAAAATTCTAAACCAAGTGAAGAAACTCAACAAGAGGATCTCAGATCAAGGAACAAAATACTCCATGAATCTTCGTAGGACATCAGTTGGACGTCGACACAGCGAATCGATGCCGAAGGCGGTAGAATCCTTAGAGATCACCTGACAGAAAGTTCGCCCGAATATGAGGCTTGATGGTGAAAACCCTAGTTCCGTTTTCTCTTCGTGAGGAGCCGAGAAGAAGAGGAGACTGCTCTGAGTTTTAAACGAACGGTCTTACACGTGACTTCCACGTGCATGCAAAACAAAAGGACAAAGCATCGCTTGCTTCTCTTGATCGCTCCTCTTGTCATCTGTTTCGGTTTTCATTTGAAAAAAAATTGATTAACTAAATTTTTCAATCTCAGACGATCGATTCAGTTTTATAAAAAAATTTCATCGGCCACCTGGGTATATCAAGAAGTACTTATGGCGGGCAGTCAAGAAACTTAGGGGGCGTTTGATTTGCATTTTCCAGTCTGTTTTTTATTTTCATTTTATGTAGAAAATGTGATTTTCTGGAAAACATGTTTGGTTTGTATTTTCCAGCTTTGTTTTTTAGAAAAAAACATAGCATTTTCTAGAAAACTGGAGAATGAAAAAAAAGTCATTTTCCAGAAAACTAGAAAATACGGATTTCTGAAAAATGAAAATGGAACAAACCAAACGCTCCCTTAGCGTCTCAAGGTTTATCCCTCATTTGGAGAAATTTTTTTTGTAAAATATATCATAATCGAGGATCGAACTATAGATGTTTGAGATGATAATTAATCACTATCCTTCCGCTGTACCATAACCCCGGAGACTCATTTGACTTCGAAGAGGGAGGGGGGATTCGATCCAATTGATCCAGCAAATTCTTGGGAATCTGATATTGTCGTAAAATTTGATTGCTTTTTGTGCGGGTGTGCTTTCTATCGAGTATTAGTCATTTCTTTGTATTTGGAATAAGATTGAGGCACAACAAGCTAGGGCACAAGAGAATCAGGCCATATGAGATTCTTATAGAGTTTTATAGGTTGCGAAGATAATGCGTTGGAATCGAGAGGGTTGATGAAGAGTATTGTGCTTTCGTTTATAGTCTGGCTCATGCTAGACGAACCTGGAGGAATTGGAAAGTTTGTCTAGATTTGCGGCTCCAAAGTAGACAATTTCGGTTGTCAAACTCCATCACACTTTTGATTATGGTAAAATCCCCTAATTTGCGTAGTTAAGAGTGAATTCCAGATGCTGATTGTGTTTGAAACTCAATCTAGGAAGGATATTGGCATTACGGAGAATCCTGTTTCAATAAAAAAAAATGATGAATCAGACAGTAAACAAATTGAACCTGGGATGATCGGCCCGACCCCACAAAAGTTTCTCACCGGTCACCAGGGTAAATCGGGAAGCGCTCGCGGTGACCAGTCTAGAAGCCCAGCGTCCCAGGATTCGGACCCCATTTGGAGGAAAAATTTCTACAAAATGCGCCGTAGCTGAGGATCGAACCGCAGATGCTTGGGTTAACTACTAATGACCTTACCGCTGTACCATAGCCCCGGGGAGAATCCTGTTTTCATGAGCACTGTTCAGGGGTGCTATTTATTATCAGATGACAATGATAAGTGTTCCGGAAGCGAACGACGGGGATGATGAGTTATCAAAGTGCAGCTCACGACGACGATGACAGGGAGAGGATGTCCACGCCCTGCGAGATTAACACGAGCATTAAAGGGGGTGCATCGGAAGATTTTTTGGTGGAACCCTCTCCAACGCTCAAGTCAGAAATCTTATCTTTTTCGGAGGATAGCAAATAATCAAGTTTGCTATAATTTTGAAAAACTTTTTTCCTTACCTGGATGTCGAGACATTTTATATACCTGAGGTCTTTATCACATGTGTCCCCATGTTCTTCTCCACGTTCCTTAATTATCGGTTACTTGATAGATATTCACTCTTTTGATAACGGTCACTACGATAATTAAGGCCTTAATTATAGTACGTTGTGATCACTAATTACCTGATGACTTTCCTGTTCTGGAAGGAGGAACGAATACTTGAAGTCGGGTTTTCTGATTCCTATGTTGATCTTTGAGCTTTACTTTCCCCGAGTCGGTCTCGGAGTCTCATCTTCCGAGCTAATCTCGGAGCCTTCATTCATTTTTCTGAGATGGTCTCGGGAACCCAATTCCCGGTCTGACCTCGGGGGGTTTTTTCTATTCTCCTGAGATAGTCTCAGGAGTCCGATGACCGGTCTGTTTTTGGGACACTAATTCGGCGGACTTTACCACATATCTTCCCCATATTATATGTCAATTCTGAGATGGTTATCCCTATCAGTAAGATTGACTTCTTCTTCTTCTCTTTCTTTTTATATGGTCTCATCCTTTTCATCTTTAGATGTCATTCTTTCAAGCGTTTCAAACTCAACATTGCTGATTCAGTGAGATATTGATTGTTTTTGCTAATTAAAATCGTGCAGGATAGGTATGCAATGCCCTTTCCGTCCATTCATGGACTCGATGCTGTCTGTCCAGCTTAAGGGGACCAAATTTCTTGTATATTTCTATGATCACCTATTCTCAAAATAAATCACACGTTGAAGTATTGAACTCAATAATGCAATTTGTGTGTATCATGCTACTGCTTAGATCCATCCAGGGTTACTTTTCTCCCTTCTGTATTCGTTTTGACCTTTTATTAAATTTGAAAATTTTGATTCATCACATTTTCTTAACAGACCAAAAAATATCTTGCTCTGAGGGTGAAAATTGCCAGACCAATCTCAGCAGGGAAAGTTACAGATTTAAGTTTGTTGAGAAGAGATTTCTTACTAGTTCATTCATTCTCTTGTTCTTCCACTCTTTTAGGAACTCATTCTAGTGTTTTTGAATTCTGTGCTGGAAGATGCCGTCATAACTCTGCAAGTGTGGTAATGTGTCGCACCAACCACCACTTCTTTTTTATCATCTCTACTAATTTCATTGGTGAGTACATCGTCATCGACGATTTTACTGTCCCTCCAATATATAATTTGATTCGGCATGGCAATCAAAGATCATCGATGGGCCAATCAGAAATCGGACGTACCGTCAATTGACGATTAAATTTTTTTACTAAGATATTCATTTTTATCGTACAAATCATTTCTCTATCTACTATATATAAAACACATGAAAATGCCAACTTCCTAAGTCAAAAAGCATAGCTATATCATTCTTTGACAGCCTACACATGGCGATCATGGAGTATGTATGAAGTAGCACTCAATTAAATGCTATGGTTGATTCACGTGCTACATATCTTGCTAGGGTTTGGTAGTGCCTTTTACAAAGTTGCTTTTGATGACCAAGCACTTTTGGAACTTTGTTTTGTAGGTTTGTGTTCTAAGAGCTAATTTTATGATATTGTAACACAATATTTAACATTTAATAAAATTTGATGAAGGTAAACTAAAAGTATTCAAATTTTAATAAGTGGCTTATTTATATGAAAATATTGTATTAGTTCTGCTTGTTTCCCGTGTTCATCTTCTTATCTTCCCTTGTAATCGTAATGATTGTGTGTTTTTGGTTTGCAATAAGGCTTGTGCACCTTATCGCGAACATTTGATGATATTGCGGGCTCAAGTTCAATGACCAAGGAATGAATTGTTCTTGCAAATCCTAGGAGCATGTGATGGCTCACACCAACATACATGATGCCGGTAGTCGAAACAAGACTAGATGTACCGAGAAAATAGTCTCGCCGACCCTATTTGCTAAATGAATTCACTAAATATCTTCGAGATTTTGCTCATGCCTTTTTTAGTAGTCGCGGAAACGCTATGCTACAACAATGGAAATACAGTTATTTGTCATCTCTATTTCACCTAAAATATGCATGTACTGAATGTAGAGGCAGCATTGGAATCAGATCGCTCGGGGTGGTGTCAGTCCATTCCACATCATATCTAGTCCGACATGAAAAATAAATAGACTGGACCGACCAAGCTTGGTCACGTAGATCCTTTCGGAGAATCTTATCAAAAGGTAGGGTATATGCTTTTGACCCCTCTCAACTACTTATATATTGGTTAACTATTAGCCCCTTAGTTCGATGGCAAGGCTGGGAATAAGGATTCGCCAGTTGCTCATTTGATGCAGCTTAATGGGCATGTGCACAAGGCATGCTAAGCAGCGGTAGGATTTATGACAGTGCGCGAGGACTGTCCAAGCACAAGTCGAGCAACGGTTGACTTAGATCGTGGCGAACATATGCGAAGATGGGATGTGCGGAGTCTAAGCATTTTGCCAAGCAAGGCTCGCAGGAAACGTGAGCCATGGCATGCGGTGGGCACATACAAGACAACACAAGGGATGAAGCAGCAAGGAAGTTGTTCATGCCCAAGTCCGTTGTGCAGGACTTGGGCCAGGCAACGGGACACGCGACTAGCAATTGGCATGGAGCCAAAGTACCATTTTGTGGAGGCGGGCCTGGGCCAAGCACATGGGTGCAAGTTGAGCACTGGCATGGTGCCAAGTCAGCAATGAGGTGGACGAACAATTATGTACATATGGCAAGGTGGTTGAACAAACTACCATGTAACCACTTTTAACTGCTTGCAACCGTTGTAACCGTCAGAACCAACTCTTGCCTATGTACTATAAATAGGCAGGTTTGGGCATTGACAAGAGTGTGTGGGAGAATCTGTGAGCATTCTGTAATGAGTCCACTTTATTATCCTTTGTTATAAAAGGTTCGGAGTATTTTCCCGTATACTGGTGTATTCTTTGCTTGTGCATTTCATGGTGTCTTTGTGTTGAGCATTCTCTTGAACTTCTATATGCATTCGTGGGTTGAATCAAGTAGTGAACTTGGTGTCGCATAGGAAATTTCTAAGACGAAAATTATCTCAATGACATTAACCATGATGTAGATTTTGCACTTCATTAACAACTTTTTTTTTAAAAAAAAATTAAACTCATGCCCTAAACAAAACCACTCAAAAGGTAGATTATTGCCTTGGTCAACTCATACCTTTTTCAATTTTTCAATGCCTTGTTGTTTCATGCATTCCTAAATTATTCAACATGCCTTTTACTAAACATGGAATTAAAACTCAATATTTTAATATATATAGATTAAAGTTACAAATAGGTTGACAACATCAATTAAAAAAGTTATGAAACTTTATCCAAACTAGTTCAGGAATTTATCTTAACTTGAATCTAGTAATTACAGTTGCTATTTCCAAGTTATGATACAAACTTACTTTTATATATATATATATATATATATATATATATATATATATATATATATAGTTAATTAGTAAAAATCAATCAAACAATTATAATTTATAAAATATAAGTATTATACTTTAAATAAAGTCCTTGATGATAAGAGCCACAAGTGAAATATCCCTCAAAAAGAGACTTCTCGTTTCACCCGGCAAGTTTCACATTTTTGAAATCATTAAAATTTAATTTGAGGACCGTGAAAATGACATGTTTCAATTACAGTGGTAATCTTAATTATTTCCAAAAACTGAGGAGCTTTTTGGAAAAAGTCATTTGACCAATTCTATAGGTTTTTTTGGTCTATAAATTACGGCTGCCGTCTCCTCGATGGAAGATCTCTCTCTCTCTTCGGATATCTTTGTTCGCTGCAAACGATCGATCGCGGCCATGGCGAGGGGGAAGGACCTCATCGTGAGCTTCGGCGAGATGCTCATCGACTTCGTGCCCACCGTCTCGGGCGTGTCCTTGGCGGAGGCGCCGGGGTTCATCAAGGCCCCCGGCGGCGCGCCGGCCAACGTCGCCATCGCCGTGGCCCGCCTCGGCGGCCGCGCGGCCTTCGTCGGGAAGCTCGGCGACGATGAGTTCGGCCGCATGCTCGCGGGCATCCTGCGTTCCAACGGCGTTGACGATGCCGGCGTCCTCTTCGACACCGGCGCCCGCACGGCGCTCGCGTTCGTCACCCTCCGCGCCGACGGAGAGCGTGAGTTCATGTTCTACCGCAACCCTAGCGCCGATATGCTCCTCACCGAGGGCGAGCTCAACCTCGACGTCATCAAGAGCGTAAGCGTTTGGATCTTTGTGTAGATGACCTAAAATCCTAGTTCTTCTGCCCATTTCTCTCAAATCTCTTTCGAGTCATTGCAGGCCGCGGTGTTCCACTACGGATCTATAAGCTTGATCACAGAGCCGTGCAGATCGGCGCACCTGAAGGCGATGGAGGTGGCGAGGAAAGCAGGGGCGCTGCTCTCCTACGACCCCAACCTCCGGCTGCCTCTGTGGCCCTCGGCGGAGTACGCGCGGGAGCAGATCATGAGCATCTGGGACCGGGCCGACATCGTCAAGGTTAGCGACGTTGAGCTCGAGTTCCTAACCGGCACGGATTCGGTAAAGGACGAGGTCGTTCTGACTCTGTGGCGGCCAGAGTTCAAGCTTCTGCTCGTGACGCTCGGGGAGAAGGGTTGCAAGTACTACACCAAGGTACATGCTTTACGAATCGCACTTCTCGTTTACCTCTTTGGGATTCCGATTCCAGATTGATTGTTCTAGTGATTTCCAGTTTGGGCTTTTTCAAGATCCCCCCAAAGTTTGGATCTTTACACTCCCCTCATTCGACATCTTGATTCTAGATCAATTCCACCAATTCTTTCAATATCTTCCTTTGCAATTAACTCGAACAACACTTTCTCGGTTCCCAAATTTTTTTTTGCAGAACTTCAAAGGTAGTTTAGATGGATTTGCAGTCAAAACTGTAGATACAACCGGCGCAGGAGATGCATTTGTTGGTGCCATACTCCGCAAGATTGTTGATGACCAATCTGTGCTACAGGTGAATCAACCATCACATTCCTTGAATCCATTCCCTTTTGTTCCATTTGATCTAAATCCCTGTTACTACAATCCATGCAGAATGAGGAGAACCTGAAGGCAGCACTAAAGTTTGCCAACGCATGCGGAGCCATAACCACCACCAAGAAGGGAGCCATTCCTGCCCTGCCAAATGAAGCTGAGGCATTGGAGCTTCTGAAGTGAGTCGAAGGAAAAAAAAAAGGTTTCTTAGTCTTCCATCTCAAGTTCATTGCTGCATCTGAGTTAAGTGCCATTTGGAGTTTCTGCTGTTTTATTTTGTGTTGTTTTTAGTACTTTTTGGGATAATAATAAGGCTTCCAATTGTTGCTAGCAATTTGGCAGGTAACTAGGTTTTGATGTTTTTTCACTCTTGTTTTAGTTCTTTTGAGGTGGCTTTAGGGTTTTCTCAAGTAATTGGCAATGTAACTGGTTGATTGTTTCTGCCATTTGGCAAACATATAGACAAGTAAAAAAAAAGGAAATTTGGTTTCAAGTTTAAGTTTCTTCTACACATGCCATTTGTTTACTAGTTCATTTTCTTGGCAAGAAGATGTGTAATCAACTCTTGTATCAATGGGCACGGGTCGGGTGAGCGTCATCACGTTTTGCATCAAGATCGACGTTTTTGCATCAAGATCGACGACTGTGGCACGAGCAATTTTTTGTCAAATTTTCATTTGTTTTGTGTGTAATTTTATGCTCAAAAACATATTCTTTTTGTTTATGAAATCTAATTTTGCAAACATGTACATGGTTGCTACTTGCTAGTTGGCATATGCCTAATAAAAGCATATCACAAGAGAAGGGAAAGTAGAAGTCCTCTTATCTTTTCCAAAATGTATGGCCTAAGACAAAATAATTCTATTTTTTTTTTAGTTGGCAAAATGAATCCAACTTAAGCTGATTAATAACCCTATAAAAATTCCCAAAAGACTTCTTTTCAATGATTTTAGATTTTCTTAATATTGCATCAATGTCTCAAATAAAGGATGATTTTCAAAATATATGTTTTTCTTTTTATTTAAAATACCTTTTAAATGAATAGTTTGATGATAAATAAGATATTTTAAGAATGCTTTTTAAAATTTACAGTGCTTCTATTTCTAATTAATTATTGTTACAATTCTTAGATTCTATTTATCAATTTTTTTTCCTACCAGCATTACGATCTCACTTACAACAAGATTAAAAATCCTATTTCTCAATTTGATAGTTCAATCAAATAATTGATAAAAATCAAATATTACATCAACATTAAATCAAATAATTGATACATCAACCTAAAACGGATTCTTAATATATTTCCCAATAGTTTAAATGAGAAGCCACACAATTGAACTAAACTTGAAAAGGCTGCCAATGGCCGGTGCCCGTGTACTCCCCTTCCTGCTGCACCTTGGCGCTCCTAACGGCGCTCCCGCCGCCGTCGACGGCCGCGTAGTACCTCAACACGAAGGCAAGCGCCATGACCACCCACTCCATGCAGAAGATGACGACGCCGAGCGCCCCCACCATCCTCAGAATCACCACGCCGTCCTCCGCCCGCACGTACGACTTGAGCCCGTCGGTTAGGAAGTCGGCGGTGCGGGTGAAGGCGAGCACGGCGACAGCGCCCTGGAGGATGGCGGCGAGCACGGTGGCCGCCAAGTGGGCGCCGTACCAGCGGGCGGAGGGGCCGGCCGCGGCGGCGCAGCCGAAGACGGCGGCTGCGATGGTGAGGGCGTGGAGGAGGACGAGGAGGAAACCGCAGGGGGAGGGGACGAGGCGGAGGGAGAGGGTGAGGAAGACGCAGCTGGAGGCGGCGCCGAGGAGGACGTAGTTGGAGAGGAGGAAGGACTTGTGGGCCCGGCAGTGGGCGGGGGAGGAGGCCGCCGGCGGTGGAGAAGCGATCGAGATCATCCCCATCGATCGAAGTTAAAACGATTGCAAACAAAAAGACAATTATTGATCTTTTCTTCGAGTAAATCGAATACAGAGAGGTGGATGGATTGGTGCTGCGACAGAGGAGCGGTATTTGTAGGCGCCGAAGAACAGGGGAAGGCAATTCGACCGTTGGGAAGAAGAGAGTGAAGTGGATGGATCAGTGGACCCCGGAAGAGTTAACGGCTATGTCTTTTGCTTTTTGACCCTCCTTATTTTTAATAATTGAGAAGATGGGGAAAGATAAGATTTCAAGCTTAAATATTTAGAACGGTTAGTTGGTGTCAAAAGGCGATTCGTTCGTCCTCAACACCCCCTCAATACGGAGGAGGTAAATTACGGAGGCTACTAGTCCGGATGCTATGACTAACACGTGGGGAGGGTGGACATACTGACTTTGTCAGAATTTGACTCCCAGACCTCTTGATGGTAATATCTACGCATTAACCATCAATCCATATAATAGAGACTCAATTCTCTCATCAGATGATTAGACAAGTGGAGGGTCACAATTCTGATGATTATGTTCATTTAGGTAATTTTTACCATTAATTTTCAGATTATAAATAATCAAGAGAGATAAATTATAAGATTAATTTATAATTGATGGTCAAGTGAATAGCGTGTGGAAAGTATTTTTTCTTCCTAAAGCATACATCTATCAAAAATTTATTCCTATTCTATCATAATATTTGAATATCTTCTAATTAATTTGACATCCCTATATATAAGAACAAGGGTCAATTCTTTTATAGAGGTGACAAAGAGAGATGCTTTAGATTATGAGAATGGAATTGTAAGGTATATACAATTTAAACTATAAGTTAAATCATGAATATTTAAAATTACTGAAATATTATTATTGTTGCACTGGAGCCAAGAGATTAATTTTGCTAAGTTACGGATGCTACGCCCCACACCTCAAGCCGCACGTCGCACGTCGCACGTCGCACGTCACAGGTCGCACGTCGCACGTCGCACGTCGGACGCTGCACGTCGCATGTTACACGTTGCACGTCGCTATATATTCGGGGCACCTATATTCTCAATACAGGTGCCCTAAGTAATTCTCAGATGTCTGTTGATCCCGGATCAGTTTACGTATAGTCTGGCCCGGCAATCTGGCGCCTAATCAGAAGGAAAATGGTTAACGGGCCGAAAAGGCCCGTCGGATAGGCGTCACTCGAGTCAAGGCCCCTGATCGGACGCGTGGTGGCCCACGCTTCTCAGGATCGGTCCGACCCAAGCTTAGACGCTCATGCTCTTATACCCCTCCAGGTTTGGCTCCCCGCATATGCGTGACGGACCACGCTCTGGGGGTAAGTCCGAACCGGAGGAGGCGCTACTTGACACATCGTCTTGCAGTGCCCCAGCCGGCATCCTCATAGGCCCTTAGCCGGCCTCGTCATGCAGTGCCCCAGTCGGCACCCTCATAGGCTCTCAGCCGACCTCACCATAGGCCTCGTCATGCAGTGCCTCACTCAGTGCCCCAGTCGACACCTCACTCATAGGCCCTCCGTCGCCCTCATCACTCAGTGCCCCGGTTGGCACCTCACTCATAGGCCCTCAGTCGACCTCATCACTCAGTGCCCCAGTCGACACCTCACTCATAGGCCCTCAGTCGGTCTCATCGCTCAGTGCCCTCAGTCGACCCTAACATGCCCTAGCTTGCAGAACAACCACTCCCTGACATTAGGTTACTCTTGTTGGTCCTTGGATAGCTAGAGAGGGGGGTGAATGTAGCCAGACACTCAGATGATTCCCTCTTGCTTTTGAACTTTCTTTCTGTGATCAAAGTTAGCAGCAGAAACAAAATATAACAGAAAGAATAAAACAGATAAAGGAATCAAACCAATGCTAACACAGCGATGTATAAGGTTCGGGGATAACTTGCCCCTACTCCTTGGCTTGCCCGTAAGGTGGGCGATCCCCTGATCATCGGCAGATCAAGGCCCGGTGAACACGAATAAACTGAAGCTTCCTTCTCGGTGGAGAAACCTCTCCACAAGCTGCCTCACAGATGGATACAAGATAAGCTCATGAGACACTCGAGAAGAGAACCTCACAAGAATGTAGTAAGAACACTTAAGCACAAAGCAACATAGAGCTCTCGACACAGCCCAGCCAAACTCCTCAAGTTTCTGTCTGTTTGCTTCTTCCCGCTCCTCTACTTTGCTAGGATTTGACTCTTAGACCTCTTGACGGTAATATCCACGCATTAATCATCAATCCATCCCATGGAGACTCAATTCTCTCATCAGATGATTAGACAAGTGGAGGGTCACAATTCTCTCATCAGATGATTATGTTAATTTAGGTAATTTTTACCATTAGTTTTCAGATTATATATAATCAAGAGAGATAAATTATAAGATTAATTTATAATTGACGGTCAAGTAAATAGTGTGTGGAAAGTATTTTTTCTTCCTAAAGCATACATCTATCAAAAATTAATTCCTACTCTATCATAATATTTGAATATCTTCTAATTAATTTGGCATCCCTATATATAAGAACAAGGGTCAATGCTCTTATCGAGGTGACAAAGAGATGTTTTAGATTATGAGAATGGAATTGTAAGGTATATACAATTGAAACTATAAATTAAATCATGAATATTTGAAATTATTGAAAAATTATTATTGTTTGCACTGTAGCCAACGAGATTAATTTTGCTAAGTTACGGATGCTACGCCGCACACCTCAAGCCGCACGCCGCACGCTGCACGTCGCACGTTGCACGCCGCTATATATTCGGGGCACCTATATTCTCAATGCAGGCATTGAGTAATTCCCAAATGCCTATATTAAGGGAACATTACATATGATATTTTTTGATTTTTTTAAAAAATCTTTTTGGGATTGATCCAGGCTCTTGGGAGACAAGTCTGCAGTATAACACTGCGGACGTGTGTGTATATACCCAAGGTGCCTATCCATTTTTTTTTTGTTTTTTTAAAAAATATTTTATGGTATATTTAGGGGATTTTAAGATTTAGAGGTTGGAATATAGTGAGTGTAAGTTAATAAGATTTCCCCTAGGGTTCAATCATCTCTCTTGGGTTATAGTGTTCAAAATAATCAATTTTAGAGTTTATGGGGTATATTATATGTATTTAACGTTTAAGATTTTAAAATTTAGATGTTGGATTATAGTAAGTTTAAGCTAATAAG
This sequence comes from Boesenbergia rotunda, assembly GCA_024364735.1. Lineage (NCBI taxonomy): Eukaryota > Viridiplantae > Streptophyta > Magnoliopsida > Zingiberales > Zingiberaceae > Boesenbergia > Boesenbergia rotunda. The sequence continues at coordinate 94,669 of JAGFNQ010000087.1, read as the reverse complement.
ATCTTAGAGTTCAGTCATCCTTCTTGGATTATAGTGTTCAAAATAATCAATGTTGAGTATTCACGGGATATATTATATGTATTTAAGATTTATAGGAGGAAATATTGATTTTAAAATAAATTAAAAAATAACAAACTAAGCCGCCTCCTATGCAGTTTGATTTTTTTTTTTAGAAAAAAAGAGTCGCCTTCCATCATATGGAAAGCGCCTTCAGTCACATCACACACAAGCGCTGCGTGAAGTTCGTAGCAGAGTAGTGCTCACACATATACACACGTGTGATTTTGATATGCTATGGATTAAGTTGTTGTGTGTCTATGTGGATCTGGGATGCTTGGATTGAATCCAAGTACTTGGATTCAAATCCAGACGTGCAGTAATATTTTTTTGGTATATTATATATATTAGTGTTTAAAATTTTAAGATTTATAGTAGATTTAAATTAATAAGATTTTACCTCTAGGATTCATATTTCTTTCTTAGGTTATAATGTTCAAGATAGAAAATTGTAGAGATTCATGAACTATATTATATGTATTTAGAGTTAAAATTTTCAGATTTAGGAGTTGGATTATAGTAAACCCTTTAGGATTTAGGTTTTGCTCTTAAGTTATATTGTTTAAAATAAACAAAATTTAGATGCTCGACTATAATAAATATATTTTGGATTTATATTTAAGAAATCTGAGATATCTAATTTTATTTAAAAAATATTTAATTGGGATGTCTAGATACAATTTAGATATGGATGCGCGGTGGATTCATCAAGATTATATATATATATATATATAACTTTTACAAGAATAATAAAATAAAACATTTTTATATAAAAAATATGATGACCTCTCATTTTTATATTATTTTCAAATAAAATATCCTTTTAATGATAATAACAATAAATTGGCATATGGGCAATGACAAAACCACTATTGTTGTTTAAAATAAACACGATAAATTAATAAATCATTAACAAGAACAAAAACTCTAATTTGGTTACAAATGTAATTTATAAATATTAATAGGGTTAATGCTTACTGTCGGTTGGTTTCTTTAGTTGTTGGATGTTTAAATACGAGGAGTCAACTGAAATTTTGCTAACCAAGCACCGCACATCTTCCTCACGGATTGACATCATCGTGTTAGCGATCCTTTCCCGATTATCTCGTATTATTAAAAGAGAGTTTAATAAAAATTTAAATTGACAAGTGAGGTGATAAAATTCCCTATGGAAATTTGACTCCTATTATTATAGTTATTTCTCATATATTTACCAATTGATTTTACCCGGAGTCATTGGAATTTGTATTGATAGTGGGGAAAAAATGATAATATTCATCTTAGGCGTCTTTCACAATTCATTTCCAAATTATATGGAAAGAAATAAATCACATATAATTATTAACCTGTATAATAATAATAATAATAGAAATGGTAAAAATTTGACTGCTAATATAGAAATTAATTTCTAAATTTCATAATGACAAGACTCCGTACAGTAAGCAATTATCCATCCCAAAAATATATATTTATTTTAATAGATTTTTAATCCATTTTTAACAGGGCAAAATAACTCTGGATGCCTGACTTTGTCACGTGAAGAATTATTATACTAAATAAAATATCTAATTTATCTATTTATATTTTATAGTGTAGCCGATTATATTATATCGCTTAAGTGAGTGATATTATTTTTTTCTCGGATCTGGACCGTTCGTCTTCCTCATCGATTTAATCGAACCGCTCGTTCGGGTATATAATCGATCAACGTCGCGTGGCAATGGACCCGAATCTCACGGAATCGTTTCCCGAGGCTGAGGCCGAGCCCTCCCCTCCTCCTCTGTTTTGCCAACGGATCTATCGTCGGAGATGGGACTAGAAGCCATGAACGCAGCTCCAAGGTCGGGGAGGAGGAGGAGGAGCAGCAGCTCCAAGGATTCAATGGCGAACAAACTGGATGCGAAGGATAATCCAAGCGCATCGAATCCGCTGAAGGAGCTCAACAGAGGCTCCTTCCCTCCAGTCGCCGCCTCCGGAGCATCCAAAGCTGGCCGCGTTAGGGTTCGCGATTCCTTTTCGAAAGAATCCCTCGCCGACGGATCGAAGACGGTGACGGGAACTCCCCGGTCGGCGCCTCCCAATTCGAAAAACGTCGCCTTCAACTCCAAGATCGCCGCGAAAGCCGTGCCTGGCAAGATGGGTTCCACCACGGAACTCCTCCGGAAGCGGAGCAAGAAAGATCCTTTCCCAAAAATCGATCTCGAGGCAGTGGACGAAGCGACGACCACACCGACTTCCTCTGCCACTCCTCCTGTTCAAGCTTCCATTTCGCCGGAGGTCCCCATGGATAGCTCCTTAATCACGCCTGCGTGTTTCGCTGCAGGCCATGTGATCGTCGGAGTGCACGACCGGAGGAAATGCAGGCCTAGAGGCATACTCTCCGTGGGCGGAGGAAGAGAACTGGAGACTCCAGAGTTCAACGGCGGAGTTGCCGATCCGATTAGGGTTTCCGCGACACCTCCGCCACCAGTCGGCGCTTCCATAAACTGGCTATCGTCGCCTGCAAAAAATGGAAATTTGGGTCATCGTCCTGCCGTAGCTTCCATTGATTGTCTACTTTCACCTGGCGAAGATGAAGAAGTGCCATCGCCTGAGCTTATGATTCTGAGAACTCCGACAACCGGCGACAGTGTCAGTCCCTTCTCTTCGATCCTAGAGAGAATTGCAAAGACATCCCAAAGCAAACATTCAACAAAGAACTACAATTTATGTGAGCCAAGGCCACATAGGCACAATGCAAATCGCCAAACGACATTCTCCGGGCTTAGTTTCCAGTTTGGATCGACCGAAACTTCATCAAACTCTCGATGGCTTTCCGACGACGAGGATGATCTCAACTGCCTCGAAGGAGATAGAGCAAGCTTGATATCTGATCACAAGGAAAGTAATGGGGGCAATGATCAAGATGGACACATTGCAGCAGCTGGTTTTGGATCTGTTGAATTTGTTCTTGAAGCTGAAAAAACTCGAGACAAAGGTCCCATACGCAGAGCACCGATTTCGTCAGCGGAATCCATCAGCATTCAGGGGATTGTGCTTGCAAGCCTCTGATGATTCTTACTTGTACTAGTTGAAGCTCCACTCCAGACTCCCTTCCTCGAAACGACTTATGAATCTCCAACTTCAATGCTGCAAAGAATGTGGCATATTACAGTGAGCTAGATCATCAGAGCAAGAACAAGGGCTATCTTCGAGTCATCCTACTGCTAGTAGTGCAAATCAACAACCACAACACTGGGACATCTTAAATTAGTAGCAACAGAATAACTAGTCGGAAACGACTGCAGGAGAGCCAAGCACGCGACATCATTCAAGAAGGGCACTGCAACTCTCATCTCCATCTAGTTCTATGAAAGTAACCTGAACTAGGTTTAGGTTCTATGCATATGAGCATAATTCCATACAAATTCTATGTCGTAGCTTCATCGACACTGTAATTCAAATGAGGTTCTTTGAAAATAAAAGTCACACTGAATCATCCATCGTCATCGCCAGTGACAGATCAGACACTAGTATTAGTTCTCTGGATCTTGCGATGTAATTCTCCAAGAAAGTCCATCTGCTCATATGATGCAATGAGACAATGTAATGAAGTTAAAAATATAGTGTGAGTCGACAAGATGGAGCAGAATAAGAACTTAATTTCATGCCTGCTGGGGAAACTTAGAGTGAACCCAGGACGATCCACTGGCTCCCGAGTACACAACTGGCTTTTCTGCAAAAGAAACAAAAGTGGATTAAGTTGATGTAAACAAAAGAATAATTGTTCCTTTTGTTTACATCCATTCAATCAGTATGAGAATCAATAGAGAAGGACTAGCAACTAGCACCACTGCTTGAATAAGCGAGTGACACAATAGAGAACGAGACTTTCAATAAGAGACTTACCATAATGGTTTTTGATGGAAAAAGAAAATATGGAAATTATAAAACTAAGTTCTCTTGTAGAACCAATGAAGGTAACAAACGGAAGTTGTTGAAAATTTTAAGTACGGTTCAAGGGTGATTCCATCAGGCAATGAAATTTGAGAAGATATGAGAAGAAAGCAAATTTCAGGAAGGAAACAGTTCATAATTCTGATACGATGTTGCTAAGCTAAAAATTATAATAGCGTTCTCTGAAATCATCCTTGGAATTGAAAGTTTACATGAGTAATAGCGGCAGGTCAAGAACAAGATTATGAGTTAAGTAAACAACCATAAATTTATATGATAAACAAAGGGGGGAAAAAACTGAAGCAGGACTACTCTTCTTTTACCTGGTTATCTTGACGAGCATATAGACCACTGAGCATAAAACATGAACTATATTCAAGTAGTCATAAAACCAAAGAAGCATGTGACTCACCAAGTACATCAGTGGATGGATCATCCAATAGATGCACAGCAGCGGCCCAACCTGGATATAAGAAAATGGCATTAACCGCAGGCACTTAACATAGAAATAACTTTAACATCATTAGTGCATAAGATCAGCTACTCTTTTGTTTGTGTAGCAGACGTAGAAAGTTGACAAGGAACCCACAGAAATAGAAGCACAAAAACAAAAAGGCGGCCTTTATTTTCAAATCATAAAAGAGGCACCCTGATTTTGCTTTTTATCAAAGGGGTCAACTATAGTAGTTAATTATAACCTCTTTATCCCAACTTCTTGAAAAGTGAGCAGTTTCATTGAATGCCAATGGAAATATATGTCAATATTCACTTTCCAACCAAGTTGGCTATTCCCAGATGGAGTTGGGAAGGTTTTTACCTCCAAATTAGCAAAACTAAACAGTTGCATATTCAAATGTAAATTACAATATATACTTGTTCAATTAAGGTGTGAAAGCTCTTTTGTAATAAATCTAGAGTTACAAAAATAATTAGAATAACATATGTTTCATATTAGAACAGCAAACATTTTCAGAAACTATTCACTCTTTCAGGTAAAGAAGGGTATATGGGTATATTACAAGTGGAGCGTTCTGTTGATAATAATTAAAATAGGGGCACCCATTTGATAATTTTGAAAATAAAGAAACCTCTTTTGATGTTTGCCCATAAAAATACCATAAAATAAGAGTGAAGTATTTTTGTCACTGAGAAAACTAAGAAAAGTTATGTCCATGATACAGGAGTGAACTCCAAACAAACATGCACCGACAGCAGACAGTGCTTCTGAAGAATTAAAGTCTTAGCTGAATAAGCAGAAACTATACAGAAGTTGCCCTTGTGATGAAGATCGAATATAGCAAGTAGTTTCCAGAGGATAATGGCTCTAATATAACAGTCTTGCAAAGATCCAGATTGAAGATCGGAAGAACCTAGTCAAGAATTATTTACACAAGGACAACAGTTCTTGAAAAATTAAGACTGGGGGCCATATGGAAAAAGAGCAATGATAGGGAGAGTGAAAATGGGAGAGTGAAAGCAAAGTGAATGACGTGACACTTTACATGCACACGTCTGATTATCGCTTGGACACCATCGGCGACCGAAGGCCGCCGCCCCGAATCAAACTATACCCTGGGGGGCACCGTGAATCCGTCGGAGATCGCTGCATGCAAAGTGCCACGTCATTCACTTTGCCTTTCACTCTTCCATTTTCACTCTCCCTATCATTTTTCATGGGAAAAACACAGAAAAAACTATTACAAAGCATTAGAACTCCATAAGATTCATGTAGAACTTCCGATAGCTCAATACCTTGTTATTGAAAAATTGATGAGGGAATATTGAGATTGCTATGAGTATTATTGAGAATTTGAGAATGATGCAAAGGGCCAATATGATATAACAAGCAGCTAAGGAGCACTATGATGACAAAATAAAAGGAAAAGCTTAAAATAATATGGTCATGTTCATACATGATTAATGCGATGTATTGGTAAAAGATGTGAGAGATTCATCTCCACTTGACATAAATGAAAGTGATCTAAAAGACATAGGCATATTGCTAGCCTTAATAAAGCTTAATAAGATCCAACTACAAGGTGTACTCTTATGTTGTGTTGACATAGAAGGGACCAAGTTCAGTAAAATAGGAGAGGGAAATGCATGCTGAGACATCTACTTTCAAATTGGCCTGAAGCTTCTGGCCAATTTTGGGCGGAAGAAAGAGGGAATTGAGTGTCAATAAGACAAAAATACCCTCTTATTCAATTGATGATAGTTCATTTAGAGGCAGCCTAGGCGTCAGCACTCCCATCGCCATAAGCTTCATAATGCTGGACAACATCTAGGCCAGCGACGCATCAAACAACACGCCCATGAACTCAACCATTCATCAATGCTGTCATTGCTGCCTTAGTAACTCATCTACACGTCTTGGCTGCAATGAACCTCGCCTCAGACCACCCATGAGTAGCTACAGACTCCTTTCCAAAGTCACAGCTTAGGTGAGCAGAAGAGGGAGGACAATTCCATTTAGAAGGATCAGGATGAACTAAAAGGCAATCTCACAGATGCGGTTCTGTGATTTAGAGGTATATATATATATAAGGATAATTAATTCTGCAAACATTTAGGATCTAAGTGCGTTGGAATGGAGGGAAGGTTGAAGAAGAGGTATGCAAGTGATATTTTTCATTAACGCATTTTCCTTCTTCCTCATCTATGTAAACAACATTTAATCCATTCTCTCCAGGTTTCCCTCCTCCCCTCCCTTTCCTTTATCTTCAATCAGGATAAATCATATTATAAAGTAAGACCTTTCAACCACATAAAAAAAATGGATTACATAACCAGAGAAAGGTTACTGCATATTCTATTAACTAAGATGTGGCCAAGCCAATGGCACAATTACACTAATACAAAGTAAAGTTGATTGAAAAGAATTATGAAGAATTCTAATTTCTAATAAGTAAGAAATGCAAATGCCCACTTACGTTCAGCTAAAAATTGCACAGCCTCACTGGATGAACACCCTTCTAGAGGAATTAACTTAGAACGAGTGTTTTCATTTGCAATATTACTGATGGGGATCTCTCCGCGCTCTACTGCAGTAAAGTTCCTAGGATAAGATGCATGATTCCTTTCACCTTCAGATGCCTGTGAGTAATTAGGTTTATCATATCTATCTGTGCAAGACAACAACAGCCAATTAATTGTCAAAATATAATAAATACAGAGATATATAATATTAACTATACAGGAAAGCAGTTACGTATTATGCATGAAAAATTTTGCATGGCCAAATCATCTGGGGCTCATGGATCCAAAGTGAGCAATTTATTTACAAGAAAAAGATGAGAGATGATGAAACACTTTCTTTCAGATGAAATTGATTGGATATAGCTTCCAAATATTCAGACTTTTGCTTCCATATCTGCTAATTTTGTATCATGAAGTGAAGGACTAAAAATCTACATCGCATGTTAATTGATATGATTCAATTAATGCACTAGCATACTGTTGTGAGGTGCAGGGGTAATTAGGTTTTTTCTCTCTATCTTGTGCCATTAGGGTTTTGCAGAGTCTTTTCTATATGACATAATTAATATGTCTTTAGAATTAGTTAATTTTAGAATTGGTCAATTGACTAAGTCCCCATAAACATCTATATATTTTGTATTCTTCATTGCACATAAGATATGAAAGATTATTTTGGGATTATATCTCTTTTTCTTCTTTCCAACACATACTAATACTGTTTTTTGTCATTCTAAGACATCCATACAAAGTAGGAATACTGCTAGTATGCATTATGCTGAGAAGTGTAAATTCACCAATATCTCCATAAATTCTTTCAGGTAATATTTCCTTAATGAATATCAGCCTTAATGCAGAATATTCATTATTTACATTTGGAAAACATTTGCTGAGAGAGAGAAATAGAGTTTCATTCTTTTACTACTACTTTTCTTTGAGTTCCTAGATGAAATTGTTAAAGAAGAAAATTCAAATGGACGTGTAGGGAAGGCAGAAGAAAATTCAAATGGACATGTAGGGAAGGCATATGGGAAAATAAAGGTTGATTTAAATTTAGAAACAAAATGAAGAAGCTTGCATGATTTTGAATTTTCCAGCATCTTATGATTTTTAATTGTTGGTAACAGAAGGTGAATCCATCCATCAATGCACAGGGGAGAAATGCTCATAATAAGATATAGAAAAAAGATTTTTAAAAACAATATTTAGTATGGTTATTATTATTCATGACCTTTTCTACCCAAACTATCAATCCCCTTAGAGTGTATGGTTGATCTGGTACAAATCTAACTCCTATTTAATGGAGAATGATCAAAATTCTATGAAATCGTGCATAAAAAACTGAAACAAATAAATGTATTAACATAAAGAATAAATAGTTCTCAGATTCATGAGCATTGATTTGTAGTCACTGATCAACAAAGATCCAATAGAATACCAGGAGCATTACAGGATTGCAATTGTTGGCACAAAAATTTGCCAATGGAAGAAGAGTAAGTAGATATAATATGTTAGAATAAAAGGAAAATTAGGGGGCGTTTGGTTTGTTTCGTTTTCCATTTTCATTTTCCATTTTCATTTTCCAGAAAACCGTATTTTCTAGTTTTCTGAAAAATGACTTTTTTTCATTCTCCAGTTTTCCAAAAAACGCTATGTTATTTTCTGGAAAGCAAAGCTGGAAAATGCAAACCAAACATGTTTTCCAGAAAACCGTATTTTCTACAGAAAATGAAAATGAAAAACAGACTGGAAAATGCAAACCAAACGCCCCCTTAGGTTCTAAACCTTGAGAGACCCATGTTTATTATTAATATATGTAAAGTTTATGCTTTATTAATATACGCAAAGTTTTCTTCTTTACAGATTAGAAGGCATTTGTGCTAGAATTGAAACTAAAACATGAACATAAGGATCAAATAGCCACAAATCCCGTGGTACCGGGAAGACGCTAAGACCCATATGATGCCCATCAATTGACATGCCACAAAAGCTACCTTTAAACGGCCATAAGTGGACCGGAAATGGTCAAAACACTAAAGAACCAACGAATCTCAACTAAGGAACGTGTAGAGTTAGAAAGGTGCGATACCTCCAGCTCCAGACTTGCGCCGATTGAGGGACCGATTCCTGCAACACCAAGGAGCAAAAAAAAAAAAAAATCGAGGCATCAGGGGACTCCCAGTGGCTAAAACGATAGGAAATTGAACGAACAACAGTCAGGCGTTCCCGGATCGATCGACCGCATCAACAACCGAAGGAAAGCGAAGCAACTGACCTGGGAGGAGGAGGTGCGAAACGCTTGGCGTTCTCAGGGTCGGTCTCCAGCATATTAGCCGAGAAAGCGAAGAGAAGCCGGCGATCGAGGGAGAGAGCGCGCGCACCACCCGCCCCCCTTCCTCTCTCTCACGGCGCCCCGGAGCGAAGTCTCGATTGGAAAGGAAGAAGAAAAACGAGAAGCCAATAAATCTGTGAAACCATGTGAATTTATTAAAATAAATTATAAAAAAGTTTAATGAAATAACTAAATTATTGGAACAATAAAAAAAATATCGAAAAAAATTTCAAAAATTGAATAAATTCAAAATTTATTTTATTTTATTTTTATCAATTTTAAATAAAAATTAATATTCACAATAAGAAAATTATGCGCTATCATACTTATAGTGTAGATATTTTTAAAAAAAAACATCCATCTTTCCATTTTTTTTAATAAAAAGCACCCACCAATCCGACATAATAATTTTTAAATATACCATTAAATATTATTATTTTATTGTACATATTAAACCTGAAATCAGTTATATAAATATTACAAATTTATAGGATACTTTTATAACTGTTATAATATAAATATTATTGAATAATACAGTATAATAATTATGAACTTGTAAATATTATAATATAAATATTGAATGAGCAAGTTAAATTTATATTATATCAGTTATAAAAATATAATTATTTGTATTATAATAATTATGAAATTATATATAATATAATATGAATGTTGATGAACTGATCGATTCCGTTCGGAACGATTCAAGCACTACAAAAATAACAAGCACTAGCGACGGACTATTAAATAAGTCCGTCGCAATTTGCGACGGATATATAGTATCCGTTGCCAAATATTCGCGCCAAGTCAAAAACCTGACTACAACGACGGACCTGGTCAACGTCCGTCGCTAGTGCGACGGATAATATAAAATATCCGTCGCTAATTGTAAGCGACGGGTCAAACCGCCTCACGATAGCGACGGATTGGTCAACGCCATCGCCGATTTGCGACGGGCAAGTTGTCCGTCGCAAAATTTCTAAAAAAAAGGGCGACCGGCCCTTCCCCGCGGAGACGCAAACCCTAGCGACGGTATTTTTCTCCTCCAGCGATTCTCCGGCGATACTCCTCCGGCGAACCTCCTCCGATCCCAGGTACGCTAGCTAACCCTCCTCCGACGTCCTCCGGCGGCCTCCCGTGTCCTCGCGCGGCCAGGCGCGGCCGGTCGCGGGGCAGTGCATTCGGCGCCGCCTGCTGCGACTTGGCGCCGCCTGTCGCGGCTTCGCGCCGCCTGTCGCGGCTTCGCCGCCTGTTGCGGCTGCGCCGCCTGCCGCGGCCGTGCGCCGCCTGCCGTGGCCGCGCGCGCCTGCCGCGCGGGCGCCGCCTGCCGCGGCAGCGCCGGCTGCCGTGCCTAGCATTAATCTAATTAATTAATGAAATTAATTAATTAGATTAATTCAATGTTTTAGATTAATTTAATTAAATTGATTAATTAACTAATTGTTTGATTTATTGTTTGAATTAATTGAATTGAATTTGATTATGTTTGATTTATTTTAGGTTAGATGATTAATTGGTTAGATGATTAATTGTTTGTTTAATTTTTTTAAACCTTTCTCTTATCGTGGTTAGATGATTAATTGTTTGTTTAATTAGATTAATTGATTAATTAATTAGATATTGTTTGATTAATGTTTGATTAACTGTATAAATAATTAGATTAATTTGCTGATAAATTCTTTGATTGCTTAGAATAATTGATTCACTATTTATATAATATTTGATTAATTAGATGTATTTTGTAGTATATCATCAATATCATATTTTCATATGCATGGATGATAATATTTGTGGTTTGATTAAATTGTCTTATTTGAATTCAGATACAATGTATCCGAACAAGGCATGGATGTATAATAGGTTAGACAATGGATTTATCCGTGACGAATTTTTTGCTGAAGTGGAAGAATTTGTTAACTTTGCAAAGTGTCATCCTGAGTGTTTGAATGACACAGAGTTGAAGTGTCCATGTAATCAACGCAAATGTAGAAATACAGCTTTCCGTGATGAAGATACAGTGAAAACTCATATCGGCAGGTATGGGTTTGTTCCAGATTATTACAACTGGTATTGTCATGGAGAGCCGTATGTATATGAATTTGGTGGACCTTCCGTTGCATCATCATCGAACTCAATTGGACCAGAAACATCATATAACCCTGCTGATGCAATGCAATCAATGGTTTACGATGCAATGAATGATTTTGATCAACCAAATGTAGAACAAGTACCTACTTCTGATGTTCAGAAAATGTATGACATGTTAAAGGCTAGTGAAAGAGAATTATGGGAAGGTATTCCTTCTGGTCATTCTCAATTATCTGCTACTGCAAGATTATTGAATATGAAGGCAGAACATCATTTCTCAGAACGATGTTATGATGACATATGTCAACTTATGTCAGAGTTGCTTCCAACTGATAACTGCATGACTGATAGTTTCTACAACACTAAAAAACTAATCAGAGACTTGGGTTTGCCAGTTGAGAAGATACATTGTTGTGTCAATAATTGCATGATCTTTTGGAACCAAGATAGTGAATTGATGGAATGCAAAATCTGCAACCATCCCCGTTACAAGCATGGTGTTCGCATGGTAAATCAGAAGAAGAAAAAAAATATTCCTTACAAAGTCATGTATTATTTTCCTTTGACTGCTAGACTCCAACGGTTGTATGCATCAGCAGCAACAGCGAGTCATATGATTTGGCATCAAAACCATAGACATGATGGAGACATTATGTGTCATCCTTGTGATTCCCCTGCATGGAAACATTTAGATTCAACATTTTCTTCCTTTGCTATGGAGCCACGTAATGTCAGACTTGGACTTTCTGCAGATGGATTTCAGCCATTTGGAAGTTATGGACAACAATATTCATCGTGGCCTGTTATCTTAACACCATACAACTTACCACCATGGATGTGCATGAAAGATGAATTTATGTTTCTTACTGTTTTAATTCCAGGTCCTCAAAATCCAAAAGGGCACATAGATGTTTTTTTGCAACCTTTGATAGCTGAGCTGAATTATTTATGGAATATAGGCTCAGAGACGTATGACATTGCTACAAAGTCAAACTTTTTAATGCATGCAGCATTGTTATGGACTATTAGTGATTTTCCTGCTTACTCAATGTTATCAGGATGGAGCACAGCTGGAAAGTTAGCATGTCCACATTGTATGAGTCAGTCAGATGCATTTTCTTTGCCATGCAGTGGCAAGATTTCATGGTTTGATAATCATCGAAAATTTTTACCTCTTGATCATCCGTTCAGAAGAAATAAGAAATATTTCAAAAGGAATGAAGTAGTTAGGAAACTACCTCCATTTGGGATGTTAGGCGAAGAAGTGTTAAATGAAATTGATAGTTATGGATTTCTACCAGTATATCAGGATGGATCAGATGATATCAACAAGTATATTGTTAGGGTCAACAAATGTGGTTGGAGGAAAAGAAGTATTTTTTGGGAGCTTCCATATTGGAAATATTTACTCATTCGTCATAATTTGGATGTGATGCATATTGAGAAAAATTTCTTTGATAACATCATTAATACTGTCTTAAATGTGCATGGGAAAACAAAAGATACAACAAAATCTCGTGAAGAATTGAAACAATTAGTTAGCAGGCCTGAGTTGCATCAGAATGAAACAACTGGTAAATATCCCAAGGCTTGTTATACATTGGACAAAGAAAGTAAGCAAGCATTATGTTCTTGGTTGAAAAACATAAAATTCCCAGATGGATATGCCTCTAATATGTCTCGTTGTGTGGATACCAATAGATCTAAAATGGTTGGAATGAAGAGTCATGATTGTCATGTGTTCATGCAAAGATTAATTCCAATAGCTTTCCAAGAATTACTTCCAAATAATGTTTGGCAAGCACTTACAGAATTAAGCCTTTTTTTCAAAAATCTGACTTCCAGAGTTGTTACGGCAGCAGATATGTTACGCCTTCAGACAGAGATTCCTTTAATACTATGTAAGCTTGAGCGAATATTTCCACCAAGCTTTTTTGATTCAATGGAGCATTTGCCGATTCATTTACCTAGTGAGGCACAGGTTGGTGGTCCTGTACAATACAGATGGATGTATCCCTTTGAAAGGTTTCTTAGAAAATTAAAGAATAATGTGCGTAATAAAGCAAGAGTTGAGGGATCAATATGTAATGCATATCTGGTTGAAGAAGCAAGTTCATTTTGCTCCTATTACTTTGCTGAAAATGTGAAAACCAGACATCGAAAGTGTCCACGCAATCAAGATGACATTCCATCAGTTGACCCAGACATTCTTTCTATCTTCAAGTATCCTGGAAGAGCAATGGGTTCAACTCTATCTAGACGGTTAAATGACAGAGAATATCATGCCGCCAGGACATATATCCTCTTAAACTGTGAAGATGTCAAACCATACCTAAGGTATTATCTCATGTTGTAATGAAATTAATATCAACTAATATAATCAAATTTCTAGTATGATATCAAATGAACTTATATCTCAGGTTATACCAAGAACAGTTGTACATTCAAAATCCATCGATAAGTGCAAATGAGGTAGATCAAAAGATAGAAGAAGAATTTGCATTTTGGTTTCAAATCTATGTAAGTGAGTTAATATGCAATTTTTTTTACAATTCTTGATTACTTATTAATCTAATAAGTTCACCCAACACTATTATAGGTCAATGATGACCGAATTGCAAATGTAGAAGACGACAGAATTAAAAATCTCGCATTTGGACCTCTTCGTACTGTCACAGTCTACTCGGGTTATTACGTGAATGGATACAGATTTCATGTGAGGCAACGTGATTCAGGGATGCTAACGTATAATTCTGGCATCAGTGTCAAAGGATCAACAAACAATAATGATAATGAATTTGACTATTATGGCAAGCTAGAGGAAATTATCGAAGTTGAATACCCAGCGTTGCCTTTCAAAAGATGTGTACTATTCAGGTGTTCTTGGTATGATCCAACACCAAGGACGGGCACAAGGAAACATCGGTTATACAATTTAGTTGAGGTTAATTCAAGCAAAAGATTCAACAAGTTCGAACCTTTCATTTTTGCAGTGCAAGCTGGTCAAGTATTTTATTTGGAGTACCCAACTAAGAGAAGACGCCCTAGTGAATGGCTTGCTGTATGTCAAATGAAGCCTAGGTCAACAATTGAAATGCCAAATACGATCACTAGCCAAAACTCCGATGCTTATCAAAATGAAGAAGTTATAATCAACTCAGTTGATTCAGAAATACAATCAGTATCTCAATTACTTATAGATGAGAATGTCTCTGACGAGGAAATTGATGATGGTGAAATATCTAGCAGTGAGGAGGTCAATGTATCAACGGATTCAAGCGATGAAAACTTGCATGTTAATTTAGTTCCATCAGATTAGGATGAGTTTGATGTATTGAACATTAACTAACCTGAGTTTGTATTAAGATGAGTTGTTAATTTAGATCAATCTGCTTGTATTGAACAGTTTTATACGATGCTTGATTATCCCTTTGCTAGATGTATTTGCATTTTCTTCATTAGTGGAGATTTCCATTTGCTAGATGTATGTCTCATTGCAAAGATTACCTATTATGCTTATCTGCTTAAACTTTGTGTATAATCAGGTACCATGGCCGCACCCCGTGATCAGCAGATTAGACTTTCAGTCGTAGGTGACAGGTATAACTATTCTTCTTATATATTTTCTTACAGAATTTGCTAATATATTTTATTTTTTCCTACAGTTTCATGCCAGATGCGCATCAGGTATCATCTTATATTTCTAAAAAATTTAAAGAAAGACTGTCACCTTCTACGACATGGGGTCACATTGAAACTGATTTGAAAACATTCTATTACGGGGAGTTTTTAGTAAGTAGTTTAGATGTATATTTAATTTGATATTTTGGATACAGATTTCACCTTCTAACCTTCTTATATATTTTTTTTACAGAAACGGTATACCTGGGAGGAGGGTGCAGAGGAGCAATTCAAGAGGACCTGGAATGCCTACTGCTCCAAATTATACAGGGACATGCTATACAAATGGAGAAAGAAGGCTGATAGGCCTACAGATGTCCCTGAGGCGATTTGGGCAGCATTGCGAGCTGTCTGGGATGCCCAGCACTGGCAAGAGAATGCTGCGATTGCTCGAGGCAATCGCAATTCAGAGGTTGCTGGCCCCAGCACGGGATCCACGAAGCACACTGCTGGATCCCGTTCCATTGTCCAGCATGCCAGTGATTTGGTAAGTAGTTTTTATATAGATTCCTATTAAAGGCATTTAGTATATTTTTCTGGATGTGTCTAAACATTATATTTTGTGTTTATAGGCTGCTGAGCTACAGAGACCTCCCACTAGTTGGGAGTTATTCAGCAAGACCCACAAGAAAAAAGATGGGTCTTTTGTCGATCGTCGCTCCCTAGCAATCAATGTAAGTGTATTAATTATATTTTATTTGTTTTGACATTTTATATAGACTAATTCAATTTTTTATTTCACAGGAAGCAATGACCACTAGAGTTTCTGAGGCACAGGCGTTTCAACCTGCTGCAGAGGGGGACGATGCACAGCCTCTTTCCACCGACGATGTGAATCGGATTTACTTTGATGTCGTCGGTGGGAAGAGGAAGACCGCTTGCTACGGCCTGGGCTCTCAGGCAAAGGTTACATATGATCAGATGAGAGCTCCAGGGGTTAGGGGTCGTCCAGCATCCTCCTCCTCTACCTCTAGTGAGGTTCGACAGTTGCGGGAGGAAAATGAAGCCCTGCGGACTCGACTCACGTCGATAGAGTCGACGTGTGCCGGGAGGGACGCAGAATGGGCTAAGACAAGCGCAGAGTGGGCTCAGAGGGATGCAGAGTGGGCTCAGAGGGACGCTGCGAGGGATGCTGAGTTGAGAGATTTGCGGGCTCGCCAGGCAAATACTGATAATATATTACGTCATATGCAAGCTTTTGCAGCTACCCTATCGCCGATGACACAGATGCCAGCCATTCCCGCCCCTCGTATTGACGCTCCCGATACACAGATGTCAGCCGCTCCCGCTCCCGCCCATCGTTTTGAGTCTCAGGAGACACAGGATCCTGAGCATCCCACAGAGGAGTAGAGATATTATAGTGGTAAGAGTCATTTTTTCCCCTAATTTTTTTCAGTAACAATGTATTAAGTTATTATATCCATAATAACTTGTTTTCTTATTACTCCATTTATGTTTACAGATTCTACATTATCAGAGTTGAGTTCAGATTTTTTGCTTGAAAGGTATGAATATTCGATATTATTCCTTTATTCTTTCGTATTTAGTAGTTTTCATTTACTTATTTAATATTATTAGAGTTATCTTCTATTTGTTATTTTTCTTCTATTAGATCGAGTTATCTTATCATTTGTTATTTCTTATTGTTATCAATTTAGATTTATTTCTGTATTAGATTTCTTTCTAATGTTTTTATCTTCTATTATGCAGGAATATTTTTCCTTTCCATCCAGTATTGACTCTGATATTCATGTACGTAATGATTCTCTACGAACCTTTCATTTTTTATATATGTTTATTTTCTTTTGATATATACATTTAGTTGGTTGAAAATTGTATAAGTTTTGATACATCATATGGATACGTATGGTTACTCTGTTACATTTGGATACATCATATGTTTAATCATTTACATCATATGGATACGTATGATTTACTCTGTTACATTTGGATACATCATTTGTAAAATTTTAGTCTTGTTTCAAAGTTTCGATTGTAACAGTTTAGAAATTAAACTTTGGAATGAATAGTGGATTGAATGTATACTTTTGTAAATAATTGTTTGGATTGGATTGAATTCGAAACAAATGTTCTGAATGTTTCGATTGTTATGAATGTTTAGATTGTAATTGTGAATATTCGGATTGTTCTGAATGTCTGGGATTGTAATTGTGAATGTTTGGATTGTAAGTGTAATGTTTGGATTGTAATTGTGATTGTTGGATTGTTGAAATATAGATTTCTGTTTCATATTTGTATATGGTATTGATGTATAACAGGGAAGGTCAAGAAACAGATGGGCGCTGTGAAAATTTTCCATTATTAGCGACGGATTTTTAAATAATTCCGTCGCTATTTGCGACGGATATTTGACTTTTCCGTCGCTAAAACAGTCAAATAGCGACGGGGTTTGACCATATCCGTCGCTATTACGATATATTAGCGACGGACATTGACGTAATCCGTCGCTACCCCATAAAGTTTGCGACGGATAATTGACCATCCGTCGCTACCATTTTCCAGGCCATGTCGACCCCCTTTTGGGGTGTTAGCGACGGGGTTAATTATCCGTCGCTAATATAGCGACGGCGATCATATAATATCCGTCGCTAATCATGCTCTGCGACGGGTTCTCAGCCGACGGCGGCAAATCCGTCGCTAATCCGTCGCTATCACTGTTTAGCGACGGAATAGCGACGGATTTTGTCCGTCGCTAGTGCTTGTTATTTTTGTAGTGAGTGCTCTGATACCACTGTTAGATCTCGAGCATGAATACATTTTAATGAAACGAATACCATTCTATTAGATTGCGAAATACAAAACTTACAGTGATCGGATCTCCTTTTTCTCTTCTTCTTCTGCTTGCTGTCACTAGAACGTCACCGAGAACTCCTTCTCCTCTGCTTGCTTCTTCTGTTTGCTGTCACGAGAACGTCACTGAGGACCGATCCCAATTAGCCACAAACCAAATCCCTCGTGTAATGCTCCTTCGTCTGCTCGCCTCTCTATCGCGTCACCTTTGGATAGCATTTGGACGCAGCTTATATAGGAGGAAGATATCTCTTCCTCTACCTTAATCAATACCTCCATCAATGGCGGTTTATGAAGGCTTTGAATGTTTTAAGCGTTGGAAGCTGAAGAGGAGGAAGCGTTTCTTCCTCTTCCGTAACTTCCCGTAACGCTAACAGTGCCGACCCTGGAGACACGTGCCATCTCCGCCGAGCGAGCCTTGCGCTTCCTCGAGCCGACGAAATCGGTGGACCCAGCTGTCACCTCCACAACCGGTGCAGATATGGTGGAGCGGTGGTCGTTGGCTCGTTGCTGGAAGCGTCGCAGTGATGGGCGAGCCGTAGATGGTCCAGGAAAGCGTTTTCGACTTCGTCGGTGACAGTGTTGGGTTCGAGCTCGAAGCTCGAATATGGAGGAGGAAGAAGCCGTGGTGGAGGGGGGGGGGGGGGGGCGGCACCGCCGACGAGGAGGGCATTGAATTGAAGTGCTGCGGGTCAGTCAGTTCACGCTACCGCGGAGTGCATCTGCCACTCTCACTCCATCACTCGGTTGCTTAAAAGGTCGGAATTCAAATCGTCAACTTATTTCTCATTGTAATAAAATATTTCCGTAAAATATTTTGAGATTTTAAAATTTGAGGGTAAAGTGACAATGTTAAAAGATGTTTTAGGGCATCTCCAATCTATACACTAAAATATTAAATTAATATAAAACTCACACCAAACCACTCCAATCAATACATCGAAACCTATTGCAAATTTAGTATGGTGATGCACTATTCATGACACCATATTTATTGTTGGAATTTTTTAATTTTTTTTATATTTAAAAATTCTTATTATATTATATAACCAATAAAATCAAATATAATATATATTATTAAATATTATATTACTAAATATCATTAATAAAAATTAATTTATAATTGTTATTTTTCCATCATTATTTAAAAATATTAATTATTTATTATAAATATAAATTAAAAAATATAATAACGTATTTTAATTTTATTAAACATAATAATTTAATAAAAAAATTATGCATATTTTAATTATAATTATATTTATAAATTATATCACTAATTTCAAAACAAATATAATAAAATAATTAAAATTTTGGTATACATAAATGTAAAATACGCTATCTATTATGAAGACAAAGAAACCTATATTATCCTTCGAAATATATTAATTGATCATTTATGAGAGGTGTATAGTAATTTTGAATGTTAAATTTTCATAATCTTGTATGTTGAATTAAGTGTTATCGTTTATTTTAAATAAAAATTAATAATTATGTTAATTGTGTGTGATTTTAGAATATTTGTATATAGATTATTTGGATGTAAAATTTTTAAAAATTAACTTATTAAAAAAAATAAAATATTAATTTTAAATATAATACGTATCATGTAAAGATTATTAAATTAAAATTTATGTGGAAAAGATTATTAAATTAAAATTTATGTGGATAATTAAATTTTGAATAAGACAAAATAGAATATTCTAAAAAATATTTTTTTTTGGTGTGATATGGTATTAGTGAGTTGGAACTGAAATAGTGTTAGATGTTAAAATTTCATTATTTTAATGTGAAATTACATCAAATATGATGTTTTGGATTTTTGACGATCTAATAAATTGAATTGCATGAGCCAAATCGAATTGCAGGGATCTTTGAAGAATAACAAATGAATTAATAAACAGAGTTTCGTTGTGAATTCTCTTGCAGGAATCCATTAAACAATCACCGGCGAATGGCGTTGTAGCCGTCACGCCTCCCTATTCCTCCGCTCCGGCACGAGATCTCCTCCACATCCCAGATGCACTGCTGCTCCCCCGTGTACTGCTGCACCACCAGCACCGATGCTGTCGCCGAGAACTCCGCCGACACCAACAGATCCCCAATCGGACCCAGCTCCTTGAACTCCACGAAGTTCGACAAACTCGCCAACAGCACCGACGTTGAATCTCCTCCCGGCGCCCGACCCACCATGTACAAGTTGTGTGCGCCACCCATCTCCCTGATCGCGGCCACTGTTTCCTCGCAGTCCGCCACCACCCTCTCCTCGTACTCCACCGACGGACGGCTGGCGTACTGATGCCTGAACTCCCGTACGTACTCGTCGTCGATTCGTTGCTCCACCCTGGCCATCGATATCGCCGGAATCGCCTTGGGAGTGTGTGACTGGTCGACCGCCATGAACCGCACCAGTGTGAGGTGGACCCCGGGCCTATTCGAGAAGCGGCTAGCGTAGAGGAGCGCCTCCCGGTCGTGGGGCCCGCCGAAGAAGAGGAGCGCCACGCGGTAATTGCCGAGTTTGGAGTCGAGGTCGACCAGTTGACCGCGGTCGACGAGGACCGCGACGGAGCAAGGCGCTCCGGCGAGGATGCCCTGGTTGACGCTGCGCACATTGGAGTTGATCTCCTCCATCTCGCCGTCGACGGTCAGCAGGCGGTGGAACGGTAGGACGACGAGGGTGGCACGGTAGCCCTCGGCGATGCGGAAGACGTCGTCGGCCATGGAGGAGTAGGAGGAGACGGCGGTGAGGGTCGAGACGGTGGCGTTTGCGGACCGTTGCTGGAACCTCTGGAAGGCCAAATTGATGGGCTGCGAATCCACTTGGTTGTCCAGCCCAGACGACGTCGTGGCGTGAATGTCCCCAATCGGAAGAGTGCGTTGGCCGTCGGCGGCGTCGTGGACGATGAGCATTGCTGGAGCGGAGCCGGTGAGCTCAGCAAGGTGGACGGCGCAGACTGAGAGCGGAAAGTGGTTGGCAAGGTGGAGGAGGCTGGTGATGGAGGGGGCGTTCCGGACCGTGTGGAGGCAGGCCACGACGCGCAGGTCGGAGTCGAGGCCAGAGAGTTGCAGGTTCCGATTCTTGTATGTGGGAGCAGGAGAGCGGCGGAGCTTGCGCTCTTCGATCGCCGTCAAGATCGGCCTCACCATGGCCGTGGAAACCACCGACGAAATCAATAGAAGTCCGTGTATCTTGTCATTAAAGATCTGCTTCCATATTGCCACCACAGCGGATTTCGTTAAATTTTCATTGCAAATTAGTTGTTCTATTGTAATTTTGTGTTCTGAATCACCTCTCGATCCTTGCCCGCGTTCAGGATTATAATCTCCAAGGGTCCAATCGTATTCATCAACGCCCCGATCGACAATCCCTCTGTGTGCGGCAGGGAAAACAGGGGCGACACGAGCATGCCTGCCCCCAACTTTGCCAGCATCCCCACAGCCACGACACAAAGCAAATTCACCGTGTATTGCTCTGGCTCGCCCTCTAGTTGCGTCAAGGCGTCCAGAACGTCGATCGCGTGGGCAGTGCTGATGATAGTGAAAGGTAGCAGGGCACTGATGATGTAGCTCTCGAGTCTCTGCGTGAGCGCCGCAGTGAGCGGCCCCCTGGGCACCGCCAGTCCCAGCACAAGTACACCCAAGGCAGGGTGGAAGCCGATGACCGCCGCCGATATCCCCGCCGCTGGTACTAAGCCGATCACCAATCCCATGACTTCGATTTTCACGGACTCGGACGCGGACGTCCTCCTCCCCAGCCACACCAGCAGCGGCCTGATCATAAACGTGAACGCCGCCACGTGGCATGCGCCGGCGAGAAC
Source organism: Boesenbergia rotunda (assembly GCA_024364735.1). Classification (NCBI taxonomy): domain Eukaryota; kingdom Viridiplantae; phylum Streptophyta; class Magnoliopsida; order Zingiberales; family Zingiberaceae; genus Boesenbergia; species Boesenbergia rotunda. The sequence goes on along the minus strand of JAGFNQ010000087.1, from coordinate 72,970 downwards.
CATCCATAGCGGTGCCAGAGCCTCAGCGGCAGACCCGACGAAGGCGAAGCACACCGCGAGGACGATCCAGGAGGTCACGTCGGCCACCACGGCCGCCGGGAGCACGACCTGGCCGATCTCCCCGTTGGGGACCTTGACTTCGGCGAGGAGGCGCGCCATGATTGGGAAGGCAGGAACAGAGAGCGCGAAGCCGAGGACGAAGGTGAACGAGGCCTGCTGCCTTCCGGAGGGTTTGAAGCTGCCGTCTTCCATCGGGGCCTTCAGGCCAAGGACAACGATGGCAATGACGACGGCGAGGAATGGGAGGACGACGGTGGCGGCGGCCACGGGCAACACCATCTCGCTCTTCTCCCTGATTAATTTGTCATCGAGTCGGATGGCGACGAGGAAGACGTAGTAGATGAGTCCCAAGAAGCCGAAAATTTCCACCAGAGAAAAGCTCATCGGCGGGAAGATCATCTCGTACAGAGTCATCGACGTCAGCCCCGAATCGCCCTGGAAAGCGATCTTATTGGTGATCGTCGGACTCAATAGTAGAGCAACCTTTGTAGCATCAAAACCGATTAGAAAATTAGGAATTAAACACCCTTGAAATGCTCAAATCATTACAGGAAAAATCAACGTAGAAATTTACAATTAAGTCGGCCACAATTCCGGGCTGGTTGAAGGGCTTGAGGATATAGCCGACGGAGCGGGTGACTATCAGAATTACAAGACACTGAATGATCATGAGAGAAAATTTGTAATGAAATAAGTCGGAAATTGTGACACCATTGTCCCTCCATAACCCGTCCATGAAAATGTTATCTTCATACTGGAGACTCGACGTGTTCACCGACACCACCATTTGGACGCCGACGGTGCAGAGAAAATGGAGAGGAGAGGTTGTGGATTGATTGACAAGAGGCCTGATGGAAGAAGGATGGTTGTCGCTGCTTATTTATTAACAACAAAAAAATATATTGCCTCGGTGGTTTGAGCACCGTAACCAGCGAAGTTTGTTACGGACAACGTTGAAGCCGTCGGTTGTAATTTCTGTTAAATATAACGTGAGAAACTTTCAACATATTTAATGTCATCACACAAAAGTACAGACAAGTTCGGAAGCTCAATATCCGTCTCCAACGCTTAAAATTTTGAGCTGCTTCATATCTATGGGTTACTTTAATTGATTTTTTCGATAAAATTTTAACATCTACATAGGAGTCAAAATATGGAATGCATATCACCGTTAGACTTTTTGTAATCTAAAAAATTCACAAGACCTGAATTTATTGCAATATGAGGTCTCTAGTTGATTATTTTACCCACGACGTCCGACGTTTAAGGTTGAGTTGATTTTTTTATAACATTTTAATACCTCAGGATAAGTTGAAATAAATAATGGATTCCATATTTAAATTCCATGCAATCTCAAAAATTTATAGGAACTTAAATAAGTACAATCAGAACTACCTAGGTATATCAATGGCGCGGCTAGGTAAATCGATAAAAACTCATGTTGAGCTTTATATAATTCCATATCAGGCCCAATTTGAGCCTGATATGATTTTATATCAAGCTCAATGTTAGCTGATATTTTCGATAAAATTTTAACATCTACGAAGAATCCGAAATATGCAATGAACGACACCGTTAGACCCCTTACAACTTCAAAAATCCACGTGACCTGAAATGCTTACAATTTAAGTTCTTTAGTTTTTTTTACTCACGACATTCGACGTTTAAAATTTAGTTAATTTTTTTGATAACATTTTCATACCAAGTCAAAATAAATAATGAATATCAAATTTAAACTTCTTACAATATCAGAAATTCACAAAAATTAAAATGGGTGCAATCAAAGTTATCTAGATTCATCATTGGGTTTTGATTGAAATCCACTGATGGAAAAAATATCAGGCCCACGTTGGACCTGATATGAAAAAATATCAAGCCCAATGTGGGCTTAATATGGAATCATATCAATATGGGCCTAATATAAAATCATATCAAGTTCACGTTGGACCTAATATAAAAAATTTCATACCCAATGTGTGTCTGACATGGCTCAACACATATTTTTGTTGATTCTTCTTTAGTCGTGCCCTTGATGGATCTACAGAGCTTCAATTGTATTTATTTCAATTCTTATAGATTTTTGAGATTGCAAGTGGTTCAACTTTAAACGTCGTACGTCGTGAGTCAAAAAATAACTAGAGACCTTAGATTGCAACTATTTCAGGTCTTGCAAATTTTTAAAATTGCAAGAAATCCAATAGTATCGTTCATTGTATATTTAAACTTCTTCGTAGGTATTAAATTTTTATCAAAAAAGCAACTAAAATAACCATTTATATCAAGTCGATGTTGGACTTGATATTTTTTCATATCAGGTTCAACTTGAGCCTAATATGATTTCATATTAGGTTCAATGTGAACCTGATATTTTTCATATCAAATTCCGTGTTATGTATACATACATATATAAGCCGATGTTGGACTTGATATTTTTTCATATCAGGTTCAACTTGAGCCTAGTATGATTTCATATTAGGTTCAATGTGAACTCGATATTTTTCATATCAAGTTCCGTGTTATGTATGCATACATCTAAAAGAGAAGAAAAATTAATATATATCAGAGAACAAAGAAAAGAAAAATGATGGAGTGATAAAATAGAAAAAATAATAAATTAAATATGATTTTTAATAAATGTCAAATATAGTCCCTTTTGGATACATTTATAAATCTAGAGGCGCCCTTTAATAAATTACCATTTAAATAAACACTACTGCATAAGAGAATATTAACATTCAAGTTTACTCTGATAGTGCTACACCATTTTGTAATTTCTGTTAAATATTACGTGAGAAACTTTCAATACCTTTGATCGGGGCGAGTGGTTTCTAAGGCGGATTGGAGGTCCGATCGGATTTGATCGAGCATGACCCGGGTCAAGGAAGGTTAAGCCGAGTTGTCCTCGGTCTCGTGAGTCGGGCCTGAGGCTTAGCAAAACGAGTGGAGGTCGAGGCAGATATGGCCCCGATATGAGTTATGATACTCGGGGTCGGTCACCCGTGGTCGGTCACTCAGGTCAGTCACCCGAGATCGGCCACTCGGGGTCAGTCACCCGAGGTCGGTCACTCGGGGTCAGTCCCCCGAGGTCGGTCACTCGGGTTCAATCACCCGAGATCGGTCACTCGGGTCAGTCGCCCGAGGTCGGCCACTCGGGGTCAGTCGCCCGAGGTCGGCTACTCGGGTTCAGTCGCCCGAGGTCGGCCACTCGGAGCTTATCGTCTAAGCTCAACTACCCGGCATCGGCTCTCCCAGGTCGGTCGGTGGGTCGGTCAATCTGGTCGGGTGTCCCTAGCCGAGCGCCCTGAGTTCGCCCCATGTGCAGAGGTGTAGGATCCAGACTTATCCGACCAACTCAGACTGCGAGTTGGGGCGAGCTGACCGAACAGTTATAGGACCACCTCTGCAGTAATAATATAGCAGACCTCCGACATAATCATCACCTGACAAAGCCGCCTGACAGAGCCGCCAAGTGTTAATGAGAATCAGAAGAGGCAGCTTAGACAGGGTGTTAGGCGGCTGTGGCAGTCTCACAGGGCTAATAAAGCTACTATGGGTTCAGTCTGCCAACTGACTATTTCTTAATGAGACATGACAGCTCTGACAGGGCAGAGAGCTTCCCCTCCCCTATATATACCCCCCTTTGTGCTCCAAGAAGTGGATTGCTGCCACTTTGCAACCACACCACCATTTTGTGAGCTCCCTCCAGGTCCAAGCTGAATGACTTGAGCCTGGTCCCTATACAAGCCCGACTCCGACTCCCGAGTTACAGTAGACCGGGTCGTCTTGGTCAGACCGAGTCAGTTGGGCGAGAACTGATCTTCTCTTGTCGACAGGATCAAATTTGGCGCTGTCTGTGGGAATCCGCTTGATCGAAAGCTGAAGATGAGTGACTCCAACTGGGTGACTGTGACACTTTCACAGGAAGACCTTGATCTTCTAGTAGCAGCCAAAGCCCAGAAGCTAGCGACGGAGCAAAGAATGGCTGCTCGAGACCCACTCAAGAAGGCCCAGCCGAGCCCACCGCTCGCGTGGGCACTGAAGGAGGAGTTCGCCAGGGAGAAAGCCCTCATTTTCACCGAGCACTGTTTGGCCCGGCGGAGGGGGCAGGACAGTTAGATCCTCATGAAACTTCTTCTAGTCAAGCTAGAGCCAACAAGGGGAAAGCTCCCCTCAGTCAGGACCCGGTTGAGCGTACCGGGTTCCCCTTTTCCAACCAAGGCTTGCAAGAACCAGCCCCCAAGCACTTCCGACTCCTATCCATCCCCGAGTATAGAGTGGCTACATACCCGGAAGAGCATCTATTGAAGTTTGAGAATGCTGCACTGCTACATCAATACTCGGATGGTATTAAGTGCCGAGCCTTCCTGACCACCTTGGCAGGGCCGGCTCAGAGATGGTTTGATAGACTGCCAGAGGGATCTGCGAAGGACTTTGCTAATTTCAAGAGATTATTCCTCCAGCATTTTCCAAGTAGCAAGAGACACCACAAGACCAGCCTGAACCTCTTCACCTTGAAGCAGGGCCCCAAGGAGCCCTTGAAGGCTTACATCAGAAGATTCAATCAGGTAGCACTAGGTGTACCTACTACTACATCTGAGGTGCTGACCAGTGCCTTCGCCCAAGGCCTACAAGAAGGTGAATTCTTCAGATCGCTGATCCGTAAGCCTCCAAAGGACTTTGAAAGCCTCCTGGGCAAAGCTACCAAGTATGTGGATGTGGAAGAAGTGCAAGCTGCCAGACGGCCGGAAGCTAGACCTACACCTAAGACTCCTTAGCATCATCAGAGAACCATGCCTCCTGGAGGACCTCTCAGAAGACCCTGAGCTATGGGACACAGGTGTTGGTGCAATCTTGGTTAGGTCAGAGTTGACCTAGTTTGACAAAGCTCGGGTGAGCTTGAGGTCGTATGTTTCGATGTTTGACATTGATGTTTGTATGTGACAATAATGTTTGAATGTCGTAGGAAGTCAAGTGAGTCAAGGTTGACTGGAGGCTTGACGGGAAAAGACCTAGTGGGACTAGGCACACCTAGTAGGACTAGGTGAAGTCCAGGTAGATCGGAGAGATCGTACGCTGGCAAGGCAAAAGACTTAGTGGGACTAGGCACACCTAGTGGGACTAGGTGATGTCCAGGTAGATCGGGGAGATCGTACGCTGACATGGGAAAAGACCTAGTGGGACTAGGTGAAGTCTAGATGGATCGGGGAGATCGCATGCTGGCAAGGTGGAAGTCTACCGAGAGACTAGACCTAACTCGAGGGTTAGGCGAATCTGGTTGGGAACCAGGGTAAGTCCGAGCTGGGAGCTAGGCAGGAGAAATCCAAGTTGGTCAACGGGGTTGACCGGACACTTGGTAGGGGATCCTAGACTTGTGGAGACAAGTTAGGTTGGACTCAATCAATTGGGTGATCGATTGGGTAACTGAATTGATTAGGGAAGTTTATGCAAGAGGATAGTGTTGGTGCAGAAAGCACCCAAGTCAATCCTGTGTTTTGATAATGGCAACATAGGTCAAAAGTTAAGTCTTTCTTGTTTTCTAACAAGTTAATCTAGTGTGCAGTTTCAAGCCCTAGCGAAGGACTGCTAGGCAACTGGCGAAGGACTGCCAGTTTCAAGCCCTAGCGAAGGACTGCTAGGCACTGGCGAAGGACTGCCAGTTTCAAGCCCTAGCGAAGGACTGTTAGGCAACTGGCGAAGGAATGCCAGTTTACAAGACCTGACAAAGGACCGTCAGGCAAAAGTCCAACCAAAGGAACGGTTGGCATCAGGTAAATTCTCCCGAGAGGAGTAGGTGAGGACGCGTTCCCCGTCGAGGGAACAGTAGGCGTCGGTTCGACCTAGGACTCCATTTTGGAGACCAAAGTCAGAACCAAGATAGCTAAGGCTGTATAAAATCTAATAAATTATTATTGTGTTTTGGACTAACCCTGGATGCAGGACCGAAGGAACGTGTGTCTGCAGCTCAGAAAGTCTCAAAGGAAAGAGGCAGTTGCTGAGTAGGGCGCCCGGAGCGTCCCGGGCGCCCCCAAGGGCCATACAAAACAAGTAAAGAAAATAGTGGTTCGAATACATACTGGGCCGGGCGCCCCCGTGCTCCAGGGCGCCCTCGCTGCTCTCGGGCGCCCCCTGCGCTGCGGGCGCCCCCATGCGCTTACCTCGAACCAGAACCCCTCGAAGCCAAGGAGATAAACTTTGACCCGGTCAATACGGGCGCCCCGAGCGCTTCGGGCGCCCCGGTCAAAGCGGATCCAGAGGATGGACGCTGACCAAGATCTGTGCGGATCAAAGGCCACGTGGGGGGCGCCCCCGACGTCCCGAGCACCCCCTAGCCCTATATAAAGGGCCCTCGACCCCAGGCTTCCAATAACAATTCTCTCAACGCCTACAAGCTCTTCTACGCTCGTGCCTTGCTCCAGAAACGCCTCACCTCGAGCCGATGACGTCCCGTTGCCCCGAAAAGAATCGATACACTCCGGACGTCGGTAACGAAGAGCTTAATATTTTATTACTATTTTATTGCACTCTCTTTGTAATTGAAATTATTGTAACCTATTTGCGCGAATATAGAATTGCCCAATGTAAACGGTCAACGACCGTGGGCCTTGGAGTAGGAGTCGACACAGGCTCCGAACCAAGTAAAAACCACTGTGTCTTTGTGCTATGTCTCGTATTTTTATTTCCGTTGTGCACTTACTTTTAGTTTTTCGAAAAAGAACGATTTCCGATATTCACCCCCCCCCCTCTATCGGTTTTTCACGATCCAACAGATAGAAGGTAGCTGAATCGATTGGGTAATCGATTCAGCCTTCCTTAATCGATTAGTCAATCGATTAAGGTGTCTCTTGATCGATTAGGGTAATCGATCACAGAGTTTGCGCGAGAGAACAGAGAAGCTCTAAATCGATTGGGTAATCGATTCAGGGTACGGGTAATCGATTGGCTAATCGATTACCGTTCGAAAACTAGCCGTTGAACGACTAAATCCTACGTGGTAATCGATTGGCTAATCGATTACCAACACCCTAGGCGTCGGGTATAAGGGTTTTCGCGTAGGTCTTTGGCTGCAGAACTTCTCCTCTTCTTCTCCAACTATATTGCCATTTCAAGGGAAGCCTTGGAGCTCGTTGCTGCTGCATTTCCAAGGTCCAAGAGGCAATCACAAGCTTGAAGATAGCAAGGAAAGCAAAGTGCGAGCTTATTTGTAAATCTTGTAAGATTTTATCTTGTATTTGCTTTGTTCTTGTTGTATCTTTGTAACAAGCTTGTAAGAGGTTTCTCCACCTCAAGAAGGAGACTTTCATAGTGCATGAGAGTGTGAGGAGAGTGGATCCTTGGATTAGTCACCCGACCGGGGTGGATACCAAGTAAATCCTTTGTGTTAGCGTTTGCTCGAGTCTTCCGCCGCGACAAATCATCACGGAGCAAATCGGAGCTAATCACCCCCCCCTCTAGCTCGCCAATCGGTCCCAACAAGTGGTATCAGAGCAAGGTTGCTCTTATTTGGACTCATCGACAAGAGGGCAAGAGCTAAAGGAAGAAGAAGAAGTTGGAAGAAACCCTAATTTCAAGAAGTCATCATCAAGGGGTTTAAATTTCAAAAATGGAGTTTGGCTATGACACAAGGGCACCTCCACCATTCGACAAGGCGAATTTTGGTCTTTGGAAGTCAAAGATAAAAAATTATTTCATGATGGAGATAGAGCAATGGTTTGCTCTAATGGAGGGTTTTGAAGCTCCAACAAGCTCAAAAGGAAAGCTCCTCAAGAAAAGCAAATGGAATGAGGAGCAAATCAAGAGATGCGAGGCCAACTACAAAGTGATCAAGCTATTGGTCAATCTTTTGCCAAGCACCATCTTGGACAAGATTGGAGAATTTCAAGACGCCAAAGAGCTATGGAGCAAATTGGCAAGGCTTCATGAAGATCCCTCCACTATACCAAATCCAGACAAATCCGAAGAGGGAGATTCATCAAGTGAAGATTCGGAAATTGAGAGGTGCTCAACATCCGAAGATGAAGCTCAAGAAGCCTCCACTTCAAGGGTTGAAGAGGAGCAAGATGTGCCATTGGAATCGGATCAAAGAAAGGCGTCAACATCATCATCCGAGGTCAATGAGGAGAAAGAAGAAGTCTCCACCTCTAGGATTGAGGGGGAGCAAAGGTCATTGATTCCGGAAAAAGAAGAAGTATCTACTTCCGGATCAAGTGAAGATTCATGCCACACCCCTACAAGCAAAGGTATAAAAATTTCAATTTATAAAAATAAAAATCATATTATTTGCTTTGAGTGTAGGGAAAAAGGACACTATAAGAGTAAGTGTCCCAAATTGGTCAAGAAGAAGGTGCTAGTGGCACCCAAGACCAAAGTGAAGCCAAAGGAGGTCGGCTCCGTGGCAAAGAAGGATAAGAAGCACATTGTGTGCTTCTCATGCAATGAAAAGAGACATTATCGAAATCAATATCCAAAGGGGAAGAATCCGACCAAGGCTAAAAGGAGGAGCTCAAGTCAAGGGGGAGCCTCCAAGAGTAACACTAAGGTACCATTAGGTAATGGTACTTATTTAAATCATGACAATATGCATGCTAGAAATAATTATTATCATTTCAATGCTATTTATCATGAAAATAGGAGGTATAAGAAACCAAAGGAAAACTATAGAGCTCTCCATGCTAGGTCTACCCTACCTAAGGAAAATAGATCATTTAAGGGTAAACCTACCCAATATAAGGCCAAAAAGAAAAATCACCAAGGCTATATTAGAAAACCAAGCCTTGAGGAGGTAATGATAGAAAATCAAGTTTTGAGGTCAAAACTTGATAAATTAGAAAAATCCCTCAAAAGAATAGAAAATCTATTTAAGGGATCTAAGGATCAAAACCTAGATTTAGGAAATCAAAGACCCTCTAGAAGCAGGAAAGGTTTGGGGTACAAACCTAAGACTAAGGATGATGGTCCATCCTATCATAGAGTTCCATACAAATATGAAACTAAATTTAGGTCTAGGAGTCAAGTCAAGGCCACAAGGGAAGTCATCCCTAGAGTTGACCAAGACAAGACAAAGGTGACTAAGACTTCGGAGAAACCTAAGAAAGTCTTTAGGAAGGTATCAAGGGAAGTCATCCCTAGTGAATACCTAGAACACCCAAGGAGCACCAATAGGTTTTGGGTTCCTAAGAGTGTGTTCACCACACCCTAGATAGGTCTAGGGAGTGTCAACTCTAATTGGAAGGGTAGTTAACCTAACCTTGATGAAGTTGGCACTTTGGGACATTTTCAAGGAACTACTACCCTTGAAAATGAAGGATTCATTTATTTACTCTAGGAGGAGTAAATTTGTGCCAAACTATATTTTTGAAGGATTAAACTTGATAAAGTTGGCACAACTAGGTTAGAATCCAAAGATAGGCCAAGTTGGGGGGTTTTGGCATTATCTTGGAAATTAGGGCAAATTTAGGATTATCAATGGCTTAGCGATGAGTTATTGATACTTAGATAGGAAATCTAGGTATATTCTTTTATGTTACTATGTCATGTTTTGTATGCCCTATCACATGCCATGACATCATATTTCATCATTCATATGTATTATGAAAATATTACATGTCATGTCATACATGCATCCTCTAGTTATAATATTATTTAAACTCTAATATGATGCATGTCATAGTCATTAATCATGCATAAATCAATTTTTATTGAAGTTAAGGACATTGACATTAATTGACATCCTAGGTGGATGATCAAAGTTTATAATGCCTAGATGGAAATGCATGAACCCTTAGTTTAGGGAGAATATGACTTTCACATCTCACTAAGACCATAAGTTGACTTGTGTATATTTTTGAGACACATTAGAAACAAGTGAGATGTTAGGGTGATGAACAAAACTCAAGGTGTTGACAAAGTACATCATATTGAGTTTTAGATTCATCAAAACATGAAGTTCAATGAACTCCAATCATTGGGAAAGCTAATGTACAAGTCATGTGCATTTGGCCCAAGGAATATGGTTGGAAATTATTTTTGAAAACTATTTCAAAACTATCTTGGAAAACCTTGGTAAAGACTATCTTTTGATAGATCTCATCATTGATGAATTCGATACAAAATAGAGTGAAACATTGAAGTATTTCAATGGTTTCCAATTTTGTGTCAATCTTTGAAAAAGGAAGGTATTTTCATAGAAAATTATTTTTCCTTGATAGTATATGGTATAAATAATGTCTACACAAAATTTTAGAATTTTTCAAATTTTATAGAATTATTTAGGGATTTTTGAATTTCGGATCTGAAATTGTTCTCAGATTTCAGAAACTCCCAATCGATCAGGTGATCGATTGGGACCATAGCCAATCGATTGGTCCATCGATTGGTCGATCTTTTTGCGAAGCACAGAAGCTCGCGTAATCGATCAGTTAATCGATTACAGTCAGCCATAATCGATCCGTTGATCGATTAAGGCTAGTTTAATCGATTGGTTCCCAACACCAATCGATTGGTGAGACTGAAACTGTCAGTTTTCAGTCCATTAACCCATTTTTGAGTAACCTTCCAATCCCTAACCCCTTGGAATACTTTTATAAGTATATTTGGGTAAATTTCATTGTGAAATCAAAAAGGGAAATGGTTCGGTGAACATTTAAGGGTTAAGGAGAGGTTTTGGTTCAAGTTTTGAATCCCAAAATCTCAACCACCTCAAGTTGAGTTTTCCTAAAGGTTTTCGGAACTCAAAAATCACTGTTGGTGCAATGAAAGAGGTTTAAAGCATGTTTTGAGGGGGAGGTCTTCCTTAACAACATGTGGTTGTATTTTTATTTTTGGTAAAATGAAAGGATGAAGATTGGAAATCTTCATTATGATGAATGCTCAAGGTTGAGCATAGGTTCAATGAAAAGTATGGGATTTTCATTAGGTATACCTTTGACCATATAGACTCTTAGGGAGAATGTTTGATGTGTATCAAAGGGGGAGAAAATTAAAAGGCTAATAGGGTTTAGTCTTTCTCAAACATATTGTCAAACATCAAAAAGGGGGAGATTGTTGGTGCAATCTTGGTTAGGTCAGAGTTGACCTAATTTGACAAAGCTCGGGTGAGCTTGAGGTCGTATGTTTCGATGTTTGACATTGATGTTTGTATGTGACAATAATGTTTGAATGTCGTAGAAAGTCAAGTGAGTCAAGGTTGACTAGAGGCTTGACGGGAAAAGACCTAGTGGGACTAGGCACACCTAGTAGGACTAGGTGAAGTCCAGGTAGATCGGGGAGATCGTACGCTGGCAAGGCAAAAGACCTAGTGGGACTATGCACACCTAGTAGGACTAGGTGAAGTCCAGGTAGATCGGAGAGATCGTACGCTGGCATGGGAAAAGACCTAGTGGGACTAGGTGAAGTTCAGATGGATCGGGGAGATCGCATGCTGGCAAGGTGGAAGTCTACCGAGAGACTAGACCTAACTCGAGGGTTAGGCGAATCTGGTTGGGAACCAGGGTAAGTCCGAGCTGGGAGCTCGGTAGGAGAAATCCAAGTTGGTCAACGGGGTTGACCGGACACTTGGTAGGGGATCCTAGACTTGTGGAGACAAGTTAGGTTGGACTCAATCAGTTGGGTGATCGATTGGGTAGCTGAATTGATTAGGGAAGTTTATGCAAGAGGATAGAAGGTAGCTGAATCGATTGGGTAATCGATTCAGCCTTCCTTAATCGATTGGTCAATCGATTAAGGTGTCTCTTGATCGATTGGGGTAATCGATCACAGAGTTTGCGCGAGAGAACAGAGAAGCTCTGAATCGATTGGGTAATCGATTCAGGGCACGGGTAATCGATTGGCTAATCGATTACCGTTCGAAAACTAGCCGTTGAACGGCTAAATCCTACGTGGTAATCGATTGGCTAATCGATTACCAAACCCTAGGCGTCGGGTATAAGGGTTTTCGCGCAGGTCTTTGGCTGCAGAACTTCTCCTCTTCTTCTCCAACTACATTGCCATTTCAAGGGAAGCCTTGGAGCTCGTTGCTGCTGAATTTCCAAGGTCCAAGAGGCAATCACAAGCTTGAAGATAGCAAGGAAAGCAAAGTGTGAGCTTATTTGTAAATCTTGTAAGATTTTATCTTGTATTTGCTTTGTTCTTGTTGTATCTTTGTAACAAGCTTGTAAGAGGTTTCTCCACCTCAAGAAGGAGACTTTCATAGTGCATGAGAGCGTGAGGAGAGTGGATCCTTGGATTAGTCACCCGACCGGGGTGGATACCAAGTAAATCCTTTGTGTTAGCGTTTGCTCGAGTCTTCCGCCGCGACAAATCATCACGGAGCAAATCGGAGCTAATCACCCCCCCCCCTCTAGCTCGCCAATCAGTCCCAACAACAGGCAGGGAGTCGAGCGGGGTATAGTTTAACAGGTGGCTCAGGGTTTCCTCCTAGCCAGATGGCAGCCCTACTATTCTTTCCATAACAACCACACTCATGACCACCAGGACTGCTGGCAAGCCGGTCGGGGTCGGGGTCGCACCGGCCGAGGGACCCCGAGAGGAGCTCATCAGGGGGGTGGCCGCGACCGAGGAAGAGCGCCGCTGAACCAGCAAGAGCCCAGTGCCCGAGCGACAACCCCTGCAGCCAGACAGTTATTCCCGACCCCCGGCTCTGCTAGGCAAGGGAACGCAAGTGAAGAACAAGCTAATCAGCAGAATGCCATGCATGGGTCCATCAACGTGATTTTTGGTGGCCCCACTCATGGAGACTCTAACTGGGCTTGGAAGTCCCAGGTTAGACGTCTGGATATCTATCAGGTGGGCAGCAACTCAACCTAATTTCAAGGGCCGCAAATTAGTTTTGGGCCCTCCGACCTGCAGGGAGTGGAAGTGCCTCATGATGACGCACTGGTCATCACCGCAGTCATAGCCAATTATCAGGTCCACAGGACCATCGTAGACACGGGGAGCTCAGTAAATATTTTGTACTTGAAAGCATTTGAGCAGCTGCAAATTGAGACCACCGAGTTATAGCCTATGGCCACACCTTTGTTTGGATTCACAGGGAATGAAGTCCAGCCCCTTGGCCAAATCAAATTGGCCATCTCGCTCGGAGAAGAGCCCCTGAGAAGGACTAGGTGGTCAACCTTCCTAATTGTGGATGCGCCTTCTGCTTATAACGCCATCCTGGGCAAACCGACGCTTAATGAATTCCGAGCGGTGGCGTCAACCTTCTATTTGAAGGTCAAATTTACAGTGGGAGACCAAGTGGGAGAATCTAGAGGAGATCAGAAGGTAGCACGCCGGTGTTATGTTAACGATGTCCGGGTGGAGGTGAGGAAGACCTTCCGAGCTCCTCCTGCCAGTTGTAATATAGTGCAGCCCTCTCCCTGGGCTGAGCTGATAGAAAAAAAGGAAGAAGTCCAGCTCCTGCCCGACCGAGAGGAGACCAGGGTGAGGATAGCCCCGGGACTGCAGCCCGACCTCAAGCAGCAGTTGGTAGAGTGTCTACCTGAAAACCAAGATGTATTTGCCTGGTCCCAACGAGATTTGAAAGGGGTCAGACTCGAGGTTATGGAACACAAGCTGCATGTTTATCCGGATGCCCGACCGGTGAAGCAAAGGAAGAGATATTATAGCCCTGAGCACAACAAAATCATTCAGGCAGAAGTGGAGAGGCTGCTGGAGGCAAGACATATCCGAGAGGTGTAATTTCCTGCTTGGCTGGCCAATGTAGTGCTGGTCTCCAATGTTGGAAACGGGATGGCTAGAGAGGGGGGGTGAATTAATATAGCCAATCAATGCAACCTTTGGCACTTAGCAAGTTTCTGCAACTTAGAAATCAGTAGCACAGCGGAAAGAATAGAAAACAAGGTGTGCAGAAAACTAACGCGCAAACAAACCAAACACAGCTAGCAAGATCGCTAACAAGGAGGACTTACAAGGTTCGGGGATAACTTGCCCCTACTCCTTGGCGTGCCCTTAAGGTGGGTGATCCCTTGATCGTCGGCAGATCAAGCCCCGATGATCACCGGATAAAACGCAACCTCCTTCTCGGTGGAGTAACCTCTCCACAGTGTTTCAATCACAGATAGAGTTTACGCACAAAGAAACAACAAGAAGGATCTTACTCAAACACTTATCACGGACAAGAACACAGCAAGCTTCCCTGAGCTCCACCTAGTGGCGATCTCACGCAAGAACCCTTCTTCGTGTCTTCCCACTGTCAGACTCCAAGCTTCTCGTTCTCTCCTTCAAGAGCTCAAGTAATGGATGATTGCTTCTCAATAGCTTGCTCAGAATGATGGAAACTTCAAGAACTCAGCAAGCACTTGTGGAGAACTTCAGGCGGCAAGAACTCAAAACCCAAGCTTTTGAACTCTGCTTCACCGAAGCTGTCTCTCGTCCCTTTTGTTTCTCCACTAAGCATCAAGTGACCTCATCTCCAGCAGCCTCCAGCTGCCTCACTGCCAATGCCAGCTACCACTGAACCCTTACTGAACTTCCTAAGCTCCCTCAGCCAAGCTTCAGTCAGCAGTTTCAGTCCTGCAGATCCAGCCGTTGCAACCTGAGATGAGAAATGGACAAACCTGTTCCAAGGAAAGCCTCCATTGACTTCTCCTTGAGTATTTGAATCCTCTCCTGTCACCTGCAGCTTAATCAGACTGTTAGAGTAGTATATCACACAGCAAATCAAATATCAGAGGTAAGCAGTAGCGAATCGGATACGGTCAGACGCGATCAGAGCGTCTGACAGTGCAATTTGAATTAAAGTGATCGGTCACCTGACCGATCAGAGAGCCTCTTGATCGGTCACCAGACCGATCAAGCTGATTCCAGACCGATCAGGCTCCGTCCTGATCGATCCCCAACGCTCAATCAGAAATCACGATTTCATTGAGATTCTTCCAGACCAATCACCAGACCGATCCCAGGTCGTGGATCGTTCACCGGACCGATCCACCCTTATATCGGGCGATTTCTGAGTTTCTCAGGCTAAGCCTTCTGATCGGTCAACTGACCGATCAGGGGTTCTCCTGATCAGTCACCAGTCTGATCAGATCATCACCAGACCGATTAGGCACCGTCCTGATCGATCTTAGTGAGAAACCCGCGAAGCTGGATCATTCTTCAGAACGATCTGCACAGTGATCCTGATCGGTCACCAGACCAATCAGGTGCAGATCAGCAGGGGAACTCAACCTCACTGTTTGCTCCCTGATCGGTCACCAGACCGATCAGGAGCCAAGCAGTGGGTGAAACACGCACTCCCTGATCGGTCACCGGATCGATCAGGAGCAGTACAGTAGGTTCCCAACCTCACTGTGTGCTCCCTGATCGGTCACCAGACTGATCAGTCATTGCTGGATCGGTCACCCGACCGATCCACGTTGGAGCAGCGTGCCAGATTCCCTGATCGGTCACCAGACCAATCCAGGGACTTAAACTTAGCCCTCCAAGCTAAGTTTCCATCCACCTTAGCCCTCCAAGCTAAGGATTTTTCCATCTAACCCTCCAAGTTGAGAATTTGCACCTAACCCTCCAAGTTAGGACTTTTCACCTAGCCCTCCAAGCTAGGACTTTTCACCCAACCCTTCCGAGTTAGAACATCATCCAACCTAGCCCTCCAAGCTAGGCACCTGACCCTCCAAGCCAGGACCTTTTCACCTAATTCTCCAGGATGGGAATTTGCACTTAACCCTCCAAGTTAGGACTTTTCATCTAGCCCTCCAAGCTAGGACTTTTCACCCAACCCTTCCGAATTAGGACTTTTCCAACACATAGCCCTCCAGACTAGGATTTTCAACACCTAACCCTCCAGGTTAGGATTTCCCAACACCTAGCCCTCCAGACTAGGATTTTCAACACCATGCCTAATCCTCGATCAGGACTTAAACATAATCATAGTCATCAACCTAAAATTAAATCGGTGTCAACACCAAAACAACAATCGAGGCCAGACTGCATCAACAATCTCCCCCTTTTTGTTGTTTGACAACCCGATCTAAGTTTAGGGATTCTCAATTCATTTCCTCAAATCCAGAATCATAGGGGAATCAGGATCCTCCCCCTACAACATGATCAACCTAAACTTAACCAACCACACTCTCCCCCTTTGTCGAACACCGAAAAGGGGTCTAGAAGGGCTGTTAAGTCTAAATCAAACTCCCCCTCAACCCTAGGGGTATCCCAAATCAACAAAGATGTGATAGGTTGTAGAATAACCATATGAACACATGTGTAAAAGATAGAGCAAGATATAGCAATCACATGCATCATACGAACAGGAAGTAACAACTCACAAAGCATGTCATGACAGTCATATGTATCAACTAAACATGGCATTATAAGCATGAACATGGCAATGTAGCAAACATGCAGATAAAACTCATATAAACAATCATGGCATCAACAATAGACATACTAAGATTAGATAAGCATGTGAGGTAAAGTTAGACAAGTCAAAGCGTAAACATCAGAAAAGTAACAAGATGCAAGACACATGCATCAAAAGAAGATACGTGTAGCACAAGGCCACAATAGTCAAGTCGCAGGGCATACATCCCACAAGTCACACAAAACATCCATACAGACCACAGAGAAAAATACGAAGCATCCAGGCTCAGACATCAGCGGGAGGGTCGTCATCGTCCACGAGATCATCCATCGTAGAATCAGTAGGAGCAACGGACCCTGGTGCAGTACTCGAAGGAGGTGCACCTCCTGGAAATGTGTGGCTGCGCCACTCATCATACCATGTCTGTTGGAGTGTACGGGTCCCTGAGACCTCGGTCTCGATCCTGGTCAGGCGGCAATCGATGGATCGAAAACCTGACCGAAACTCCTCGCGATCTGTCACCCTCAACTGAACCAACTCCTGTACTGTCTGATCCAGCTCTGAGATCTGCTAGCGCAGATCTGGATCTGGCTCGTCGTAATCATCGCCAGCAGCATGGGCCTCATGAGGCGCAGCAACATCGGGTGGTGCCTTAAAATGTGGTGCTCCGCCAGGTAACTCACCGAGACCTCGCCCATCCTTCCACACCAACGCCCCATCGCGCTCTCGAATAATAATGCCAGACTTGGCAAAAGCGCGTCGACCCAGGCGACAATCTTGTTTGACCATGGGCATGGTCCTGCCTTTGGTAACATCAACTCCAACTGACATTAGCCAGTCAGTGATGATATGACCAAAGGGCATGTAGACCGTGCGACGACTCGACTCACGATATGATAAGATGGACTGGAAAATGCTCTCTATGATGTCGAAGTCCATCTGGCGATGCATGCCATAAAGCTTAAGGCAGTGATAGGGTCGGATCTCGGTCAAAGGCTTAGAAGTGATGGGTAAGAGGCAATTTGTGATTATCTTAAAAAGGACGTAGTCAGCTGGAGCAAGGCGGAGGGCTGCAAAAGTAGGAAAAACTTGACCCAACTCATCAAGCCTGGCATGGCGAGGATGACCAAAGAAGTGCTGATAGATAGAATTAGGAGTAACATCTACGAACAGGGCCAGCAGAGGATCAGGAAGCTTAGGATAAATCGAATAGAGGTTAGGTGATCGTCGACCACCTAAGTATTCGGCTAAGATCTCATATGAAAAATCAATGTTCATTTTCCCGACACGAGTAGTGAACTCGAAACCCCCTTGAGGACCTTGTTGTAGGTTGTTGTAGAATTCAGAGACTAGGTCATAATTTATGGTCCGTTCCAAGGAAAGAAGAAAACTCAGATTGTAGTAAGTGACAATCTCCATGACAGAGGGGCAGTACTCAGTTAGGAAAGGAACATCAATTGATCGACATGGTAATAGTTTGAAGGTCATTGCTTGAAAGGCTTGTTCACAAGCCGCATTTGGAAACCGGGAGCTAGAAGAAGGTTGTGGCCTTCTGGAGGGCCCAGATGTAGCAGGGGCTTTCCCCCTAGAGCCGCCCTCAACAGCATCCTTTCCTTTAGAAGATTTTCTAAAAGAATTGAAATGATTAAGACACACGGTTTGAATCATTGATCATGATGAACATAGTTTGAATCAAAAAATTCAAGAATTGATCATCAAAGATAAGACCCAATTAGAGAATGCAACCAAGACACAATGATCAAAAGACACATTTGGTTTAAGGTTTGATCATAAGATGAGAAAGTAAGGTCACGGCAAAGTAAGGTCACGATAATAACACAAGGGTCACGGCACAACAGCAAGAACAAGACCAAAACATGATTAGCTTCAAAACATAGTTTGATGAACTGATTGAAAGGTAAAACGAAGCCAAAAACTTAATTTGGTGTCATTGAAGAGATGCTTAGATCGGAGGAACAAGCTTGCGCAAAGAGGGACTCGGCGCAAGAGATGATCGCGAGGTCCTTCGGTGAGAGAGAGACGCAGGACGCAGGAAGAAAAACTAGGGCTTGGAGAAGACTCCTTAGCACCGCACACTCACGAACAGAAGATGAGGGTTGGAAAGGCTCTCGCACAGGGTTGCGCAAATGGGAGGCCTCGGCGCTAGGGTTCAGCAATGGTAAGTTTTCGCGAAGTTAATCGGTTGGTGGATCGGTCCACCAACCAGAATTTAATGCGTTTGAACGGATCACCGTTCGATCTGATTGAGCCCAGACCGATCAGGCTATAGCCTGATCGGACTGACCTGGTCCTGATCGGTCTAGTGACCGATCAGGCGCGCTCCTGATTGGTCGTCTGATCGATCAGGGCATGGTCAGTAGGGTCCGAAGAAAAGCCTGGGAGCCCCCTGATCGGTCTGTGGACCGATCTCCATAGGGTGCCAGATCGGTCCGGGGACCGATCCAGGCTAGCTCAGAATACTTGGTCAAAGTTTCGGAAAGTCACTGCTGGCCCTCTGATCGGTCTGTGGACCGATCAATGCAAGAGGGAGCCAGATCGGTCCGGAGACCGATCAGCCCTATGCCTGATCGGTCTGGCGGCCACGGGCAACACCATCTCGCTCTTCTCCCTGATTAATTTGGCATCGAGTCGGATGGCGACGAGGAAGACGTAGTAGATGAGTCCCAAGAAGCCGAAAATTTCCACCAGAGAAAAGCTCATCGGCGGGAAGATCATCTCGTACAGAGTCATCGACGTCAGCCCCGAATCGCCCTGGAAAGCGATCTTATTGGTGATCGTCGGACTCAATAGTAGAGCAACCTTTGTAGCATCAAAACCGATTAGAAAATTAGGAATTAAACACCCTTGAAATGCTCAAATCATTAGAGGAAAAATCAACGTAGAAATTTACAATTAAGTCGGCCACAATGCGGGGCTGGTCGAAGGGCTTGAGGATATAGCCGACGGAGCGGGTGACCATCAGAATTACAAGACACTGAATGATCATGAGAGAAAATTTGTAATGAAATAAGTCGGAAATTTTGACACCATTGTCCCTCCAAAACCCGTCCATGAAAATGTTATCATCATACTGGATACTCGACGTGTTCACCGACACCACCATTTGGACGTCGACGGTGCAGAGAAAATGGAGAGGAGAGGTTGTGGATTGATTGACTACTGCAATTGAGAAGAGGCCTGATGGATGAAGGATGGTCGTCGCCGCTTATTTATTAACGACAAAAAAATATATTGCCTCGGTGGTTTGAGCACCGTAACTAGCGAAGTTTGTTATGGACAACGTTGAAGCCGTCGGTTGTTATGTTTGTTTGCTTGTCTTCGATCTGGCACTGAATGCCAAATCTATCGGACAAACTTTATATATATATAAAGTATGTTTCTGGTGAACATGTCCCAAAAATTAGTTTGGAAATGGTGACTATTTGTGCTTGTGGATCCCTGCAAAACAATTGCTTTTGGAAATGTTTTGCTCATTCTTCTTTCGTAATCTTATGTATAATTGCATTGTGATTCGTTTGTGGATTGTCATGTCTGTAACTTCTATGCTTGTTGATTCTTTCCTCTCTCGTCTGAACTATCAAATTTTAGATTGTTTTTCCTTTCTTAGATGTTGATCCGGGCGAGTGGTTTTTGGAGGGAAGTGGAGGCCCGGTCGGGTTCGATCGAGGGTGTCCCGGGTCAAGGAGGGATAAGTCGGGTTGTCCTCGGTCTCATGGGCCAGGCCTAAGGCTTGGTAGGGGGAAGGGAGGTCGAGGTAGATAGGGCCCTGGTTCGGGGTCAGCCATCCGAGGTCGGCCACTCGGGGTCAGTCACCCGAGGTCGGTCACTCGGGGTCATTCACCCGAGGTCAGTCACCCGGGTTCGACCACTCGGGGTTAGTCATCCGAGATCGGTCACTCGGGATCAGTCACCTGAGGTCAGTCACTAGGGGTCGGTCACCCGAGATCGGCCACTCGAGGTTGGCCACTCGGGGTCAGTCACCCGAGGTCAGTCACTCGGAGTCGGTCACCCGAGGTCGGCCACTCGGGGTCGGGCACCCGAGGTTGGCCACTCAGGGATGGTCACCCGAGGTGGGCCACTCGGGGACAGTCACCCGAGGTCAGTCACTCGGGTCGGGTGTCCCTAGCCGAGCGCCCTGAGTTCGTCCCGCATGCGGAGAACTCGGATCCAGACTTATCCGACCGACTAAACTACGAGTTAGGGCAGGCCGACCGAACAGCTGTAAAGCCGCCTCTGTAGTAATAGTGTAGAAACCTCTGGCATAATCATCACCTAACAGAGCCGCCTGACAGAGCCGCCGGGTATTAATTAGAATCAGAAGGGGCAGTTTAGACAGGGTGTCAGGCGGTTGTGGCAGCCTCACAGGGTCAATAAAGCTGCTACGAGCCCAGTCTGCCAACTGACCATTCCTTAAATGAGACATGACAGCTCTGACAAAGCAGAGAGCTTCCCCTTCCCTAGATAAACCCCCCTTGGGGCTCTAAAGAGGGGATAACTGTCATTTTGCAACCACACCACCACTTCATGAGCTTCATTTTGGTCCGAGCCGATTGACTTGAGCCTTGTCCCTATTCGAGCTCGACCCTGACCCTCGAGCTCAACAAAGTTGGTGCATAATCATACCCCTTAAAATTTTGAGTAGCTTGAGAAGGTGATTGGCTTGATTCTTGGGCTTGCATTCGATTCATATCACTAACCATTTGTCCCAGGCGTCTCTCAATGTTTTTAAGAGCATAATCATACTCTTGCTGTTGTAAACTTTTCTGTTGTATGAGTTGTTGTAACATCTCCTGTAGCCTTTGTTGTTGAGCCTCAAACTCACTAGAATCCTCAGTCTCCTTGATTGGTACAAAACTCTTGTTGATCTTGAAATGTGACATAAGATTGCTGAAAATTTAAAGTAAGTTGTGAACTCTGAAAATGAAGTTGTTGGGGTTGATCAAGTGATTGATTTGGCTGCTGGAATTGCTGACAATTGGGCTGGGAATTTGGTTGGAATTGCTGAGAATTGTAGCTCTGAAAATTCTGGTTCTGAGATTGAAATTGTTGTGGTGATGGCTGAAATTGTGGAGGTTGATAACTCGGATTTTATGGTTGAAAACCTTGCTGACTAGGATTATAACCTTGCTGAAAATTTGGGAACTGTGGCTGAAATTGCTGTGGTGGCTGACCCCAAGGTTGGTTTTGCTGGAAATTCGAATAGGGCTGCTGGTAATCTTGATAATGCTGGAATGGTTGAAAATTTTATTGACAATTCTGGAATTGAGAATGAGGTTGCTGAAAATTCTGACAAGGCTGCTGAAAGTTCTGGAAATATTGATATGCTGTCATGGAATTGCTTGAATGAGTAGAAAATTTTTTTTAATAGCTTCTCAAACTCTTAAGATCACCACCTGCAGTCCTGGCCACAAACAAACAAAAATGGCAGCAACTGTATATAGAAAGATTAAGCAAATGAAAATAGAATCAAAGAACATAAATATTAAACACAAGCTCAAATTAAGCAAACTCAACTAGTGATTCCTCGGAATGGCGCCAAAAATTTGATGGGACCCGAAATAGATGTCACGAATGTGAGTCTCAAATTTAGATATTTATAAAACTGAAAACCCTTGCTAGCAAAATAGAAATGTAGAATAGGGGTCTCAAGTCATATTTTTCCAACGACTAGTTTAATGAATGTTTAACTCGAGCTTGCAAGTTTATTTGTCGTTTGATTTTTGGGTTTTCTAGATAAAATAGGGGTTTGGCAATAAGATGAAATGACAATATGAAATAAACTGGAATAAACTCAACTAAAGCATGGAATGAATAAGGAAATCGCAAGAACTAGACTTAACCTTGTGTAGCAACTAAACAATTAAAGCCAAACTATAGAATTGAACTTAAAGAGCTAATTGCAGGTAATAAATTGCAGAAAACTAATTGCATGAAAGAAATTACAGATTAAAGAAAACTAGAACAAATCTTGGCTTTAGCACATGACTTGAAATGTAATGGAACAATTATAACAACTTGAAGAAATACATGTATAAAATCAAAGTAATCCTAATTAAACATCATATCAAGTTCTAATCAAAACTTCCCTTCGTCGTCACACGAAGGATGAGCTATGAACCCCCTAGCTCAAAAACCATTGAAGAAAACTCCCCTGCTCAGCTTGCTGTCGACCTTGTTGTTCTTCTACTCCTGATCGATCAACCCGACCGATCAGGTCTTCCTCTGATCGGTCACAGGACCAATCAGAGTCTTCTCTGTCCGATCAACCTGATCGGACAGAAGCTGAACGCCGAACTCCTTTTGACATGCGGATTCGCGATCGAGCCAAAACTTCCAGAACTACGTCGGAGAACCCCCCCTAACACTCCTTCAGCTTCGGTAGATGGAAACCCCCGCGATCAAGTGGAAGAAATCGGTGGAATGAGCTCAGGTGAAACCCTCCCCTTTGCTCCTTCAGTTGCGAGATTCATGTTAGCGAATTGAGCAAGGAAATTACCTAGATTATCTGAAATTTTGTGAAGAAATGAATTGATGTTGGCCGCGCAATCTAAGGAAGAAAACTTCAAGCAAAACGGTAAAGAAAATAAAGAACAAGGAAGAAAACTGGATCTGCGATGAAAACTCTGCAACGCGACGCGACCTCCAGAGAAGAAGAGGGAATTCTGAATTTATACATCCCATTTAAATTTGGACGGTTGAGATCGTTTTGGCTCCATCCAACTGTCGGATCTCTTCAGATCTGACCCAAACTTCTCAGATCTTGATCTGTGGCTCTGATCTACTCCTCTTTGGCTCGGATCGTTCAGATCTAGATCGGGTGGCTCAGATTGCTCTAATATTTGAATGGACGGTTTAGGCTCTCTCGAGCTTGATCCAACGGCTGGATTAACTCCGATTAGGCTCCAAACTTCAAATCTTGATCCATTGACTTAATTGACTCTATCTTGAACTCGGATTGACCAGATGTTGACTGATGGCTCAGATCTAGCCGTTCTCTTGAATGGACAGCTCATATTAACCCGATGCTTGATCTCTTTGATCCAGATCCAATTCTGACTCAAGTTTGACCCAATTTGATCTAAGTCCATGATCATTTAAAACCTACAAAAATTGATATTCAAATTTAGTGCCCGAAATATCTCAAATATAGAAAGATTTGAATTAAAAGCCAAAATAGAGGAAATACATGAAACTTAAGTAAATGCAAATTTATGCCTATAATAGTGGATCAAAACATGGATTTGAGAGCCTAAATTTATCAACAAAATGGTAATTATCACTCAGCCCAAGCCCAATGGCCACAAATTAGATTTGGCCCTTCCGACCTGCAGGGTGTGGAAGTGCCCCATGATGATGCACTGGTCATCACCACAGTCATAGCCAATTATCAGGTCCACAGGACCATCGTGGACATAGGGAGTTCAGTAAACATTCTGTACTTGAAAGCATTTGAGCATCTGCAGATTGAGACCACCGAGTTGCAGCCTGTGGCCACACCTTTGTTTGGATTCACAGGGAATGAAGTCCAGCCCCTTGGCCAAATCAAATTGGTCATCTCACTTGGAGAAGAGCCCTTGAGAAGGACCAGGTGGTCAACCTTCCTAATTGTGGATGCACCTTCTGCTTATAACACCATCCTGGGCAAGCCAGCGCTTAATGAATTCCGAGCAGTGGCGTCGACCTTCTATCTGAAGGTCAAATTTCCAATGGGAGACCAAGTTGGTGAAGCTAGAGGGGATCATAAGGTAGCGCGCCGGTGCTATGTTGACGATGTCCGAGTGGAGGTGAGGAAGATCTTTCGAGCTCCTCCTGCCAGTTGTAACATGGTGCAGCCCTCTCCCTGGGCTAAGCTGATAGAAGAAAAGGAAGAAGTCCGGCTCCTGCCTGACCGAGAAGAGACCAAGGTGAGGATAGCCCCCCGACTGCAGCCGGACCTCAAGCAGCAGTTGGTAGAGTGTCTGACAGTAAATCAAGATGTATTTGCTTGGTCCCAACGATATTTGAAAGGGGTCAAACCCGAGGTCATGGAACACAAGCTGCATGTTTACCCTGATGCCCGACTAGTGAAGCAAAGGAAGAGAGATTTCAGCCCTGAGCAGAACAAAATCATCCTAGCAGAAGTGGAAAGGCTGCTGGAGGCAGGAGATATCCGAGAGGTGCAATTCCCTTCTTGGCTGGCCAATGTAGTGTTGGTCTCCAAGCCGGGAGACAAGTGGAGAGTCTGCATAGACTTCAGAGACCTCAATAAAGCTTGTCCCAAGGACTGCTATCCCCTCCCCCGAATCGATCAGATGGTAGACTCTACTGCAGGGAGTGAGCTCATTTGCATGCTGGATGCTTATCAAGGATACCATCAAGTGTCGTTGTCCCCAGATGATCAAGAAAAGGTTAGCTTTGTCACAGCTGAGGGCACCTACTGTTACATGGTCATGCCATTCGGCTCAAGAATGCAGGGGCAACATACCAAAGGTTGATGAACAAGGTGTTTAAAGAATAGCTCGGGAGGAATGTGGAGGTATATGTAGATGATATTTTCATCAAATCCCTCCGGGCTGCCGACCTGATAGCAGACGTGAGAGAAACTTGTCGCACTCTCAGAAGGTATGGCCTCAAGCTCAATCCATCCAAGTGCTTATTTGGAGCTAAGAGTGAAAAATTCCTCGGCTACATCCTGACTGAACGAGGAATAGAAGCTAATCCGGGCAAGGTAAAAGCTCTGCTAGACATGCCTCCACCCAGGAACCTGAAAGAAGTCCAGCGCCTGACGGGGAGGATCACAGCCCTTTCCCGATTCATCTCTCAGTCGGCTGATAGGAGTCTGCCTTTTTTTAAGATTTTACGCAAGGCCACCAAGTTCCAGTGGGATGCTGAGTGTGACCAAGCCTTTGAAGAACGAAGACTTATTTGGTCAGTCTGCCGGTTTTAGCTAAGCCTGAAGAGGGAGAGTCGATATATGTTTATTTGTCAGCCACTAAGGGAGCTGTGAGTGTTGTCCTTGTAACCCAAAAAGAGACTGAGCAACAGCCGGTCTACTTCTTTGGGCATTTACTTAAGGAAACCGAGTGTAGGTATACTATACTCGAGAAATTGGCCTACGTTCTTGTATTGATGGCTCGGCGCCTGCGCCCCTACTTCTTGGCTCATCCAATCCAAGTGTTGACTAACACCACGCTCGGGAAGGTATTGGTTAACCCCAAAGTCTCAGGTCGGATGGCTAAGTGGACAACCGAGTTGAGTGCGTATAATATCCAGTACCAACCCCGGGCGTCAATCAAAGCTCAAGCATTGACTGATTTTCTCAGTGAACTTCATACAGAGGAAGAAGAAGAGACTTGGAAAGTATATGTGGATGGGTCAACCACTCGGGCAGGGAGTGGCGTGGGAGTCTTATTAGTCTCTCCTAAGGGAGACCGACTTCATCTGGCTATGCGTCTGGAGTACCGAGCCACTAACAATCAAGCAGAATATGAAGCTCTCCTGGCTTGCCTGCAAGTTGCTAAACTTGTGGGAGCCACCCGGGTCTTGCTATACTCAGATTCTCAGTTAGCGACCCGGCAGTTGGCAGGACAATTTGAGGTGAATGATGAAAAACTTCAGACTTATGTAGATGCCTACAAGCAATTACAGACCGAGTTCCAAGAGGTTCATGTCTTATAGATTCCCCGAAGAGACAATTCCAAGGTTGATGAGTTGGCTAGGCTGGCCAGCGCCATCCATCCATGGGTCTTCACTCGGCCTTCACCTCAGGTCATGCTGGTAGCCCAGATTGAAAGAGAAACAGAAATAGAAGTACAAGGGGACTGGAGGGCTCCATTCATAGCCTACCTACGAGAGGGAACTCTCCTGGACAGTCCCGAGCAGACAAGGATATTGAAGATAAGAGCGACTCGGTTTACTTTGATAGGAGATGCACTATACAAGCGAGCCTTTTCTCGGCCATTACTCAGGTGCCTTGGGGAGGAAGATGCAAACTATGTATTGAGAGAAGTACATCTAGGGTCTTGCAGAAATCACTCAGGAGGTCGGTCTATGGTCGGAAAGGTCTTGCTTGCTGGTTACTGTTGGCCTACACTCAAGAAGGACGCCGAGCAGTTAGCCCACACTTGCATTTCTTATCAGAAGCATCAGAATTTATCCCATCGACGGGTCGAGATGTTGAAAACGTCCACCGTGTCCTGCTCCTTTGATCAGTGGGGTATGGATATAGTGGGACCATTCCCTCGGGCAGCTGCTCAGAAGAAGTTTTTGTTGGTGGCAGTAGACTACTTTTCCAAGTGGATTGTGTTGGAGCAATCAGCCCTAAGATGGTCCGGAGTGACCATGGGTTTTGATGTTTGGGCAAAGGGTTTAAGTTAGGTTTACCCTTGTATTTGATATGCGTATGTTGAGTGTGCAGGTTGTACAGGTTACGCATATGGACCTGACTGGACGGTCTCAGTACGGTGAAGGATGGCATGGAGGCCAGCTGGAGGCTGGCGTGCGCATCTGAGGGACCATGGAGTGCAGGGACGATGAGCTGATGGGCGCGGACTTCGAGGTGTACGTGAAGGGTAGCATGGAGGCAAGCTGGAGGCTTGCGTGCGCATCCGAGAGACGGGAGCCGAAGATGAAGAGGGCGCGAAGGCAACAGTCGAGGCTGCTATGGAGGAGTCAGTCGAGTCATGAGGGTACGAGTGCGAGTGAAATGTACTCGGGAAGGAAAATCCTAGGTGAGTGAGTAGGGCAGTCGACTGCCCTTGGGGCAGTCGACTGATAAAACTCACAGAAGGGTTCTGGCCTGGGACCAGTCGACTGCCCTGGGGGCAGTCGACTGGTAGGTTGCTGGTGAGCTGGCAAATTCGAACGTTGGGGGTGTCAACGGTCGAATTTGGCTGGCACCAGTCGACTGCCCTGGGGGCAGTCAACTGGTAGCGAGAAATCAGCCCCGAGTCCTATTTAAAGAGGACTCCGTGGTGGCTGAGTTTCTTGACGAAATTCGCTTGGGTAAAGCGTGTTAGTAGTCTATTGTGATCAGAGAGCGACCAAAGTGTTGTGGCGAGGTTTCTCCACCCACAAGGAGCAACAGATCTAGCCGGAGGTTATCCGGGGGTTGATCCACCGAAGGATTGTTGGATTAGTCACCCGGCCGGGGTGGATACCAAGTAAACCCTTCTTGTTAGCATTGTTTATTGTTTTTATTATTGTTTCTGCTGTGCAACTAACAACGTAGGTACAAGAAGATTAGACGATTTGCTATTCACCCCCCCCCCTCTAGTAAGGCGTATCGATCCCAACAATTGGTATCAGAGCGAAGGACCGCTCTTGATCGGACTAACCGCCGACGGAGCAAAGAAAGCTAGAGGGAAAATGGAAGAAGAAGGTCCGCTAGGATGGGATATCCGGATTCCACCTTCTTACGACCGTGACGACTTCACATATTGGAAAGGAAAATGTCATATTTTCTAATGACTAATATTGAAGATTGGATGTGTATAGAAATAGGCTTTGATCCTCCCAAGGACAAGAATGGAAGGATTCTTAAGAAGAAGAAGTGGACCGAGGAGCAAATTCATCAATTCGAGGTCAATAACAAGGTAACCAAAATGTTAATCGATTTAATACCTAATGACATTTTGGATAGGATAGGTGAATATAGGGATGCTAAGGAACTATGGAGCAAGCTAGTGGCATTCCATGAAAATTCTACACGAGTCCAACTAATACAAGATGCAAATGAAGTAAGCTTCATGATTCAAGAAGAGGAGAGAATTGGATCATCTACACTTTCAAGTGAGGAAGAAGTGTCCACATCCTCAAGTGAGGAAGGGGAAGAGGTCACCACCTCAAGGGTTGAGGGGGAGAAGAGACCATCAACAATGCCAGAACAAGAGGAAGCTTCCACATCATCAAGAGGAATTGAAGAAGTCAACCTAGACACTACCTCCACCAAAGCCAAGAGAAAGGAACATATTATATGCTTTGGTTGCAATCAAAAGGGGCACTACATGGATAAGTGCCCACGAGGTAAAAAGGGGGTAAAATCTACACTCGTTCCAAATTCCTTTAATTTTAACATAAAGTGTAGGACTGGAGAAGCCCAAGCAAAAAGGAAGAAGATTCGATGCTTCACATGTGGAGAGCTAGGGCACTACCACACTAAGTGCCCAAGGAGTAAAGAGTTCAAGAAAATGGAGCACTTGAGAAGATGGGAGAAAGAGGAAAGAAAGAATAAAAGAAGCCCATATCATGGAGGGACTACAAGGGTAAGGGAGGTAATCCCTAATCTTAAATCTAAATGCAATTCAAATTCAAGTTCCTTTATGCATGCTAAAACTAGTGAAAATTGCTCATCCATGCATGCTAGGATAAATGAAAAGTACTTAATGGTGCATAATTTTGGTTTCAAGTATCATGATAGGAATAGGGTTAACAAGGTATATCAAAACCCTAGGAAGGTCATACATCATGAACAATCAAAGACCTTTAGACCTAAGGACCATGACACTAATCTCAAGAAGGGGAGGAATGTGCCTAGAAAGGAGGGTAGGTCTAGGAATATCCAAAATGGGCATGTGGATTCTAGGTTTAGAAACCTAGAAAGGGAAAATCAAGCTTTAAGGGAAAAACTTGAGAGGTTAGAGAAAACCCTAGAGAGATTCACTATTGGATCTAAGGGTTTGGATATGGTGTTGGGTGGTCTAAAACCCAACAATGATAGATCGGGTCTAGGATACCGATCTAGGGTCTCTCATGCCAAGGAAAAGAGATATGCTAGGGTAGCATATGATTATGGCAAGAAGGGGGAGTGCAAGAATGGCAAGGGAATGCCATCAAAAGGAAAGGAAAAGGTCATAACTAAGGACAAGGGGTCCAAGGTTAAGAGGGTTGAGTTCGTAGGCCAAGAGTCACTAGAGGTTCACCGGTGTGGTTTAGCATTTGTTGAGTCACCTAGGGAGGTGGCTAGGGCTAAGAGCTCAAGGGAGAGCTCTAGAAGCCTTTGGGATATATAGTGAATTGACCTTAGGATGGGTGCTCCTAGTGGTCTAGATGGACCATGGAGTGTGCCAAAAGAATTGGAGACGGACTTGAGTCTCAATTCTTGGGTTTTAGCACGGTGTTTTTGAGTTTCATGCATGAAAATATGACATTGGGGTCATATTGCATGAAAAATGGTTTTTGATGTGTTATTGCCATGTAAATCAATGCTAGGGATGCATTGTGGGGTGACATGGGCAAAGACATCAAGAAGAAACCAAAACTAGGATTTTTGATTAAGGTTTGATTGAACCTTTTTGCTAGTTTTTAGATTTTGTGTCAAACTTGGGAATGGTGATAGATACATTTTGGAATGTATTTTTTCCAAGTAGATATGGGTACCACAAATCTCTCCACAAAATTTGAGATTTTTTGGATATTTGTGGAATTTTTGGCGCATTTCTGAATTTCGTCAGAAATGCTGAAATTTCAGACTTTCAGAGTATCAGTCGACTGCCATTTTGGCAGTCGACTGGTCAAGGCTGAATTTTGTTTCAGTAGCTGGGTAGGTGTCCAAATGATGCACAACAAGTGTATGGGGGGCTAGTACACATTGTTTATGGTCATTAGGGATTGAAAGAACCAATAATTGGGATATTATTGGGGTCTTTTTGATGTATGGCAAAGGGGGAGAAGTGTTGGATTTAAGTTGGGAAACCAAACACACCTTTGCTAGAAATCCTAGGTTTAGGGGGAGCTAAGATTAAGGGGGAGCATGTTTGCTCCATTCTTGGCGTAAGGGGAACCTTGGAGAGGTTCTTAAAAAGCCTTTGTAAGTTCAGTGTAAGGGGGAGCTTGGGAGAAGCTTTAAAAAGCCCGGTTTGGTAGAAAATTCTAACTTGGAGTGTTAGGTGGTAAAAGTCCTAGCTCGGAAGGCTAGGTGTTGTAAAATTCCTAACTTGGAGGGTTAGGTGTGGGATGCTTTGGGGTAGGATCCAGTTATGCATTGCATATGCATTCATTTAGCATGGTTTTTGCTATTTACTACTATCTTGCTTTCCTAACTTAAACGGATTGTCAAACATCAAAAAGAGGGAGATTGTTGGAGCAATCGGCCCTAAGATGGTCTGGAGTGACCATGGGTTTTGATGTTTGGGCAAAGGGTTTAAGTTAGGTTTACCCTTGTATTTGATATGCGTATGTTGAGTGTGCAGGTTGTACAGGTTACTCATATGGACCTGACTGGACGGCCTCAGTACGGTGAAGGATGGCATGGAGGCCAGCTGGAGGCTGGCGTGCGCATCTGAGGGACCATGGAGTGCAGGGACGATGAGCTGATGGGCGCGGACTTCGAGGTGTACGTGAAGGGTGGCATGGAGGCAAGCTGGAGGCTTGCGTGCGCATCCGAGGGACGGGAGCCGAAGATGAAGAGGGCGCGAAGACAACAGTCGAGGCTGCTATGGAGGAGTCAGTCGAGTCGTGAGGGTACGAGTGCGAGTGAAATGTACTCGGGAAGGGAAATCCTAGGTGAGTGAGTAGGGCAGTCGACTGATAAAACTCACAGAAGGGTTCTGGCCTGGGACCAGTCGACTGCCCTGGGGGCAGTCGACTGGTAGGTTGCTGGTGAGCTGGCAAATTCGAACGTTGGGGGTGTCAACGGTCGAATTTGGCTGGCACCAGTCGACTGCCCTGGGGGCAGTCGACTGGTAGCGAGAAATCAGCCCCGAGTCCTATTTAAAGAGGACTCCGTGGTGGCTGAGTTTCTTGATGAAACTCGCTTGGGTAAAGCGTGTTAGTAGTCTATTGTGATCAGAGAGCGACCAAAGTGTTGTTGCGAGGTTTCTCCACCCACAAGGAGCGACAGATCTAGCCGAAGGTTATCCGGGGGTCGATCCACCGAAGGATTGTTGGATTAGTCACCCGGCCGAGGTGGATACCAAGTAAACCCTTCTTGTTAGCATTGTTTATTGTTTTTATTATTGTTTCCGCTGTGCAACTAACAATGTAGATACAAGAAGATTAGACGATTTGCTATTCACCCCCCCCCCCCCTCTAGCAAGGTGTATCGATCCCAACAGATTGAAGCAGAGGCTCTAGCCTGGATCACTGAGCAAGCAGTAAAGAAGTTCTTATGGCAAAATATTTTCTATCGATATGACATACCACACAAGTTGGTGTCAGACAATGGTCGGCAGTTCCAGGGTCGGAAGATAAGGGAATGGTGTGAAGGCTTTGGGATCAAGCAGACATTCACTTCAGTGGCTTATCCCTAAAGTAATGGTCAGGCTAAAGTAGCTAATAAGGAGATTTTGAAGGGGCTCAGAACCAAGCTAGACCAAGTGGGCGGATCTTGGGTGGATGAGCTGCCCGGTATTCTATGAGCTCTCCGGACCACCCCCAAAGAGGGGTCGGGTTGCACTCCTTTCCAGTTGGTATACGGTAGCGAAGCTGTAGTTCCCATGGAGGTAGGCTGCGAGTCTGATAGAAGACACATGTATGGGGATGACAATGCAGAGAAAAGACGATTGGAGCTAGACCTGATTGAGGAGGTTCGGGCTAAGGCTGCAGTTCGCATGGCTGCTCACCAACAAAGGATGCAGCGCCGGTATAACCAAGGAGTCATACCTAGAAGTTTTCAAGTGGGTGACAAGGTATGGAAGATGATCAAGCCGGTGGGGGAGGTAGGCAAGCTGGAACCTCAGTGGAGCGGCCCCTTCTTGGTGGTGGAGGCATTGGGATCGGGAGCTTACTACCTACAAGATACTCAAGGGAAGAAGCTGGGAAGACCTTGGAGCGCAATACACTTGAGATTGTACCGTGAGGAGAGTTGAGTGAAATGATCCTTGTAACTGTACTTAGAAAATGTGATAGTAAGGCTCAAACCATCCAAAAGACAGTTTCTATAAGTTATAAGTGGGCATGCTCCCACGCACCCACCGGACTCGGCGCCGATCGGGCATGGCGTTCCACGTGCGGTCGGGCCCGATCGGGCGTGGTAGTCCACGCTCGGTCAGGGTAAGCCAGACGATGTCCAGACTCTTGCTAAGGCAAGTTATAAGCGGGCATGCTCCCACGCACCCATCGGACTCGGCGTCAATTGAGTGTGGCGTTCCATGTTCGGTCGGGCCCGGTCAGGCGTGGCAGTCCACACTCGGTCAGGGTAAGTCAGACGGTGTCCAGACTCTTGCTAAGGCAAGTTATAAGTGGGCATGCTCCCACTCACCCACCGCACTCGGCGCCGATCGGGGGTGGCGTTCCACGTTCGGTCGGGCCCGGTCGGGCGTGGCAGTCCACGCTCGGTCAGGGTAAACCAGACGATGTCCAGACTCTTGCTAAGGCAAGTTATAAGTGGGCATGCTCCCACGCACCCACCGGACTCGACGTCGATCGGGGGTGGTGTTCCACGTTCGGTCGGGCCCGGTCGGGCGTGGCAGTCCACGCTCGGTCAGGGTAAGCCAGATAGTGTCCAGACTCTTGCTAAGACAAGTTATAAGTGGGCATGCTCCCACGCAACCATCGGACTTGGCGCTGATCGGGCATGGCGTTCCACGTTCGATCGGGCCCGGTCGGGCGTGGTAGTCCACGCTCTGTCAAGGTAAGCCAGACGGTGTCCAGACTCTTATTCAGGCAAATTATGAATGGGCAGGCTCCCGCAATATCCGTTGACTAGGCATGGCCTTCCGCGATCAGTCAAACAAACTAGGCAACTGGTCAACCTGGTAAGGCTGAAACAATCAAACATAAACAAACAAGTTGATCCAGCTTCACCGCCATGGTCAGTCAATTAGAAACAAGCAAAAACGCCGAGTCCGGGTGCCGACCCGACCGAGCAACATCGCCAAGTCCGGGTGCCGACCCGACCGAGCAGAAGCATCGAGCCCGGGTGCCAACCCGACCGAGCAAAAGCGTTGAGTCCGGGTGTCGACCCGACCGAGCAACATCGCCGAGTCCGGGTGCCGACCCGACCTAGCAGCTAAAATCTCAAGTATCCCGAATGGTTAACACTTAGCGAAATTTTCTTGCCCGACCTGAAAGAGTCCGCCTTAAGCTAATGGTTCAAATGTCCCGAGCGATCAACACTTAGCGAAAATTTGTTGTGTGGCTTAAAGCGTCGACCTTCAATGAGCAAGTTGGATACACCAAATAAACAATACTTAGTAAAAATCTCATGCATTGCAAACAACCGAGCAAAGAAATACGACAAGAAGAATGGACAAATAAAGAGTTGACATAATTGAAGCAGGGCCAATGGTCGTTACAAAATTAGGCCTTACAGGCCAAGTCGGGCAGAACAGTATCATCACTAAAATTTTAAGGCCTTGAGCCCGAGTCATAAGAAAGCAAGAAAAGATAGAAACCTAACTTAAGTAAATGGAGGGAAGGCGTCATTAGGGATCGTTGCTCTTATCCGAGTTGGCTTCACAACGTTGGGAGGAAGGTCTGAGGGGAGATGTCAGACCTCTGTTAATTGTTGAATAGCACCCCTTACGCCGAACATGATCATACCGCCGGTGCGCGCCGCCACCTGATCGAGGAAAGGGTCGGACTGAATGTAAGCCAAGTGGGCTGTCTCAATCTGCGCTGGCTCGCCCGATTTGTAGTCTTCCAATTCCTTCTTTAGTCGGGCGATCTCAGCGTCGCTTTCCTGAATAGTAGACCCCTGAGCCGCCAAGCTCTTTTCCTTGCTCACCAATTGAGCCTCAAGTGCTTGGAAGGCTTCTTGCTAAGCTACCAGCTCGGCCTCCTTATTTGTCAGAGTGTGCTGAGTCTGATGACGGGCCTCAACCGACTCCTTCAATTTTTGTTGAAGGCCCTTGGCTTCCGCGGCTTTCTTGTCCAAGTTGGAGCGGTCTCGGGTACGGCGAGCCAAGGCAGTTTTCTTCTTGGCCTCTTCATAAGCCACCCGATTGGATAAGCACTCTATCTCCCGGGAGGCATTAGCCAGCGGGAGGCTAGGGAGAATCGGGTGTTTAGGGCACGATTGCAGAATTTAGGTTTTATAACTGTTTTTGGCTTTTTGAAAAAAAAACCCAATAATTTTGTAAAATTGCAACTAGGCCCCTAACTTTCGAAATTTACCTTTTTAACCCCATCAAAATTCGGTATTTAACATTCTCCCCTACTAACAAAAATTTGGTCCCGAAATTTAGCTAGTGAGCCACAACAAATACTAGTCACCACAACAAGTACTGGTCAACAACAAGTGAAATCAACAACCCAGCTATAATATGAATACGGAATGAAAAACTAACCATACGCTGCTCAAGTAAATAGATGATGATAGCGAGCTCTGATCGTATCCTCGAGCTCCCAAGTAGCTTCCTCATCAGAGTGGTGCTGCCAACCAACTTTGACTAAACGAACTGTCTCGTTCCTCAACCGATGCTCTTTGCGGTCCAGAATCCGCATAGGCACCTCTTCGTAAGTCGCGTCTGGCCGAAGTGTGACTAATACCTCCGATAACACATGTGCATGATCTGGCACATATTTCCTCAGCATGAAAACATGAAACATATCGTGAACTCCAGCCAAAGACGGAGGTAACGCCAGACGATAAGCAACGGCTCCAATCCGCTCCAAAATCTGGAAAGGTCGAATATAGCGGGGAGCTAGCTTACCTCGCAACCCAAACCTCTTCACCCCTTTCGTGGATGATACTCATAAGAATACGTGATCGCTAATGGAGAACTCTATAAGTCCGCGTCTCTCATGATCAATCTCAACCCTAATTGCGAGTCAAATGCGTAATCTACCTTATTAGGAAATGTCCAAAATCTCTCTAACGGTAGCTACTCAATTACAAGCAGTGACCTACATGTAGATACTCTATAGCTCTTTAATATCTCAGAAAATTAATCCATCGACCTGTGGTGTCTTCTCTCTGGTGACGGTGTAAACCGGTCCATCTCTGGAACTGTTGGTGGCATCGTCTGAAGAGGCAGTGGCTGAATCATCTGAATTGTTGTTGACTGCATAGTCTGAGGTACTAAAGCTCCCACCGTCTGCTGAGTCTGATAACTTGTAGCTTCGTCTATCTGCTGAGGTTAGTAAACTGAAGACTAATATGCTAGGCACAGCTGATCTACACATAACTAATAACTAAAATAAATCCTAATCATATCACTTACTTAAGTAAATTTTAAGTAACAACGCGTTACTTCCTAAAGGAACTTTTAGCAACCAGTGAATAGTTATGTCCATAATAATTTTTGTTAGTTTGTAATTCTATGTTGGAACCAGACTTAGGTAGTAGTGGGACATGTTATTGATACTGAAGTATAGTTAACCTTCTGCAACTGCTATGCTGAAACTGAAAGGTACTGTGAATTTTCAAATGATAACCAATCATCACAGTTTCCCAGGCGAAAGCTTCTTTCCTAACAACAGCCAATAGCAGAATGTGTGGATCTTAAATGCTATTACCTAATTTACCTAACCTAAATGTTTTTTTTTCTACTGGCAAACTGATGTTGTTATCCTGGTTACCGCTGGAAGGCTAATATCTAAGACTCAGGCAATTGGGAGATTGTGCAGGAACTGAAAGGGAATACTTTGAACTTTCAAAAGATAATCATTAATCAATCACAACAGTTTGAAAAAGCTTCTTTCTGTTGATACTACATTAGTCAATAGTAGAATAAGTGTATCTTACAACGAACTCGACTAATGATATCCTATTGTGTGTTTTAATAAATAAAAACAAATTCCCTAACTTAATACATTTCTCATTGGCATAAAATCTTGTGAATATTCAAAGTTAACCAATCATAACATTTACAAAGGCAAAACCTCTTTCATTGACTCTGCATCAGTCTATAGCAAAATGTCTTACAAGCTGTTAACTATTCTGTCTTCAGTAAATTAAAATGTGTGAAATTGCAATGTATTGGTGGTACCTGGAAACCGATAAAATAATAGATTCTAAGAGAATAGCAGGGTTGTGTGATCTTTAATCCAGAATGTTTATGGTATCAATGTTCTATTATTTGCATATGTGGCATTTATAATTGTATTGCCCCTATCACCTAGATGCTAATGACAAATAAAATATATTTATCAAAATTTGGCTTTACTTATCGGTAAAAAGAGTTTCTTTCCTGTTGATTATTATTCAAAGGATCATACGAAATCAAAAGAGACTCTGTCACTGAGCTATAAAACTGATATCATTGTATACAAACTATGATTCTTTCTTAAAGGATTTTTTTTTTGAAGTTGAGTATGCTTAGCAAGGGAGAATATACTATGTTTAACCCAATACAGATATAATAAAATTACAAATTCACATATTAGGTTTTCAGAATTATGTTTAGAAGCAATATGGTATATTGATATCAAACATGCTTAGTCGATAAATTTCTTACAGCCTACACATAAAGCATGAATTGAATCTACATCGGAGGCGATTATATTTGTATAGTATACTTGATTACTTATTATTATTAAATGTTTGCTCATTAGTGGTGAGAATGAGAAGTTCTAATTCAAATGGATTATCACCGTGGAGGCTTTCTTAGACACACTTCATTTAAAATTTTCAATGGAAATTCTTAGATCAACTTTGCTTTCTCGCAGGATGAGTCCAATTTAATGTTTGGTTTGCATTAATCTTGCGTCTTAATGAGGCTTTTTCTATAACTTAGTCTTGACTAGGTCTGATATTAGTGAATTACTTTGGTCTTATACATAAGAGTTTTGTTGTGGGTTTGAGAAGCTTGCCTTTTGTTATTGCAGTAAGAGATCCATTGTGATTTAGCTAGAGACCTCTATAGTCAAATGTCACAATCCCCTGGATCCCAAGGAGGCATTGACAGACTAATATTCATTATTGATAACAAATGTATATCTACTTTGGGTGTTGAAAAGATAGAGGAGGGTGAATTGATAACTTAGGACCAATTTGGTTTAATATCTAAAAGAAAATACCAAATACTATTATCAAATAGCAAACATATGAAGAAACAAACAAAATAAGTAACAACCCTTCTTGAGGTTTAAGAGTCTTATAGATACCCCATGAACTCAAATCTCCACTAGGGTCAAATTTTAATCATGTATTATATTTAACAATATAACCAAAAAAATTACATGTTCCTATGCCATACAACAAAGTCGATACTTTGAAACCAAACTAATGTACCAACTGTTTTGAGCAAGATTCACTAACAAAAATAAACTAAATCCCTTATAGATTGATATAGGCCTGAGGTGCAAACATTATTAACTAGATTCTCAAGTGTGGATCAACAGCTCAATTATGGGTATAATCATGGTTCCAGATATAGTCCGGAACTAACGGTACCAATCACCACATAACTCTACAATGAAAGACAAGTAGAAACCCAAAGAACTAGTACCAGTTAGTAGTAACTTAGTCATCATCTTGCATTTTATCCTACATGGCATTGTAGATGTATTCCCTACAATTTCCCTCACAATAGTCCCACTAAAGAACATAAGAATGAAGAAAAACTCGAGGTTTTCCACCAATGATTTTATAAAACCTGTTGGCCACCCGCTTAAGCTGACTTTAATGGTGTTTTCCATTGTTTGAAACCATTAACATAAGCATAACTTTCATGCTAATTAACGGTCAAATATCAAGTATAATCCCATATAGCTGAAAAGGCTCAACTACCTCCTGCATATAATCTAAAAGCCTTATTGATGCCACGTATAATGCCAATGACATATAAAAGTCAATGTCCACATGATTACGTTTGAAAACCATAGTATTTTATCCCAAGACCATGGAAGGGACCATTGAAGGCAACCCTGCCAGCTTCTTCCCTTAGAGTTCTATCTTATAACTTCTCTTCTTCAGCACAAGATTTCACTTAAGGGACACCTGTGCATAAACATAGGCCAATTAACATGAAATTCTTAAAGCTAGAGATGTTGAGATGGTATATGTTTACTTTTCTGCTACTAATTGTTAAGCATGAAGCTAATCTAGCACTGTTGTGTTGTAGTTTACTCGTTCAAGAACGGTACATGATTGCTTATATTCAATCAATTGAGATAGAACTTGTGAGAAAACGAATACGGATCGAAAATGATACATGTAGAAATAGGTGGATCAACAAAATCATGCATGATTAGAAGTTATGACCTGAACAAGTCACAGATGTGGAACTTCTCAATCATGGATGTGAGAAAGAAAGGAAAGATGAAAGACCACTGAAGGCCCAACATAAGCTAGCATATGTCTATACAACCTTAAACAAAGAAATGTATACAATGGATAGGAGAATCATCAAAAATATATCTTGCTCGTCGCCGGGAGAAGTCCGTTGTCGCCAAGTCCCAAGACAACCATAACCAGAAAATGACTCCGGAAAAATAATTCCGTAAAATACAAGTAGACCTCGTAAAACAATCAACTTCATCAACCCTC
Source organism: Boesenbergia rotunda (assembly GCA_024364735.1). NCBI lineage: Eukaryota > Viridiplantae > Streptophyta > Magnoliopsida > Zingiberales > Zingiberaceae > Boesenbergia > Boesenbergia rotunda. The sequence continues at coordinate 34,238 of JAGFNQ010000087.1, read as the reverse complement.
AAGAAAAAGACTCCGCAACAATAAACAATTCTGTAACATACAGATTGACCTCGTAAAACAACTTCGTAACCCACAGACACCAAAACATCGCACAACTTGTGGCCTATGGGTTATGGGCCCATCACTCTATAATATCCGAAAAATACTAAATTTGCACTAATAATGTGTTATAGTTAGAACTTCGAAAAATCCAAGATACAAAATCATACCGACATTGCAAAACCTACAAAACTAACACTCTACTAATCCACCAAAAACAACTCCATAAAATCCACAGATACCCAAATGAACTCGCAACTTGGCTCTGATACCAAAAATTATCACGCCTCCAAAGGCACATGCTTCCTCGAAAATCGGGCAGCATCTCCCCTGTACGGCGGACAATATGGGGCATATATACATAATATCTCACCATATAACTTAGCCACAGGCGGCTAGTATCACAAAATATAGGAAATAATCACAACCACGCAGTTATATATCAAAAGGAAAGATAACGGGTGGCTCAGCCACCTTAATCATAAAAGAACACAACAATCCAACAGAGAACTCAAATGTCTCTGATAACGACAAAACAAAATGATAACAAATACAAGGCGACTATACCAAGTACTGAAAACAAAACAACTATACCAAATATCGAAAAATAACTCAACTCGACACTGGGGACCGGCAACTGGATCCTCTCCTGGCTCCAAGAAATACTTCTACCTGCTATCTGAAACAACAAAAAAAAAGAAAGCAGGGGTGGTGAGTCCGGGCGGACTCTGCGCGTATATGAGTAGACAAATAAGCATGGCATAATAAGGATAACGGAGTAGAGAAATCAACAGTGTACAGTCCATAAGGAAATATAGAAACCTAATCATGCATAACATATGTAAATCGACATGGTATAAAGTCCGAATAACGACTAAGCAGGTATAGAACAACTCAATAACAATAATATCAAGATGTACATGCATGTCAAACATATGCAACAATCATAGCTCATATAAGTGCATCAAACACAAGCAAATGCATAAAAGAAATATGTATGCACATGATGCAATGACATGTGCCACCCCTGACGCCAGTCAAGCCGTCAACACATCATATCTGTGTGACCGAGTGGGTAGGGTTGTGACAACTGTACCACTCCAACAACAAATACCACGTAAGGCGTGGTTGAGTGGACAGAATGCTGGGGAGCCTACACTCCAAACCTCAGTACATCGGGGGAGCTACTATAGCTACAATATCCCTCGAAAAACAACAGTGAGGGTGAGCCACCAACAGCTCATCCCTCTAAAAATAACGGTGAGGGTGTCACTGTTTGGCACAACAGGACAGATGCTCGCACTCTAATAACTACCACGACAATAAGTGGTTGAGTGACTCGAGCAACAATATGACTAACGACGACTTAACCAAATGAAAGTCAACAGTCGTTAGTATGCAACGTGCAAGTATGGTGCATGCTATACGATGCACAAATAACTGGAGAAACAACGATGCAATAAAGTCTAACGAATACACGATGCATCAATACAATCAACCGGAAATCAAAAACCAACAATTATGCACCTACACTACTAGGTAGGGTATTTTTAATGCCAAATAAACCTATATGTGTTGAATGAACTTCTAAGTGCTCGCGTACAAGCGACACTTTACAGAACGGAAAACCAATAGAGGACTGTACAGATACGAATTTGGGAACACTCGAAGATCAACGAAGAATAAGTCTCAACGGCGATGTTTTAAATATCGACAAAGAACAAGGTCAAGCAACCTATCAGACATAATATAGCCGTGCTTTTAAGATAAAGGAAACTACTCGAGTATAAAGGAGAAGAACCCGCCTTTTAATTGTAGAACGTGACCGAAATTTCCTATTTTGGAAATTTTTCAATTTTGGAAATATGTAAGTTTTCTTTGTACCAGAAACTTACAATTATTCTGAAAACCTATTATGAAATCACGCAATTTTGGGCACTTTCTTTCAAGAAAGTCTAGACAAATTTATGGATCATTAATTGACAATTAAATTCGAATTGGTTTTAAACTATTAACAAAATTCTTTATTTTGGATTGAGCCTCGGGGAGCCGTCTAATTTAAAGTTAGTTGTTGTAATTTAATTTCCTATATTAAATAAAATTGTCATGTTTAATTTGGTTACGCCTCGGGGAGCGAACCAAATTAGATTTACAACAAATTCTTTTTTTTTTGGTATCTGAGCCACGGGGAGCCACCCAAAGAAAATAATTTGTTGTAATTAATAAATCCATAAATAAAATATGTAATCAAATCTTGGAAATTTTGAGGTGATTCTCAAACGATAATTTCCTTATTTGATTTAAGAGGTGATGCTCTTATATATTGTTGTCTCCAAAATTAATTAGGAAAATGGTTTCCTATAGAGTTTTCTTAAATAAGATGTTCATGAAAATAATATGTGGTTGAATTAAGGGAATTTGTCTCTTAATTTAATAAGATTTGATTTAGAGAAATTAAAGTCTTAAACATATTATTTCCGAAATTGATTATGACAATTTAGGAAATTGTTTCCCAAAATAATTCGTTGAATAAAGTATGAAATTAGAATTAGGAAATCCGGTTCCTAATTCAATTAATGAGACTTGATAAATTAAGTCACATACATACTTTATTAAGGAAATCGTTAGTACATGACATAATTATATGTCATGAATGTGCTTAGAAAAGAAAGGATGAGACCCAAAATCCCTTACAAAATATTAAGGTCAACACCTTCCATTAATATGGTTAGAACCGGAGTTTTATTTCTCGTTTGGGTTGATGGACACATTCATGCCCGGCTTGAACCTCAACATGTTCAAACCATGGAATTAGTTTATGATTAATATAGTTGGAGTCAGAGGTCAATCCTTAGTTTTGGTTGTTGGACACATCCAAGCCTGACTAAACGGTTGAATGAGCTCCAACCATATTAAAACTATTTCTTGATTAATGGGTCAGCCTTAAGCTTGGAGCATCGATTTGTTGTGCCACAGCTAAGGTCGATGTAAAGAGAGGTGCAGTTGGGTGCTATGTATAATGTTGTATACTTGTTAATGAGTTAACAACCCAATGATTTATGCAAACATTCAATTAGTTGATAGCATAAAGTGATAGTTACATATATGTGGTATGTAATCGGTATAATTACCTACCTTCATAGCTAAGAATAACTTGATGGTCACAGCCATGGTTGTTCTTATCTATGGTTGGATATCAACCTATTTGGAGGTGTTCCTACGATCTCCCGAATTGATAAAAAGGGTTATTCAATTCGAAAAATAAATAGGATTTAATTAATGTATGTTGATGCATTCTTTATCATTCTTTTCACATAAGCTCAATTTGTATTTCTAGGATAATCACTCGATCATGTCTTCTCTGAATTTGCGTTCCATTTTGGACACCAATAAACTGACTGGGCCAAACTTCATGGACTGGCTTCGAAACCTGAGGATAGTCCTTAAGGCAGAGAAGCTTGCTTATGTCCTTGAAGATCAACTTCCCAACCGTCCTCCAAAAAATACAACTCCAGACCAGTTAGTGGCCTATCAGAAACATGTGACCGATTCTGAACTTCCGAGTTGCATCATGCTAGCCGCTATGGTACCTGAGTTGCAAAAGCAGCATGAGCATATGGATGCTTATACCATCATCTTCCATCTTCATGAGTTATTTGATGAGCAGGCGAGATCCGAAAGGTTCGAGGTCTCCAGACTCCTCTTCACCTCTAAGATGCAGGAAGGCACTTCTGTTTCACAGTTTGTATTGAAGATGTTGAGGTACATTGAGCGACTGGGCACACTCGATTTTGCAATGGATCATGAACTAAGTATTGACTTAATTATGTATTGTTTACCTAAAAGTTATTCACAATTTGTGATGAACTATCGGATGAACAAGATGGAGACTACCATTCCTGAGTTGCTCAACCTGCTGAAGACTATAGAGCCTTCTGTGAAGCAGGATCAGAAGACGGTACTGTTAGTTGGTTCCTCGAAGAAAGGTTCTAAGAGGAAGGCCAAAGAACAGAATAAGGGAAAGAAAAAAAAGGCCAAAAAGACTGAAAAGACACCAAAAGGCACTTGCCATCATTGCGGCAAGGAGGGTCACTAGCGAAGAAACTGTAAGGTTTATCTTGAGTCCTTGAAGAAGAAGGCATCCGATGCCCCATCCTCTTCAGGTATCTTCGTTATTGAATGTCACTCTATTTCCTCAAATACATAAGTACTTGATACTGGGTGTAGCTCACATATATGTAATGACATACAGGGGCTAAGGAATAGAAGAAGACTCGTCAAGGGAGAAGCGAATTTGCGAGTTGAAAACGGAGCAAAGATTGCTGCTGTTGCCATCGGAACATATTTGCTAAAGCTTCCTACTGGACGTGTCTTAGAATTGGATAATTGTTATTTTGTTCCTTCGTTAATAAAGAACATTGTATCTATTTCATGTTTGAATAAAAAGGGTTATCATTTAACTTTTAGTAACAATTGTTGTTACATAACTTTAAATGGTGTTCTTTATGGGACCGGAACTTTGTGCAATGGTATCTACACGTTAGATTTATCCGGTGACGTTTTCAATATCGAAGTTAGCAACAAACGTGCTCGAATATATAATCGAATAGACTCCTATACGTGGCATTGTCGTCTTGGCCATGTAAGTAAGAAACGCATGACTAAATTACACCGATGTGGAATTTTGGAATCATTTGAATCCAGTTCATTTGATACATGTGAATCATGCTTAAAAGGCAAGATGACCAAATTACCCTTTTTCGGAAAAGATAATCCAGTGGGAGAATTGCTTGGTCTAATACATACTGATGTATGTGGACCAATGTCAACTCTTGCACAAGGAGGCTATAGCTACTTCATTACCTTTATCGATGATCACTCACGATTCGGGTATGTGTTCTTGATGAAATACAAATCTGAAGCTTTTGAGAAATTGAAAGAGTTCAGAAATGAAGTAGAGAAACAGCTTGGCAAAAGTATCAAGATACTTCGATCCGATCGGGGTGGTGAATACTTAAGTCAAGAGTTTCAAGATTATCTTAGGGACAATGGGATATTGTCTCAATGGACTCCGCCATATACACCACAGCATAATGGTGTATCTGAGAGGCGTAACCGAACCTTGATGGGCATGGTTAGGTCTATGATGAATCATGCAACTCTTCCAAAATCCTTTTGGGGCTATGCACTAAAGACAGCTATTTACTTGCTAAACAGAGTCCCGACCAAGGTAGTCTCTACTACTCCATTGAGACGTGGAATAGTAAGAAACCTCACTTAACTCACCTTAAGATATGGGGTTGTCCTGCTTATGTGAAGCGGACTGTATCAGACAAATTGGATGCTAAGTCTGATAAATGTCTATTTATTGGATACCCTAAGGAAACAAAAGGTTACCAATTCTATCATCCCTTGGAACAAAAGGTGTTTGTTTCAAGGCATGCTGTATTTCTGGAAAAAGAATTTCTTTTACAAGAAAACAGTGGGAGTGGCATTGAACTTGATGAAGTTCAAGAAACTCCAATAGACATTACAGAGACACCTAGTCTAGACCCACAACCACTAACTCATAATGATGAGCTATCAGTTGAACCTAAAACAACAACACCTCTTCGTAGGTCTGATAGGATACGCAATATTCCAGAGAGATACGGATTTCTCATAAGTGAATCGAACGACGTGTTACTCATAAGCGATGACGAACCTATCAGTTATGAAGATGTTCTGAAAAGTTCAAAAAGGGACAAATGGCTTGAAGCCATGAAGTCGGAAATGGATTCCATGTACGAAAATCAAGTATGGGGCTTGGTTAACCCACCTGAAGGGATTAAGCCCATAGGGTGCAAGTGGGTTTTCAAGATGAAAACCGACATGGAAGGTAATGTTGTTACCTTTAAGGCTAGATTAGTGGCAAAAGTATATCGTCAGAAACAAGGAATTGATTATGACGAAACCTATTCGCCAGTAGCTATGCTTAAATCCATTCGGATGCTCCTGGCCATAGCAGCTCATTATGATTATGAGATATGGCAAATGGATGTGAAAACAGCTTTTCTTAATGGAAACCTGCTTGAGGATGTATACATGATACAACCTGAAGGTTTCACATCGGTTGACAAAATCAAAATATGCAAGCTTCGGCGATCTATATATGGACTGAAGCGAGCATCCAGGAGCTGGAACATCTGTTTTGATGAGACAATCAAAGAGTTTGATTTCTCACATAATCCTGACGAACCTTGTGTGTACAAGAAGGTTAGTAGGAGTGCAGTCGTATTCCTAGTGTTATATGTCGATGACATATTACTTATAGGAAACGATATATCAGTCTTACATTAGTTAAAATTTGGTTGTCCAAAACTTTCTCCATGAAAGACCTGGGAGAAGCAACATATATCCTTGGGATTAGAATCTATAGAGATAGATCAAAACGGTTGCTTGGTCTTTCGCAGTCTACATATATAGACCGAGTGCTAAAAAGGTTTAGCATGTCGGAATCCAAGGAAGGTTACCTTCCCATCAGGCATGGGATCAACCTTTCAAAGTCTATGTGCCCGCGCACAGAAGACGAGAGGATTTGCATGAATAAGATTCCTTATGCATCCGCGATAGGATCTATCATGTATGCTATGTTATGTACTAGGCCCGATGTATCGTATGTTCTGAGCGTCACGAGCAGATACCAGTCTGATCCAGGAATGGATCATTGGGCGGCTGTCAAGAAAATCCTTAAGTACTTAAGAAGAACTAAGGATGTGTTCCTAATATATGGAGAAGGAGATATGATAATACGTGGGTATACATATGCCAGTTTCCCGACAGATACGGATGACTCCAAATCTCAGTCTGGATACGTATTTACTTTGAATGGAGGCGCAATAAGTTGGAAGAGTTCCAAGCAAGACACTATAACGGATTCTACCACGGAAGCGGAATATATTGCGGCTTCGGAAGCAGCAAAAGAAGCAGTCTGGATCAAGAAGTTTGTCTCGGAACTTGGTGTGGTTCCAACCATTGATGAAGCAATACCGATTTACTGCGACAACAATGGAGCTATTGCACAAGCAAAGGAACCAATGTCTCATTTGTGATCCAAGCGCAAGCAAAAGATGTTTTAAAATTGAATTGCAGGAGCCAGCCAATCGAATTGGATCTTTGAAGAATAACAAATGAATTAATAAACAGAGTTTCTTTGTGAATTCTCTTGCAGGAATCCATTAAACAATCACCGGCGAATGGCGTTGTAGCCGTCACGCCTCCCTATTCCTCCGCTCCGGCACGAGATCTCCTCCACATCCCAGATGCACTGCTGCTCCCCCGTGTACTGCTGCACCACCAGCACCGATGCTGTCGCCGAGAACTCCGCCGACACCAACAGATCCCCAATCGGACCCAGCTCCTTGAACTCCACGAAGTTCGACAAACTCGCCAACAGCACCGACGTTGAATCTCCCCCCGGCGCCCGACCCACCATGTACAGGTTGTGTGCGCCACCCATCTCCCTGATCGCGGCCACCGTTTCCTCGCAGTCCGCCACCACCCTCTCCTCGTACTCCACCGACGGACGGCTGGCGTACTGATGCCTGAACTCCCGTACGTACTCGTCGTCGATTCGTTGCTCCACCCTGGCCATCGATATCGCCGGAATCGCCTTGGGAGTGTGTGATTGGTCGACCGCCATGAACCGCACCACTGTGAGGTGGACCCCGGGCCTATTCGAGAAGCGGCTAGCGTAGAGGAGCGCCTCCCGGTCGTGGGGCCCGCCGAAGAAGAGGAGCGCCACGCGGTAATTGCCGAGTTTGGAGTCGAGGTCGACCAGTTGACCGCGGTCGACGAGGACCGCGACGGAGCAAGGCGCTCCGGCGAGGATGCCCTGGTTGACGCTGCGCACATTGGAGTTGATCTCCTCCATCTCGCCGTCGACGGTCAGCAGGCGGTGGAACGGTAGGACGACGAGGGTGGCACGGTAGCCCTCGGCGATGCGGAAGACGTCGTCGGCCATGGAGGAGTAGGAGGAGACGGCGGTGAGGGTCGAGACGGTGGCGTTTGCGGACCGTTGCTGGAACCTCTGGAAGGCCAAATTGATGGGCTGCGAATCCACTTGGTTGTCCAGCCCAGACGACGTCGTGGCGTGAATGTCCCCAATCGGAAGAGTGCGTTGGCCGTCGGCGGCGTCGTGGACGATGAGCATTGCTGGAGCGGAGCCGGTGAGCTCAGCAAGGTGGACGGCGCAGACTGAGAGCGGAAAGTGGTTGGCAAGGTGGAGGAGGCTGGTGATGGAGGGGGCGTTCCGGACTGTGTGGAGGCAGGCCACGACGCGCAGGTCGGAGTCGAGGCCAGAGAGTTGCAGGTTCCGATTCTTGTATGTGGGAGCAGGAGAGCGGCGGAGCTTGCGCTCTTCGATCGCCGTCAAGATCGGCCTCACCATGGCCGTGGAAACCACCGACGAAATCAATAGAAGTCCGTGTATCTTGTCATTAAAGATCTGCTTCCATATTGCCACCACAGCGGATTTCGTTAAATTTTCATTGCAAATTAGTTGTTCTATTGTAATTTTGTGTTCTGAATCACCTCTCGATCCTTGCCCGCGTTCAGGATTATAATCTCCAAGGGTCCAATCGTATTCATCAACGCCCCGATCGACAATCCCTCTGTGTGCGGCAGGGAAAACAGGGGCGACACGAGCATGCCTGCCCCCAACTTTGCCAGCATCCCCACAGCCACGACACAAAGCAAATTCACCGTGTATTGCTCTGGCTCGCCCTCTAGTTGCGTCAAGGCGTCCAGAACGTCGATCGCGTGGGCAGTGCTGATGATAGTGAAAGGTAGCAGGGCACTGATGATGTAGCTCTCGAGTCTCTGCGTGAGCGCCGCAGTGAGCGGCCCCCTGGGCACCGCCAGTCCCAGAACAAGTACACCCAAGGCAGGGTGGAAGCCGATGACCGCCGCCGATATCCCCGCCGCTGGTACTAAGCCGATCACCAATCCCATGACTTCGATTTTCACGGACTCGGACGCGGACGTCCTCCTCCCCAGCCACACCAGCAGCGGCCTGATCATAAACGCGAACGCCGCCACGTGGCATGCGCCGGCGAGAACCATCCATAGCGGTGCCAGAGCCTCAGCGGCAGGCCCGACGAAGGCGAAGCACACCGCGAGGACGATCCAGGAGGTCACGTCGGCCACCACGGCCGCCGGGAGCACGACCTGGCCGATCTCCCCGTTGGGGACCTTGACTTCGGCGAGGAGGCGCGCCATGATTGGGAAGGCAGGAACAGAGAGCGCGAAGCCGAGGACGAAGGTGAACGAGGCCTGCTGCCTTCCGGAGGGTTTGAAACTGCCGTCTTCCATCGGGGCCTTCAGGCCAAGGACAACGATGGCAATGACGACGGCGAGGAATGGGAGGACGACGGTGGTAGCGGCCACGGGCAACACCATCTCGCTCTTCTCCCTGATTAATTTGGCATCGAGTCGGATGGCGACGAGGAAGACGTAGTAGATGAGTCCCAAGAAGCCAAAAATTTCCACCAGAGAAAAGCTCATCGGCGGGAAGATCATCTCGTACAGAGTCATCGACGTCAACCCCGAATCGCCCTGGAAAGCGATCTTATTGGTGATCGTCGGACTCAATAGTAGAGCAACCTTTGTAGCATCAAAACCGATTAGAAAATTAGGAATTAAACACCCTTGAAATGCTCAAATCATTAGAGGAAAAATCAACGTAGAAATTTACAATTAAGTCGGCCACAATGCGGGGCTGGTCGAAGGGCTTGAGGATATAGCCGACGGAGCGGGTGACCATCAGAATTACAAGACACTGAATGATCATGAGAGAAAATTTGTAATGAAATAAGTCGGAAATTGTGACACCATTGTCCCTCCAAAACCCGTCCATGAAAATGTTATCATCATACTGGATACTCGACGTGTTCACCGACACCACCATTTGGACGTCGACGGTGCAGAGAAAATGGAGAGGAGAGGTTGTGGATTGATTGACTACTGCAATTGAGAAGAGGCCTGATGGAAGAAGGATGGTCGTCGCCGCTTATTTATTAACGACAAAAAAATATATTGCCTCGGTGGTTTGAGCACCGTAACCAGCGAAGTTTGTTACGGACAACGTTAAAGCCGTCGGTTGTTATGTTTGTTTGCTTGTCTTCGATCTGGCCGTTGAATCATAACTGAATGCCAAATCTATCGGACAAACTTTAGTTAGGCTGTTTTCTCGCCACCTGGGTCTGCTGTATATAGAGGTGGCAATTAAGTTGGAAAATCTGAGTATTTTTTTTCATTTTTTTTACAATTTGGGATGTAAGGGCCGAATTAAATATTCCTAATATGTTAGGTCCTAATTATTCAATATTTTAACACGCAAATCATTGTTAAGAAGGCGCCATTTAATTCCATGCCGTTACGTTTCGAATTTCAAACGACGCATCGGCCACGTCGATCTATATCTTTGACCATCAAATCTTAACCGTCCATCATTCATCCGTACCGTTTCCCTATTTCTCTAACCCTGCTCTCTCCAGTCTCTGCAATCGAGCGCTTTCTCTGGGAGTCGGACGCGCTCTCCCTGTCGCTTCCGAGCTAGGGTTTGATTTTTCCCCTCTCTATCTCCTCTGATTTAATTCTTGGTTTCGACCGATCTTTTTGTATGTATATATATATCTATCTTGTTCATTCTTCTCATTTTTTGGAATGGTGTAGCCGATCTCGATCGAAAAGTAGAACCGAGAGGGAGATCGGTATGGGACAGATTCAATACTCCGAGAAGTACATGGACGATATCTACGAATACAGGTAGCTATCGATATACTAAAGTCCTTTTTTTTTTTCTAATAAGTGTAGATGTTGGATCTCTCGCTTACCGATCGCCCCTTGTTGTACGCAGGCATGTGGTTCTTCCGCAAGAGGTGGCTAAAGCGCTGCCGAAGAACCGCCTCCTCTCTGAGGTAAGATATAGTGTTAGCACCCCTACGTTCTTCAAAAAATCGACATTTTGATTTCGTCCTGCGAAGATTTTTTTTTCCCATTTCTTTTCTTTCGGCGAATGAATGACTGTGATTGGTTCATTATCAGAACGAGTGGCGGGCGATTGGGGTGCAGCAGAGCAGGGGATGGGTGCACTACGCCATCCACCGTCCGGAGCCGCATATCATGCTCTTCCGGCGTCCACTCAACTACCAGCAACAGCAGGAGAATCAGGGTGAGGCCATCACTCATGCCGTCCAAATTCGCCCCAAGTGATGAGTAATGACTACTTAGTAACAATAACAATAGGTGAAGAATCTCTCTTTGCTAGGTTGTGGGTTATCTAAACATATATATATAAAGTATGTTTCTGGTGAACATGTGGCAAAAATTAGATTGGAAACGGTGACTATGTGTGCTTGTGGATCCCTGCAAAACAATTGCTTTTGGAAATGTTTTGCTCATTCTTCTTTCGTAATCTTATGTATAATTGCATTCTGATTCGTTTGTGGATTGTTATGTCTGTAACTTCTATGCTTGTTGATTCTTGTTTACTCTCTCGTGTGAACTATCAAATTTTAGATTGTTTTTCCTTTCGTAGATGTTGTTCCTGAACAAACTTTGATTTTGCGGTGAGACCTCTTGGTATCATGGAAATCTAGTTTCGCATAAGAAGTCAGTATCAAGTTATGGGACTGTGAAATCTGATACAATTTGTTCCAGCATGCAATCTTGTGTTCAAACAATGGACGTAGTGTTTGTATATCTGCAACTTTGCTTTAACAAGTTTGAAATTCCAATTTGAAATAATTTTTTGAGTTCCAATCCCAGACACTTTTGTATCCAGTTAAGATTTTATTGTAATTTGTTTTAGTTTGTAAGATTGTGTTCCCACTTTTCATGCCGTGCGTTGCGTTCAGAAACTTAGACAAGTGACTGTTGTTCAAACTTCATCAGCTCAAGAACATGCGAAGGCAATTGGCATTGAGATCCAACCAGAAAACTGTATTTGTTACGAGAACTTCACTAAGTGCGGGGGAGAGTAGGCACATCGGTAAGGCAAAATGGAGGATAAGATACCGTGCCGGGGAGAGTAGACACATTCGCGAGTTGCTCTTTCACTCCCTCCTCTAAGCACCCTGTCCTTTTAAACTCATGGATAACATGTTCAGCTTAACCTTTTTATTAGGTGGTGGAAAATGGATATGAGTTCTTTGCTGATGGGCAACTTGTAACAATCTTTTCAGCTCCAAACTACTTGGGTGAGTTTGACTATTCTGGTGCTATGATGAGTGTGGATGAAACGTTGATGTGTTCATTCCAAATTCTGAAGCCCACCGCATCTGAAAAGCAAAAGTTCAGCTTTAACACTACGTCTAGAACTGTAACCCTTTGGTAGTGTTGTTGCACACACAAAAGAATTCATTCTATTGGATTAAGGTATTAGGCATTTTATTTTGTTCTGAATGAAGGTTCTGTTGGATTTAGTATCCAAGTAATTAAACATAAGCTTCTAAAACATACAAGAAAAATAAACCAAGTTCACAAAATCATGTATTATTCGATAAGATTATTTTATCTGTCTCATGTTCAGTGCACTAAAAATCCAGCAGGCGGGGGAATTCCTTTCCACCCTATCCAAATCATTTCGATTAGAAAAACCATGTCCAAGTCTTCAATATTTGTGGGTGGTTGAGTTTGACAAGGTGGATTGAAAAGTATTCGTTCTCTTTTGTCAATATTGAGCAAAAATATCAAATAGTTGTTTGTGGATAGCATTACGGTGGTGGGAGAGGGAGAGATTTATTGCCTTATATGTTCATTTTGTGAGCACCAATTACAATTTTTTTTTATATTTTTCAAACTTAAATATTATAATTCAAACCTTAGAAAGAAAATTTTAAATCTTAAGAAAATAAGTTATCAACTTTTAAAAAAATCAAATTTAAATTTGGAATTATATTTTAAAATTAAAATTATAAATTGTAACTAAATAAATTCTCAACTCAAAATGAGATAAAATTTATACGTTGTGCTATATATCTTACTATATTATCTTCCTACTTAATTAAGAATCTAGACTATTTACTAACCAACTCTCAATTGAAAAGATAAATTTATCATCACAAATCTTTAAAAAAATTCAAATCTTAATTCAAAATTAAAATTTTAAAAAATAATTTATCAAAAAGATAATTTTAAATTTCAATTTGAAATTATATTTCAAAAAATCAAAAATTAAAATTTCAAATTTTAACTAAATAAATTATCATTTTAGGTTTCGATAAAATTTGGATGTCTTGCTATATATATCTTATTATTTAATTAAGAATTCAACCTTTTACTAACTAATTCTCAATGGTAAACGCCAAAATTAAATTATGTTAATGTCATCTTTTTCTTAAAATCATAAATTTAAGAGAGAAATCTATAATTATAAATCTTAAAAATAAAAATTCAAATATTAATCCAAAATTAAAATTTTAAACAATAATTTATTAAATTCAAAAATGATAATTTGAAATTTTAATTTAAAATTATATTTTAAAATTTTTAAAATTAAAATTTCAAATTTTAACAAAATAAATTCTCATCTTAAGGTGACATAAAATTTATACATATTTATTTATTATAATACACACATAATACATGTGCGCAATTATTAGTTTTAAAATTAAAAAAGCAGAACATCATGGATATGTTATAATTATCAACTGATATTGATGCAAAAAAATTTAATTTATTTGACTTTGATTTAATTAGTTAGATCATTAACTGATTGTTTATGAGAGTAATTAGAGGAGAAATTTTCCAAAGTAAACGGCCTATTTAAACTTAAATTATCTCAAACGAACATATAGAAGACAAAACAAAATTTTATAACATTTTATTGCTAGCTATGGGGTTCGAACCCATGCGCACTTCTGTGCAGAAGATCTTAAGTCTTCCCCCTTAACCACTCGGGCAAACTAGCAACTTGTTATTGTTAGTGGACATGTGGTTTTATAAATTTTGTAAAATATATGTTTAACTGAATTTTTTTTTAATATTTTGAAGGTGATATTAATTTTAACATATGCAATAAAAATTAAAATCAATGGGTTCGTTCACCCTACCCATTAATTATAATATTTGAATTAGTAATTTTTATGATTTATCTTTTCCATATTAATTTTGAGACGGATTAACAGGGCTGGGAGCAAGTGAAACGCCTTTTACAATTGAGATTCAAAATTAAACCTGACCAATATTATTTAAATCTCATATCTAACTTTTGAATATATAATCTATAAGTTTTAAGTAATAATTTATAAATAAAAATAATCTAAAATTATAATAAATATAAGAACTATCCCCGCTACATACATACTTAACCGAATCAAACAAATCTGAAAGTTCTATCTGATTTATTAAAAAATTTAGTTTTTTTAAAAATATCAATTTTTTCATTTTGGTCTCAATTTTAATATTTAAAAATCCATAAAAACATCATCAGTCCACTCCTAAAATATTGATTAATTGGATAATCAATCAAATTTATTATTTTTTATAACTTCAGTTTGGTTAGATTGGTTTGTCCAAAAAAAAATCAATTTGTTTTATTTTGATTTAATTGATTTGGTTGGTTTAATTGATAATTAATTAGGTATAATCAATCCTTTGCTTACCAAATGGACAATTAAAAATCATGATTATTGACAAACAAATAGCTAAAAATTTCAAACACAAGCGATACAAATTTCAAATATTGACCTAGAAGCCAAAGGATTCATCGAATAATGAGAAAACATATTAACTCCGGATGTCGATCTGAAAAGTGTTATTGCAATAGGTTAAGGGTTCAATATTAATGAGAAAACATACTAACTCCAGATGTCGATCTGAAAATTAAGTTTTATTGAAATAGGTCACGGGTTCAATATTTAATGCGTATGTAATACTTTGTTGGTCACCTCATCATGCAAAGGGATATTGTGTTGGAAGAAACTTTCACGAAGATTTACCTCTCTTTCAAATTGCACAGTCTTGGTGGGGCTTCCGAATGAGGATTATCATTTTTACTGTAATATTCATAAATTAAAGTATAAATCAAATCAATTGAATTTCATCAACAAATTCCTTAATTTGATTACCGAATTCATTTAAAAAAATTTTAAATAATGTTTAGATTTAATCTATCTATTAATATCTATAAAACACAATTTTACATGCAGACGTGGCATTTATAGGGAGCTTAAGATTTTCGCCTAAATCAAATATAAATTTTCTAAATAAAAAATTTATAATTTATAATTAATAAATTTTAGACCTGACCCTTTTTTTAAACCGAATATAAATTTTCTAAATAAAAAATTTTAATTAATAATTAATAAATTTTAGACCTGTCTCTTTTTTTAAACTGAATATAAATTATCTAAATAAAAAAAATTTAATTAATAAATTTAAATTTTAGACCTGTCCTGTCCGCTTCCCTTGAGCTGATATAAGAAAAATGATAATCCCACGTCTGAAGTTACCAAGGCGAATTACATACAGATTAATTATAAAAATGGACAAAGAACGGTAAAGCAACTTATACTTTTCTCGGCCTTTTGGCTAAGATCAAGTGTAGTATCTGTTCTTATCAGTTTAATATCTGATATGTGGGTCAGTGGTCCACTTTGACCTTAAATTAATTATTATATATGGGAGATGACCTATCACAGTAGCTTACTACTAAGGTTTTCATGTGTCGCCTATGTGTTGCACTATAGCACAGGCCTGCACACCCTTATCCAAGCAAAGTAAACTTTAGATCGCATCCACATCCACCACCCTTATAAAACTTATGATGACCATTAATATCTTATATTATAAAAAATAATATTATATCTTATATTGATATGAATCCATGATTAAATAAAAATATTTTTCATTTTAATTTTCTATTTAATAATAAAAATTGACATATATATATTATCACTAAATATGTTATTTGAATGATGTATGATTCTCGTACATCACACGGGTATTATACTAGTTAGAGTTATAAATCAAATAGAATATTTTAAAAAAATATATTTTAGAAAACAAATTAAATTAATGAGCCGGATTTCGAATTCCATCTGTTGATCGGTTAATCAAATTAACCGATCAACCGATTTTTTTTGCTCATCTTTATCATAATATATCTATATTTTTATAAATTAATTTATCATTCAAACAATAAGAAATATCATTTTATTTCCTAAACGTTTAAAATATGCAAACAAAGAACACTATTAATCTTGGGGTCATAAGAATTAAAAAAAATCACAATACATTTGGTTAGATTCTGCTCGTCTTATTATTTGATTTAGAATTTGAATTCTTTACTTGTTGAATTCGACATTTTTATTCTACTCCAGAAAATTTTTCAGAAAACCTCCTAGGGTGTACGGGCTCTTGGACAGAATTTTAAGGAGTTAAATGGAATAAAACTAAACCTAAAAGGGGCTGTTTGCGAAAATATTCAAATATAGGGGTGTTTTTGCGATTAGGCTGAAATCTGCTGGATTAAACTGCAAAAAGGACCGCAATAAGAGCCGGCTAGGGCTCTTTTTCTCGCCGCAGACCCCTCCACGCCCGAGCGCCTCCTTTCCTTCTCCCCTTCACTTCGCGTGCCCTAGCCGCATTCCACCCCACGCCGAGCGTCTCATCTCCTCTTCTCTTCTCCTTCGTGTGACCTAGCCTCTTCGATCGCAGCAGCAGTGCCAACCTCATTCCTTTCCTTCGCAGCATTTGATTGTCGTCGACTTACACACCGTTTGGATCTCAGATTGGGGAAGATCGGGAAATTACTTTGGAGTCCGGTAGCATCGTTGGAGCCGACAGCTTCAAGGCCAGCTCCAAGAGTCAGGTGAGGACATAGATGGATTCTGATTTCTTGGTGTTTCTTTGTTACGTGTGGCCACCAGGTCTGGGAGTTTGTCGAGCCCTAACCCACTGTTTTCCTCAGTGTCCTGGTGAATTGGAGTTTGCAGGAGTGGATAGCATTAATCTGTATGTGAGATTGGTTAGTTCCCCTCCCTTGTTGCTGCGTCGCCAGATTGGGTGCAGGGAAACTACTCGATATCCTATCAGGTAAGAATTCGATTGAGTTTGGCTCAATCCTATGTTGAATTGGAAGCTAGACGTAGTTTTATTTGTGCTATGGTTTTGGGATGATGTTTGGTTAGTTAGTTGATGGCGAAACCTTTTGTATAGATTAGAAAGTTTGTTTCGGATTCTTCCTTATGTTACCGTGAGTTGTCTTTGGGGTGTTATTGTGTTCCCTTGCCGTGAGTTACCTGGACAGGTTAGGGTATCGATTAGGAGCTGTGAATTTGCTACTTTGATTGTGGAAGTTAGCTGTGGCATTGATGTTGATATGGGATTAGCTAGTTGTGGCTATTTTTGTTCATTTGGAACAATAAGTAATTATCTGATTGATTTCATAAATTGGATTTGGATTGAGGTTAGGTTTAATAAGAGATTTAAACCAAATAACTTAGTCGTGATAAATTTGAGTTCAAAGTAAACCTAAAATGATTGAAATCCTAATTATGCGAGGTAATTAGGAATCTAATCATTTAATTAGGAAATTAAATGAAAAGGGAATATTAGGTTAACCCTAGAACGGATTAGGGATTAATTAGCTAGTTACTATTTTGTAATAGCTAATTAAAATGTGTCCTTATACAGGAACTTGACTGGATCTTACTGCCTATTTGGCGGGTGGTTCTGTCTCGTTGATACGGACTTCACCTATTTGGAGGCGGGTACCCTTTGACTTATCTATTTTGATATTGTCATTTTGTTATGCATAGAATGTTATAGATAGCAGTAAGATTCTACGCTATCCCTGGTTATTATGTCTGTTCTGGATATTGTTGTTTATCCCTGTTTATTATGCCAGTTCTGGATACTTGTTGTTATCCCTGAGTTATCATGTTGTTGGTTCCCTTCGGTCTCAGGTATTGTCATATCTGTATGTATGCTTAGATTTCGGGATGTACCTCTTGCACTTGACCTTGAGAGATCTGTAGTTTCAGGCCAGTATACCTTGTAGGTTACCTGTATTTTCCTGTTGTAGGATTTCAGACTGAGACCTAGTATACTGAGGACTTGGGAGGGAGGTATGTGTATCTATCATACACCATCCTTGCACTGTTGCATGCCGGCGATCAGCGACTCCCTTGTGGTTGAGCCTAATCGTCTTCCGGTACATGACCTGCACACACGGCCACTCATGGGTTAGTGGATCTCGTAGATGTGTGCATTTGCCTTGTATTGCTCCGTTCGGCCACTGTTTGGAGGGTGGGCGCGGGCGTGGTAGCAAGCAGGGATCCCTTCTCGTACTGAGCCACGAGGAGATGAGAGCGGAGCTCCCCCATTGCTTGGGGTAGAGGGGTGGTCCCTCGCCAGCATCCTGTCCACTCGGTCACTCAGGAGCAGTGATGGCAGGGTGTACAGTTGTCAGAGCCCTACCCGTTCAGACGTCCCTATGACAGGTGTACGATGATTCTGTCTGGTGTCAGGGGTGACCATGTCATTGCACCATGTGCATATTTTGCATCGTGCATTGTTTGCTGCACTTATTTGCTGCACTTGTTTGACATCGCATATACTGGAGATTTGTTATCTGTGTTTATATGCCTATTGGTTTTCCTTTGGTATTTCTTACCCTCTTTCCAGGTTAGATGGATTCAGGTATGTATCTACTCAGTATGTTCAGTACTAGTCTTTCTCTACTGTTGATATGAGTCTGTATTAGCTGAACTCTTAGTGTTGGTATAACCTTCTATGCATATCTGTTAGGTATTCGCTGAGTTATGGACTCACCCCGTTGCCATATATGTTTATTTCAGGTTGATGTCTGCGAGGAGATCCCGAGCCGCCAGTCCCTAGCTCCAGAGGAGCTCCGCTTGGTTTTATTTTATGTTTGTTTTGCTTATGGACCCTGTAGTGTTTCCTATGCTTCCGTTGTGGTGTTTCGAACATGTATTCATGTTTTAATTGATGGTATTGTACTTTTGAGTCCTATGTTGGACTTCGATTGGTTTTGGTTTTGTTCCTGCCCCCTGGCAGCTCAGGTGAGTTCGGATTTAGTTTTTCGATAGTTATAATCATATAACTGTTGTTTCTGCTTATATCTGAGGCCTGTGGCCCTTTAAACTGCGTGGTTGTGCAAATATTTAAACTGCGTGGATTGTTATATATATTGTGTGTGTGTAAATTGTCCGCCGGACAAGGGAGGTGCTGTCCGATTTTATATTGGATCAGCGGCTCCTGGGTCTCGGGGCGTGACAAAAACAATGTAATACCTCTCTCAAGCGTGCAGGGTAAGAAGGAAATAAAATAATGTCAGTCTCTGCATGAAATGTATCCAAAACTGCATCATATCCAATAAAATCAATTCTTGGTGCCTCAATAAATTTTTCACAATTATTTCCTACAAAATTTGCATCCAGAAATTCATCACAGATAATGAAATCAATTTTTGGCACTTCAATAGAAATTTCACAGTTATTTTCTACCAAGGATGTATCAAGTAATGTATTACAACCAATGAAATCAATGCTAGGTGCCTCAATGAATTTTTCACAATTATTTCCTACAAAATTTACATCCAGAAATTCATCACAAATAATAAAATCAATTTTTGGCACTTCAATAGAAATATCACAATTATTTTCCATCAAGGATATATCAAGCAATGTATTACAACCCATGAAATCAATTTTTGGTTTCTCAATGAATTTTTCACAATTATTTTCAGCATAAGATATATCAAAAGACTCATCACAACAATCAACATCAATTCTAGGCACTTCTAAAAATTTTTCACACTCAGCATTTACATCTGATATATCACAACATGTTTCATATTCAGCAAATTCAGCACTAGGTACCCCTATGAATTTTTTACAATTATTTTCTACAAAAAATATATCCACAAGGGTATTACAAACAATAAAATCAGTTTGAGGTACCTCTATACAATTTTCAGAAAAAATAGGAGGAATACTTACTTGATCATGCTGAAAAATACCTGGAGGTTCTACAAGAGTAGATGTAACTGTGGCCTCCTCTTGGTCAAATACATGCTCCATCTCAGGCTCAAGTTCTGGTGGACACTCAACTAAAGCAGGTGATTCTTGGATTCTTGCTTCCACCATGCAAGTCCCTACTCTTTCTGGTTCATCCTCTGAATCTTGTGGTGGTCCCTGGGGCTTAGTGCAATCCCCTACACCTGTAGAATCATCTCATATGCATGCTCCTTCTGTAATATCCGCAACAACAATATCAGAAAAATTAGGATCATCAACAACTATATCATCATAAAATAAAAGTATAGAATGATCCTGTAAAGTTTCAGAATTGAATTCAAAACTATCACAAGCTCTACTATCAATCCCCTCCAATGCCTCTAAACCAGTAGGAACGGGTGATTCTTGGGGCTCAGTGCAATCCCCTACACCTATAGATAGATTCATTTGACTCACAATTTGTCCACTGCTTCTTTCAATGTCTTGAAGCCTTTGTTGCTTTTGGTGATATTGTAGAACTTGTTGAAACATCTCCTCCATTCTTTGTTGCTGAGCCTCATTCTCATTAGGATTCTCAAAGCCTCCTTGATTGGTGTGGAACTCCTGTTGGTCTTGAAATGTGACATAAGGTTGCTGAAAATTAAGAGTAGGCTGTGAGTTTTGAAATGGGAGATGTTAGGGCTGCTCAAATGATTGAATGAGCTGATTAAATTGCTGAAAACTTGGTTCACAACTTGGTGGAAATTACTAAAAATTATGATTCTGAAAACTCTGATCATAAGGCTGAAATTGTTGGTTGAAAGATTGGTGTCACGAGATAGGTGTCACGAAATGTGTGGGTCCTCAAATTTAAATATGAATAAAAAGCTGGAAACCCTTTTTGCAATCAAAATATGAAAACGTAGTAAAGGGGCCACATGTCGTATTTTTCCTGGGGACTAGTTGAGAGTTTGTTTGATTCGAGCTCGTGTTTATGTGTCGTTTAGGAATTTTGGGTTTCAAATCAAATTTGGGTTTGGATTGCAATTGGAAATGAAAATGCAATGAAAATAGAGGAGCTTAGCTAATAAACTAAACAAGTGATGGCAATCAACAATTCAATCAATGGAAAAATTAATCACCTAAGGCACTTAACCAAATTCGGAAAACAAGCCTGATCAGTAATGCAAGGCAAATTGCTACAAAGATGAACAAAAACAGTGCAGGGAATTTTCAGCAGCAAACAAGCTTAAATGCAATCCATGCTAGCATTTCCTACTTGATACAAACATACAAGAGGTAAAGTTTAATGTGTAAAGAAGAAACTGAAGATTGCAGCAACTACACACTAGCAAATCGAATGCGAAATCAATTAGCTCAGCTTGGAAAGTTAAGCTTCCATTGAAGTGATACACAATTCTGAAGAGAGAAATTCAGAAATAGAATGTGCAGAATTTCATATGCAGAACAAACACTAAACAAACCAAATTCGAATGCAAAATCCAAGGTTCAAATGACATTCGGAAAAGCTAAAGTTCCCTTGATTCAAACTTCAGAAACATTGAACTGATACAGTGCAAACTAGAACTGATACAGCTGAGTGAAATGGAAACTTACAAGCAGCTGGCCGAAACTTAACTGCAGAAGTTGAACTGAGAACTAAACAACTCAAATCAGATGCATTAGCTAACTAAATGTTATCTTAAATTGCAGGCATCCAAATTAGACATAAACTGAATTCGCAAGAACTGCAAAATCAGAAACAAACATGGCATGCAGAAACAACTGATACGCATGGAAAGAGTCTTCAGAATATCCAAATGCAAAGCCAGCTGCTTAGTTTAGCTTGATACAAAATCAGTGAGTGTTCACAGCTGCACAATTCATAATCGAATTGAGTATAGAAATAACTGAAGACTTTCACATGTCATGAATTGGATGCAAATCAAACAAGGCTACTGATGTGAAGTGAATGGATGTGAAGCAAACAATTAAAGTGCAGATTTCAGAAGCTAATGAATGTACAGAAACTGAAAGTGGATTTGCAGATTTGAAACCTAAAATTTCTGAACAAATGGAGTTCAAATCAAGCTGGATTCAATTGCAATGACACACCTGAAACCATGTTTAACTTGGCACCAATCAAATGCTGAGTTCAGAGGAAAAGGGTGTGCAGAAATGAAAGGGCAGAACTAAATGAAGTTACTGCAGAAATTAAGCAATGAAAGCAATAACCACTGCGGAACAATAAAACTAGTTGGGATCGAGGGCATAGCTCCAAGCAAAAGAAAGACTTGACACAAAACCGAAATTTGCTGAGACGAAATTCACTAGCAGAAATAGGAATTTAATTGCAGAAATGATAAGTTGATACGCTACAAGAGGAAAAACTGATACGCTACAATTGAAGTGAAATGCAGAAAAGGTACTTAGCTACGAAACACTAAACGAATTGCAATTTCTCACTAACAAACTATCTATCTAATGCTTGCAAACCTGAGAACTGAAACCTAATTACAACTGAAGCAATTCAGAACAAGAAGCTAGAGCAGTTGATATGAAAACAGAACAGAAATGACAGAATTCGAGATTACAGCTAATTGCAATGGAATTTAACTAAGCAAAGCCTCAATCTCTCATCTCAGCTCACGAAATCCTTGCTGTCACTCAAGGTTGAGCCTCCAATTGAGAAAGAAACGATCCATACAAGAAAATTACAGCAGCTGGAATAAATTCAGAAATGAAACTACAGCCAAAACTGAAATTACAGCTACAAATCAAAAATGCAATAAGAAATCTAAACCTCAATCACTCCATTAGCCCAAGATCTCCTTGTTCGTCACGCAAGGGCTGGCCTCGAACCCCTAAGCTCAGCAATTCACTGGGAATTTGAATCTGCGGTTGAGTCGAGCTCAAACTCTGTTCAAGAGGGAAAACCCAATCGATTTCTTCAATTCAGCCTTGTCTGATTGAAATGAAGGTGCGGGAATGATCCAAACACTCCATGGAACCCCTCTGGATGGCTTGGATTGATGTAAAACTGGACAAAACCGAAATCGAAGCTATTAAATGCAGAGATGAGGAAACCCTCACTCAGCCTTGTTCTTGCCCAATTCCGAGCTGAAACCTCCACAAATTACTCTCCCTAGTGACCTCGAACTTGATCTAATGCAGAAAAAGGGTGGTCGCGCCCCTTGGATTGAAGAAAACAGCTGAAGAACGAAGAAGAAACGAAGCAGAAGAACAGTGCAGCGGAGACGCGACGAGAAAGGAAGCTGCACAAATTTTGATTAAATAGTTAACAATGGACGGCCCAGATTTCTCCACATCAATCCAACGGCTGATCTTACTCTGATTTAATCCAAACTTTGATGATGATGATCAGGGGTCAGGATCTGCCTCTTGGTAGCTCGGATCCTCCAGATGTGCAACGGATGGTCCAGATCAACCTAATCTTTGAATGGACGATCTAGAACCCTCCGAGCTTGATCCAACGGTTGAATGAGCTCTGATTGGGATGAAACCTTCAGATCTTGATCAGAGTGCTTGATCAACTCTAACCCTAGCTCGGATTGCTTCAGATGGTCCCAGATGGCTCAGATCTAGCCGCTTTTGAATCGGACGGCCCAGATTTAATCCTAATCTTGATAACTCGATCCGGGTCACTTCCGACTCAAGTTTGACCCATTATGCCCTAGGTCCATGAACCTTTCATGCCTACAAAAATATATCAAAAATTTAGTGCCAAATAATCCAAATATGTACAAATTTACAATTAAGTCCAAAATAAGAGTAAGTTCTAAAACCTAGGGTAATTTCACAATTAAGCAATAAAAACATAGGTCAAACATGGATTTTAACAACTAAAATAATCAATAAAATGGTACTTATCAGGTATCAGCAGCACCGCGAGGTATTAGGGTTTTTATCCTTGGTTAGGAGTCCGAGGCAACCCAGAACAAGCCTAAGTGTAGGACCGATGCACGTGAGAGGGGGGGTGAATCACGTGACTTTTAAAACTTACGTTTTAAAATCAGAGTCGATAGAAAATTATATGATGCTTTGAAAAACGTGCGCGGCGGAAGAATTAAAACGAAACACGAAAGCGAAAAATAACAAAAAATAAGCAAGGAGTTTTACTTCGTTCGGAGCCTTCGGCGACTCCTACTCGAAGGCCCAGGCTCCTTGAACCTTTCCTGTGGGCAATCCACTAAAATCCTTTACCGGTAAACTCCCGGTAGAGCGATTCGAATACAAGATTAGGCGGAAGTGTAACAACCCTACACTTCCCCCTTAAATAATTTCAATGCAGACAGAACAATTAAAAATGTGTTACCCAACACTTAAGATTATCTGATGCAGCTTGGGTGTTGGGAGCGATCTTCCGGCAACGGTCGGACAGCGTCGAGTCAAAGCACAAACCGCAGTAGAGGAACGTGGAAGCAGGAGAGCGCCAAAACTTGAACCAGAGAAAAATAACTTGTTTCCTTAGAGGGCTCGCTTGCCTCTTTTTATAGTGCCTCGAGCTGTCAATATTCAATCAGATGCATGATCTTCTCAACCCAAATTTTATCCATCAGCAAGCTATTCTTTGGGATAATTCAAAGAAGATAGCGTTTCTATCCTTTGCTTCACTTAAAAAAAATTAAATAAAGTTTAAACTCTCGTACAGAATAACATTTTATCATTAGTAGGAGTAATTTTATTCTTAAATAAAATAAGAAATATGAATAATTTAAATGAGAGTTTATCCTCCTCCGAGGCTTTAAATGAGGAATAATTTTGTAAAATTTACCTACAAATTTTAATTAGTTCACATATCAAATAAAACCTGTAAAATAGAGTTAATGCAATGGACTAAGATAAGAATGCATTTAGAGTTAATTAGACCCCGTCCAAACCTGGATAAGTATCTAACCAGGACTCAACCGAGGTCACCAAAATGGGCCTAAGTTGGACCGCGCCTACAGTCCTAAAATAGGACCCATCCTCACTGGTTCCCTCCTCCAGTGATTTACCTTACTTACCACGTACAGCTCTACTCAACTTCTTAACCCACCAGGTCTTCCTGCCAGGGCTCAACCACCCTGGTCTTTTTGCCAAGTTTCAACCAACTTGGGCTTCAGCCAATTGTCAGGCCCCGCGAACCCAACTGGACTTCCCACCAGGACTCAACCACCCTGGACTTCAGCCTGGTGTCAGGTCCTAAGTCTTTCAACACTGCACACTTAGAAAAGAGGTCAAAACCAAAAGCAAGCCTAACTTTAACCTATTTGTCATTCATCAAAACTTAAGTTTAACTATTAGTGCAAATTACACCAACACTAAGTACCTCGGGCATCCGCAGTACCGCAAGGTATTAGGGTTTTTACCCTTGGTTGGGAGTCCGTAGCAACCCAGACCAAGCCTAAGTACCTCGGGCATCCGCAACACCATGAGGTATTAGGGTTTTTACCCTTGGTTGGGAGTCCGTAGCAACCCAGACCAAGCCTAACTACCTCAGGTATCCGTAGCCCCGTGAGGTATTAGGGTTTTTACCCTTGGTTGGGAGTCCGTAGCAATCCAGACCAAGCCTAAGTACCTCAGGCATCCGCAGCACCGCGAGGTATTAGGATTTTTACCCTTGGTTGGGAGTCCGTAGCAACCCAGACCAAGCCTAAGTACCTCGGGCATCCGCAGCACCGCAAGGTATTAGGGTTTTTACCCTTGGTTGGGAATCCGTAGCAACCCAGACCAAGCCTAAGTACCTCGGGCATCTGCAGGACCATGAGGTATTAGGGTTTTTACCCTTGGTTGAGAGTCCGTAGCAACCCAGACCAAGCCTAAGTACCTCGGGTATCTGCAGCACCGTGAGGTATTAGGGTTTTTACCCTTGGTTGGGAGTCTGTAGCAACCCAGACCAAGCCTAAGTACCTCGGACATCCACAGCGCCGTGAGGTATTAGGGTTTTTACCCTTGGTTGGGAATCCGTAGCAACCCAGACCAAGCCTAAGTACCTCAGGCATCTGTAGTACCGCGAGGTATTAGGGATTTTATCCTTGGTTGGCAGTCCGTAGCAACCCAGACCAAGCCTAAGTACCTCGGGCATCCGCAGTACCATGAGGTATTAGGGTTTTTACCCTTGGTTGGGAGTTCGTAGCAACCCAGACCAAGCCTAAGTACCTCGGGCATCCGCAGTACCGTGAGGTATTAGGGTTTTTACCCTTGGTTGGGAGTTCGTAGCAACCCAGACCATGCCTAAGTACCTCGGACATCCGTAGCACCACGAGGTATTAGGGTTTTTACCCTTGGTTGGGAGTCCGTAGCAACCCAGACCAAGCCTAAGTACCTCGGGCATCCGCAGCACCGCGAGGTATTAGGGTTTTTAGGTCCTCAGTAGCATATTGATATGTTGGAGAGTGTACTTCCATTATTACTTGATTTGCTGCAAGGCAACAAAGATACACAGGTGGGTACATAATATGCCAGGTAAATCTTACCGAGATTGGAAGGGTCAGAGATAGTTGGCCTGTCAGGGCCTCTCGAGCCTTTTGTCCCTCTCCCCTTGTGCCTGAGCATCTCCTTCAGCTAGTCTTCTAATGCCCTTGGGTTCTTTCGAGATTCTATCCTGACTTCCCCGCTGTAGCATCGCCAAGACGCCAGCTGGTCCCCTCTGACTTCAACCACTCAGTCTCCTACGGGAAATTTTATCTTCTGGTGGTAGACAGAGACCACCGCCTGGAAGACACTGAGCGTCAAGCGGCCCAGGATGGCGTTGTAGGAGGAGGGAGCGTCCATAATCAAGAAAGGTGTCCTCCTGGTTCTCTCCAATATGTCACTACCCAGTGAGAGTGATAGGGTGATTTGCCCTATCTGCTGTACTCGGTACCCCGTAAAGCCGAACAGTGGGGTCGAGACCGGGAGTAGCTCATCCTCGTCGATCTACATCTGGTCCAGAGCCACCTTATACAAGATATTCATAGAACTGTCTGTGTCCTCGAAGATGCGCTTAACCTCGTAGTTGGCGATGCGGGCTATGATTACTATGACATCTTCATGACGAGCTTCCACCTCTTTTAGGTCTGCTGGACCGAAAGAAATTATAGGGCCTTGCTCCGGGCTCTGACACGTCCCAATAGAGTAGTTTTCCAGCCACTGGGTATGAGACTTCCTTGCCCGATGGGAGTCTCCTCCGGTAGGTCCTCTGGAGATCACTCCAACTTGTCCAGTGTAAGATGTGTATACTGAAAGACAAGAGTTTCTTTATATGAACGTCTTTATTATGAAAAGAGAATCACAACTACACTAGGTGCTTGTTTACATTAGTATACGCATGAAGTCCAATTACTTTGCATTGTAGATAACATGGTATATGGTGTCACACGGAAGATCGTGTTATCGGTTCCTTGTTTAGTATAAATAAGAGGCCCACAACTGAGATGGAATTGGACAACCCACCGGGATGGTTGTAGTGTAATTAGGTGTGGTTGGTCTTGACCATAGAATTGCACTAGTGTGCTATGAGTACATTGAGCAGGACCGAAACCCGAGGTTATCCAATTCGTACTGACTCAATAATTGGATAGGACCTCAGTTTATATTATGGAGTATAATCCCTTAATCCCGAAATAATATCGGGCATATATTATTAATTATTATTTCTTTGATTTACCAATGGGTGAGATCTATTCTGTTAGATCGATAAGCCCGATAAGTTGGGAGATAATATTAATAATATGATGTGCCGATGATTATTGACGGAATTTATGTCCCAGTGAGTCAAGATGATGATGCCCCCTTGATGAGCTCAAAAGGTTCATCGTGCTAAACCCTGCAGGTGGTTTGATCCGGCACGATGATAAGGTTGAGTGGTACTAGTCAAGTGTTGGAACCCGGATGGCTAGAGAGGGGGGTGAATATAGCCAAACACTTTGACCTTTGACACTTATCAAATTTCTGCACTCAACCTTATCAGTAGCACAACGGAAGAAGCAATGGAAACAAAGCAGTGCAGAAAACAAAAATAGAAAACGAAAGCAAACAAACACAACTAGCAAGATCGCTAACAAGGAGGGTTTACAAGGTTCGGGGATAACTTGCCCCTACTCCTTGGCATGCCCTTAAGGTGGGCGATCCCTTGATCGTCGGCAGATCACGCCCCGGTTATCACCGGATAGAAAGCAACCTCCTTCTCGGTGGAGAAACCTCTCCATAGTGTTTCAATCACAGATATATGTTTAAGCACAATGAAACGACAAGAAAGATCTTACTTAGCACTTAGCAAAGACAAGAACACAGCAAGCTCCCTCAGAGCTCCACCCAGCGACGATCTCACGCAAGAGCCCTCTCCTCGTGTCTTCTCGCTGTTGGACTCGGAGCTTCTTATTCCCTCCTTCAAGCGCTCAAGTAATGAATGGTTGCTTCACAGATTGTAGTTGCTTGCACAAGATGATGGAACTTCAGAACACGCAAGCAATATGTGGAGAACACAAAGGCGCAGCAAGAACTCAGTTCGCGAAACTAGAACTCCAGAACTCTACTTCAACGAAGCCTTCTTCCGCCCTTTTGTTTCTCCACTCAGCACCAGGTGACAGCATCTCCTGCAGTCTCCAGCTGCTTCCCTGCCAACGCCAGCTACCACTGAGCCATCCCTGGACTTCCTGAGCTCCCCTCAGCCAAGCTCCAGTCTGCAGCTCTGTCCGTTGCAACCTGAGATGGAAAACGGACAAACCTGCTCCAATGAAAGCCTCCATTGACTTCTCCTTGAGTGTTTGAATCCTCCCCTATCACCTGCAGCTTGATCAGAGTATTAGAACAGCATATCACTGAGTAAATCAAGAATCAGAAGTTAAGCGCAGAGAATCGGATACGTTCAGACGCGATCAGAGCGTCTGACAGTGCATTTTGAATTAAAGTGATCGGTCACCGGACCGATCAGAGAGCCTCCTGATCGGTCACCAGACCAATCAGGCTGGGTCCAGACCGATCAGGCTCTATCCTGATCGGTCCCCAACGCTCAATTAGAAATCGTGATTTCTTTGGTACTCTCCTGGATCGATCACCAGACTGATCCCAGGTTGTGGATCGATCACCCGACCGATCCACCCCTTTATCGGGCAATTTCTGAGCTTCGCAGTCTAGACCTCCTGATCGATCACCAGACCGATCAGGAAACCAAACCTCCTGATCGGTCACCAGACCGATCAGGTCGTGACCAAACCGATCAGGCTCCGTCCTGATCGATCATAAAGAGGAACATGCGATGCTGGATCGTTCTCCAGAACGATCTGCACAGTGATCCTGATCGGTCACCAGACTGATCAGGAGCAGTTCAGCAAGGGAACTCAACCTCACTGTTTGCTCCCTGATCGGTCACCAGACCGATCAGGAGTAAAGCAATGGGTGAAACACATACTCCCTGATCGGTCACCAGACCGATCAGTCATCGCTGGATCGGTCACCAGACCGATCCACGAAGGAGCACCGTGCCAACTCCCTGATCGGTCACCAGACCGATCCAGGGGCTCCAACCTAGCCCTCCAACCTAGGGTTTCATCCACCTTAGCCCTCCAAGCTAAGGATTTTTCACCTAACCCTCCAAGTTGGGAATTTGCAACTAACCCTCCAAGTTAGGACTTTTCACCTAGCCCTCCAAGCTAGGACTTTTCACCCAACTCTTCCGGATTAGAACTTTCCAAACCTAGCCCTCCAAGCTAGTACCTGACCCTCCAAGCCAAGACTTTTTCACCTAACTCTCTAAGTTGGGAATTTACACCTAACCCTCCAAGTTAGGACTTTTCACCTAGCCCTCCAAGCTAGGACTTTTCACCCAACTCTTCCGAATTAGGACTTTTCACACACCTAGCCCTCCAAGCTAGGATTTTCAACACCTAACCCTCCAGGTTAGGATTTTCCAACACCTAGCCTTCCAAGCTAGGATTTTCCATACCACGCCTGATCCCCGACCAGGACTTAATCATAATCATCATAATCAACCTAAACTAAAATCGATGTCAACACCAAAACAACAATCAGGGTCAGACTGCATCAACATCAAGAACCCAGAGGTTAATTAATTTAAATTGTCAGTAATTTAATTAATTAACGGGCATTCGAGATCTTAAACACGGGGGGATAGACGACTCGTAATATGTGGAGCCCATATGAAAATATGGGGGTTGGTGAGGAAGTTCAATTAAGATCCTTTAGTAGAATGTATCTTAATTAATGGATCCGGTTTAGATCCATTAGTGGGCCAAGATCCAACTAACCACAAAAGGATGGTCGGCTGGTGCTCCTTCTTGGGGCTGGTTGGCGGCTGGTGCTCCTTCTTGGGGCCGGTTGGCGCACGGCAAGAAGGGGAGAAGAGAAGAAGAGAAAGAGAGGGAGAGAGCCTATGCCTTCATCTCTATCATTATTGCCCAAGCCTTGCCTTGGGTCCTTTATATAGTGGCCTATCAACCATCAAGCCTCTCAAATATGGAATAACTTATTCCATCATGTCAAGTTTGATTTTATATCATGGTTAAAATCATATTTTAATTCATGATAAAGATCAATCAAGTCTCTTCTCTCTTATGAAATAAATTTCCTTATCATGGTAAATCAATCCATGATTGATTTTATGAAATAAACCAATCCATGGTTCATTTTAATTTCCATGAAAAATAAACCAAACCTTGGTTTATTATATAAAAATTTATATCATCCATAATTTTATAAAACAAACCACACTTGGTTTATTTTATAAATTGAACTAAAAACTTGGTTCTCTCCCTTTGTTGTGGCCGACCAAGCAAAGAGGATAGAGGCCCTCTTTGGCCGGCCCATCCAAGCCAAGCCCCAATGAATTAAACTTATTTAATTCATCTATTAAGTCTTCAAAAGACTTAGCCATTTTACGCTTCTGATGCGTCTCTGAAAAATTCAGATTCGACTTATCGTTTGGCTCAACCAAACTTAATCTCTCTTAATTGTAAAATCTAATTTTCAACTCGTTTTAAATCTCTCGGATTGCTCGTAGTGCGTGTGACTAAATAGGCTTTCGATTTATGTTGGTCGTCTATAATTAATCAATTATAGAACGATCATGAGTGGCACCTAGTAGTACATCATGATCCCCAATTAATCGAAAGATCAACGGTTGACCTCAGAAACAATTCTGAAACCCTTCAGCAGCTATAATGAAACGTGCCCCATTCCCTTCACCAGCTTATACCCACTTGGTTCAGGACATGGTCTATGTGTGTCAGTCCCCACTAGGCTGACTACGTCACACCTAGCCCAAGTAACGTTTTCTCGTCCTATGGATTCTAATTACTCTAATGTATTTAAGAGATTCATACTCTGAACATGTCATGCTCTGGCCAGAGGCTTCGAGTAACAATCCGAGGATAAGCCTCGGGTATACATCTCCTCGCAAGGAGTGGTGAATCCTTTGTAGGCTGTTCAAACATCTTCGGGTACTTCGGCTGATACCCAATCATCCTGGGTCCACACCTCCTTGGAGATGCTTGCTTAAGATGTCAAAGTATAAGTCTCCATGACCAAGATGACTTGAACACCGCAAGTCAAAGGAACATCGCACTTAAGCTGCAGTAAGAACTTCACTGACATATCTATATGTAGACTACCATATGAAGTTTTACAGCCAGTCACTCCAATGAACTAGTTCCCTTAAATAGCATTCATGTTTATCTCCGGACATCTCAATATCACCAGCCAGTGAGAATCAGTTGACTAGAGAATAACCCATGCTAGTCTCAACAGAATTGATAGTGTCCGTATTTATCAATTCATCGACTAGGGACATTTCAATACTTCACAATTGCACATGTAGAGATAATCACTAGTTGTGAATTCATCAAAAATTCTCTCATACTGTGAATTGTATTGCGGACATTCAGTAAATGAGTTTAAGATCTCAATCAAATACACAAACATGTATACTCAAATAGTGAATATTCATTTATTAAAATAAATAATTACAATCATAAGGCGATTGCCTTAGGACACTTCTCTCATATCACTAACAAACTCCCACTTGGCCTAATGTCAATCGCTACGGTACCCAATACCACAGGCTCTAACATGACCCTTAAACTTACTTTGAGGCAAGGCCTTAGTTAAAGGATCCGCTAAATTCCTTTTAGTGGAAATTTTCTCAATTTGTATATCATTCCTACTTATAATCTCTCTGATCAGATGATAGCGGCGAAGCACATGTTTGGATCGCTGATGAGACCTTGGTTCCTTCGCTTGTGCAATAGCTCCATTGATGTCGCAGTAAACCGGTATTGCTTCATCAATGGTTGGAACCACACCAAGTTCTGAGACAAACTTCTTGATCCAGACTACTTCATTTGCTGCTTCCGAAGCTGCAATATATTCCACTTCCGTGGTAGAATCCGCTACGGTGTCTTGCTTGGAACTCTTCCAACTTATTGCGCCTCCATTCAAAATAAATACATATCCGGACTGAGATTTGGAGTCATCCTTATCTGTTTGGAAACTGGCATCTGTATACCCACGTATTACCATATCACCTTCTCCATATATTAGGAGCACATCCTTAGTGTTTCTTAAGTACTTGAGGATTGTCTTGACAGCCGCCCAATGATCCATTCCTGGATCAGACTGGTATCTGCTTGTGATGCTCAGAGCATACGATACATCGGGCCTAGTACATAACATAGCATACATGATAGATCATATCGCGGATGCATAAGGAATCTTACTCATGCAAATCCTCTCGTCTTCTGTGCACGAACATATAGACTTTGAAAGGTTGATCCCATGCCTGATGGGAAGGTAACCTTTCTTGGATTCCGACATGCTAAACCTTTCTAGCACTCGGTTTATATATGTAGACTGCGAAAGACCAAGCAATCATTTTGATCTATCTCTATAGATTCTAATCCCAAGGATATAGGTTGCTTCTCCCAGGTCTTTCATGGAGAAAGTTTTGGACAACTAAATTATAACTGACTGTAAGAGTGATATATCATTTCCTATAAGTAATATGTCATCGACATATAACACTAGGAATACGACTGCACTCCCACTAACCTTCTTGTACACACAAGGTTCGTCAGGATTTTGTGAGAAATCAAACTCTTTGATTGTCTCATCAAAACGAATGTTCCAGTTCCTGGATGCATGCTTTAGTCCATATATGGATCGTCGAAGCTTGCATACTTTGGTTTTATTAACCGATGTGAAACCTTCAGGTTGTATAATGTATACATCCTTAAGTAGGTTTCCATTAAGGAAAGCTGTTTTCACATCCATTTGTCATATCTCATAATCATAATGAGCTGCTATGGCCAGTAGCATCCGAATGGATTTAAGCATAGCTACTGGCGAATAGGTTTCATCATAATCAATTCTTTATTTCTGACGATATCCTTTTGCCACAAATCTAGCCTTAAAGGTAACAACATTACCTTCCATGTCAGTTTTCTTCTTGAAAACCCACTTGCACCCTATGGGCTTAATCCCTTCAGGTGGGTTAACCAAGTCCCATACTTGATTTTTGTACATGGAATTCATTTCCGACTTCATGGCTTCAAGCCATTTATCCCTTTCTAAATTTTTTAGAACATCTTCATAACTGATAGGTTCATCATCGGTTATGAGTAACACGTCGTTCGATTCACTTATGAGAAATCTGTATCTCTCTGGAATATTGCGTGTCCTATCAGACCTACGAAGAAGTGGTGTTGTTTTAGGTTCAACTGATAGCTCATTATTATGAGTTATTAGTTGTGGGTCTAGACTAGGTGTCTCTGTAATGTCTATTGGAGTTTTTTGAACTTCTTCAAGTTCAATGCTACTCCCACTGTTTTCTTGTAAAAGAAATTCTTTTTCTAGAAATACAGCATGTCTTGAAACAAACACCTTTTGTTCCAAGGGATGATAGAATTGGTAACCTTTCGTTTCCTTAGGGTATCCAATAAATAGACATTTATCAGACTTAGCATCCAATTTGTCTGATACAGCCCGCTTTACATAAGTAGGACAACCCCATATCCTTAGGTGAGATAAATGAGGTTTCTTACTATTCCACGTCTCATATGGAGTAGTACAGACTACCTTGGTCGGGACTCTGTTTAGTAAGTAAACAGCTGTCTTAAGCGCATAGCCCCAAAAGGATTTTGGAAGAGTTACATGATTCATCATAGATCTAACCATGTCCGTCAAGGTTCGGTTACG